>JAPVLO010000767.1:600000-907357 GCA_027257055.1 Cephalopachus bancanus
GGACTATAGGCATGTACCACCATGCCTGGATAATTTTTTTTATTGTTTTGTAGAGACAAGATCTTGCAATGCTGCCCAGGCTGTTCTCAAACTCCTGGGCTCAAGCAGTATTCCCACCTCAGCCTCCCAAAGTGCTGGGATACCCAAAACCCCAGAGGACCCTGCAGCTACCCCACACAAATCCTGGTGTTAACAAGTCCACCTCTTATGGGGTCACCTACTGAGGGCAGAGAGCAAGGAAGCAACATACCCATTCTCACTCCTTCCAATGTGTCTTCCTGAGCTGCTGAGGCTGGGCAGAGAAACCCAGCATTACCCAGACCCCCTGAAGTTAGTGTTCTGAATTTCAATTAGGCTCTGCCAGTTCAGGGTCAAGATGAGGTGGAAATAAAAGCCTAGGATGCCAAAGAACGGAATCAAAGAAGGCATCCCCAGGATTTGCATGAGAAAGCCTTGATAACGGGGAATAAGAAGGGTCCAGGCTAGGAGGTGGCTCACACCTGTAGCGGTTTGGGCAGTGGTATCATACCTCCCAGCACTTTGGGCGGCAGAGGAGGGAAGATTGCTTGAGGCCAGGAGTTTGAGGCTAGCCTGGGCAACATAGTGCGACTTCATCTCTACAATTTCGTTTTGTAATTAGCAGGGTGCAGTAGTCTGTGCCTATAGTCCCAACGACTCATGAGGCTGAGGAGGGAGGATCGCTTGAGCCCAGAAGTTAGAGGCTGCAATGAGATGTGAACATGCCACTGCACTCCAGCCTGGGCAACAGAGCATGACCCCAACTCAAAAAAGAAGGGTCTGGAAGGGCAAAGATGCCAGGACCCACGCCTGTCCCTGTGAGTTCACTTCCTAATCCAGCCAGCAGTGGATGGAAAAGAGCCACAGCTTACCTGGGCAGGGCTAGGGATTCTAGGCCAAAGACTTCCCAGATTTATCTGTTGCTACACGGATACAGTGGTGTGTTTTGGTTTGGTTTTTTGAGACAGGGTCTCACTTTCTTGCCCAGGCTAGAGTGCAGTGGTGTGATCATACCTCTTTGCAGCCTTGAGCTCCTAGGCTGCAGTGATCCCCCTACCTCAGCCTCCTGAACGACTAGGACTCTGGACATGCACCCACATGTTGAGCTAATTTTTAAAATTTTTTTGTAGAAGTGGAGTCTCACTATGGTGCCCAGGCTGGTCTTGAACTCCTGGCCTCAAGCAGTCCTCCTGTCTCAGCCTCGCTGGGATAACAGGCATGAGCCACCGTGCCTGGCCTCCTCATGGTTTTTGATTCTCTAGGTTCCGTTGTTGAGGGTGTTAATGGAAGGCAGTACCCACATCCCACCATAGATGTCAAACAGGCCATGTGATCTCCACCCCCTGCCAGCTTGGAAATGTGCCCATGACCCAAGCTCAGCCGATCAGATGCTTCCACCTGGAATTTTGAATCTTGAAGAAAGGACACAAGGATAGAGGGTCAGTTGAGAAATGACTCCCAGCAGCAGCGGCTGGAGTCCAGCAGCAGAAGTGGCATTGAGCATCACTCTGGCAGAGCCAACTGGTCATCCTAACTGGGCAGTTCATGCGGCTGGACCTTGGCTTGTCCCCACTGCCCAGCCTACCTTAGATCTTAATTTCCAAGCCTATTTCTCTAGCCATTACACTGATTCTGCAAACTACCCCATATCCTCTCATGGAATTCCTTTTCTGCCTAATTTAGCCCAAATTAGGTTTTCTTGCTCATATCCAAAACTCGAGAGAGGAGAATCCAGGAGAACGGCAGCCTGGGGGAATATGAACCCCCATTGCTATGTCACTGCTACCTCCAAAAGCATCTGCAGCAACCCAGTTGTACTGGGTATTCTAGGAAAGATGATCAACATTCACACTAAGAAAGTTCTATACAAGCCAAATGATTTGCCTATGTTTATGCCTACTCAACCAGTTCCAATTTACGGTTTTAGGGTCTCCTGGCCTTCTTTGAGGTGGCAGGGTATGTGTGTTGGTTGGGAATTGGCTTTGACTGGTAGTAAGGGATGTGACCCCACTGGCTTAAACCAAGGAGGAGAATTCTGGATATAATCAGTCCACAGCTTATACAACAGCTCCACAAAATCATAGAGACTCAGCTCCTGCTATCTTTCTGCTAAGCCATTCTCAGCACGCAACTTCCATCCTTGAAGGTACCTCATTGTTCCCAGATGGCTACTGGCATCTAGCCATAACGCCTGCATTCCAGGAATAAGAAAAAGAAGAGTCAGCTGGGTGTGGTGGACACGAGAGGATTGCCTGAGCCCAGGGGCTCAAGACCAGCCTGGGCACCTTGGCGAGACCTCACCTCTACAATAAATAAAAATTATCCAGGCATGGTGGTGCATGCCTGTAGTTCCAGCCACTCGGAAGGCCAAAGCGGAAGGATCGCCTGAGCCCAGCAGGTCGAGGCTGTGGTGGCCATGAATGTGCCACTGCACTCCAGCCTGGGCAACAGAGTGAGATTCTAACTCAAAAAAAAAAAAAAAAAGAGTCAAAGGACAAAAAGATGTACCCTCAGCTGAATCAGACCCTCTAAAGAGCTTTCCTGGAAGCCCCACATAATGATTTTTCCCCCTTACATCTAATTGGCCATTGCTATCTGCAAGGGAGACTAGGACATGTAGTTGGGGGACATCAGCACTCCCAGAAATAGAGATTCCGTTGGAGAAAAAGAAGGGTAGAGTGGACATAGTGTGGGCAGAGAGGTCAAAGAGCTAAAGAGGAAGTAACAAAAATGATGTATCTGGACAAGAGAGCATAGGAAGTTTGCATTCAGCATATCCCCTTTGCTTTAGTCACATAGAAATGAAAGATAAACATTTTAAGGACAGAATGAGAAAGACAGCCAGATGCAAAGAGTAAAGCGAACATCGCCATGGACCAAAACTGAGCAGAAATAACATGAGTGGCTAGAACCAAAGGCCTCTTGGGCTCTAGGTCTGGAAGTGAGCGGGGTGGTGGGGAGCTCAGTTCTGGTGGCAAACGGGCCCCGTAAGGGACCCTGGTGAGAAAAGACTCTGGCAGACTCTCTGGGTGGGACAGAGCTGGGAACAATGGGCTGCCCACCTGCTGCTGGGCACTGTGGTTTACCAGGAGCTTCAGAACACGGGACATAGGCAAAGGGGACCGAGCCAGCTTCCTGACCAGGAATCCAGTCCAGCCGTGGGCCACCTCCTTGTCTGGGTCTGCAACATGCCCAGTATTGTCATAATGCAGCACCTCAGAGCACCACTGTCATATTGCTTGGTCACCACAAAGGTGATGGACAGGGGAAAGGGAGACTGAATGAAACTCACACACCAGCAAAAACAAACTCCTCCTCAAGGTGAGCCTGCAAAGTAGATTACCAAAGGTAAAGAAATCTGCCAAGAACAAGCCACAAATTTACCAAAGCATGAATTCACTCCAGAGAGAAATCAAGTTTATGGAACAATAAGGTGGGAATTTAAATAAGTATGCTTGGGGTGGTCAAAGATAGGAGAAGGCATAACTTCAAAGTTAAAAGAAGAAATGATGAAACAAAAACTGCACAGAGCCTCACAGTGGCCGCTTTGGCTGTCAGATGTGGGAGGTGGCAGCGACTGTCAGTTACACTCCGTCTCAAGGTGGGAGTAGGATTCTGGTTCCTCCATGACCCAATTTGTCCCTGAAGAGGGCTCACTTAATGGCCCTGAGATGCCTCCACTTTGGCTGTTCCCAGTCAAGATCCCCTCTTCTCTTCTGACCTACTTTTACCATAACTCTGCTCCTCCATGTCCAACCTCTCAGTTGTATTTTCTACTTCATCCATTTTCCTCTGTTCTGCGGTCATCTACTTCTGGCAGGGGCTCATCCTCTGGCTCAATTTTTTTTTTTGAGTCAGGGTCTCACTCTGTTTCCCAGGCTAGAGTGCAGTGGCATGCTCATGGCCATCGCAGCCTCAACCTGCTGGGCTCAGGCGATCCTTCTGCCTCAGCCTTCTAAGTAGCTGGAACCACAGGCGTGTGCCACTATGTCTGGAAATTTTTTTTATTTATTGTAGAGGGTAGGTCTCGCCCAGGTGCCCAGGCTGGTCTTGAACCCCTGGGCTCAGGCAGAACTCTTGTCTTGGCCTCCCAAAGTGCTGGGATTACACGCATGCGCCACCACACCCAGCCTCTGGCTCAAATTTGACTGACCTATATCTGTCACCATGGACAGTTCTTTCTTCTGGACTGACTTCACTACTTCCTACATCCCAAATCCTCCTTTCTGGTTGATTCTTTCATTTTCTAACATGCCTCCCAAGGATGATCAATGGAGGGGAAATTTTCTGAATTTTTGCACATCTAAAAATAAATTATTTCTCCTCATAACTTGAAGAATAACTTGACTGGACATAAAATTCTTCATGGAAAGTTAGTTTTTTTCTTAGAGGAAAAAACTCTGGGGGAGGTCAGAGAACCAACTCCTTATTTTGATAACCGATAAAGAAAAAGAGTCCGCCGGGCTCAGTGGCTCAGCCTGTCATCCCGCGCCTTTGGGAGGCTGAGGTGAGTGGATTGCCTGAGCCCGCGGGTTCGAGACCCGCCTGGGCAGCGAGACCTCATCTCTACAATAAATCAAAAAATCAGCCGGGCATGGCAGCGCATGCCTGTAATTCCGGCTACTCGGAAGGCTGAGGCGGAAGGATCGCCGGAGCCCAGCAGGCGAGGCTGCGGTGGCCGGGAGCGGCCACTGCACTCCAGTCTGGGCAGCCGAGTGAGACTCCAACTCAGAAAAAAAGAAAAAAGAAAAAGAGTCAAGCATTTATCCTGCCTTTCCTATACAAACTATACCTCAAGGTACCAAATGGTTGATGAAGAAAAGTTTCTATTTTATAGAAGTAATCCAGCTAATTCATGAGAAAGTAATAAAATGTCACCACTTTGTAACCCCTAGTGAATTATCAAATCTATGCAATAATCATCAGTGGTGCAGACTTCACAATAAGAGAGACATCCAGACATTATGTGTCCTAATGAAAGTGTACACCACCATCAATGAAGTCATCTTGGAAAAAAAAGGAACCTGAATCTGATCAAGCCTTTCAGTCTCTCTATTTTCACAAAACACATGGAACAAGTTAACGACACCACAAGTCTGTACTCAACAAAGTCTGGACCGTGGGAACCTCCAGGACAAAGAACCTAGTCTCTTCAATACATTCCAAGGCAGGGGGGAAGAGATTAAGGGTACCTATAGATTAAAAGAGACTTAGACACATATCAGCAAATTGCAATGTAGGAGTATGAAACTTATTTGGATCTCGATTTAACCAAACTGTTCACACACACACACCCCCTTGAGATCATCAGAAAAATCTGAACACCGAATACACCATGATATCAAACAATGATTGTTAGTAATTTTGGATGTGAAAATAGTATTGTTTTAAGAATCCTTACCTTATAGAGATACACATTTAAATTGTAATAGATGAAATGACATGATGTCTGGAACTTGCCTCAAAATAATCCAAGCACTAAAAGAGACGGGAATAAGCAGGGAAGAAGAAAACAGATGAAGCAAATTTGGCCATAACTCGACAATTCTTTTGTTTGTTTGTTTGTTAAGTTCTATTTTAGTTGTAGGTCTTGTTTTTCTTTCTTTCTTTTTTTTTTAGTTTTGTTTTAGTTTTAGGGGGTTTGTTCGTTTGTTTGATTTGGTTTGGTTTGGTTTGGTTTGGTACGGTATGGTAGAGACAGGGTCTTGCTATATTGCCCAGGCTGGTCTCTAACCCATGGCCTCAAGTGTTCCTCCTGCCTCATCCTCCCAAAGTGCTGGGATTGCGGGTGTGAGACCTAAGTTGTCTGGCCGTAAGTTGACAATTCTTGAAGGTAGGTGACAGATACAATGAATTCAGTATACTGTTCTTTCAAATTTTGAGTATATTTGAAATTTTTCATAATAAATCTCAAAATAAAAAGAAAATTAATTCCTCTAAGAAGTTTGGAGGCATTGCTCCAGTTACAGTAATGAAAAATCTGCTGCCAGCCATATCCCTATTCCTCTGCAGTTGACTGATTTTGTCCCATGTAGGAGCTTTTGATATCTTCTCTTTGTTGTTCTGGATTTTCATGAGAATACATCTAGGACAGATCTTCAGCACTTGATGGCCTCTCCTTTTTTTCAATCTTAAGAGAGATATGGTCTCACTCTGCCATCCAGGGTAGAGTACAGTGGTGCAGTCAACCTCCTGGGTCCAAGCAATCCTCCCACCTCATCCTCCCAAGTAACTGGGACCACAAGCACGTGCCGCTATTCCTGACTAATTTTTCTCTAGAGACAAGGTCTTGTTCTGTTGCCCAGATTGGTTTCAAACTCCTGACATCAAGCGATTTTCCCAAAGTGCTGGTATCGTAAGTGGGAGCCACTGTACCTGGCCAGCACTTTCATTCTCAAGAACTTTGTCCATCAATTCTGGGAAGTTATCATCTATCACTTCTGTTAATTTCTCCAGTCTCTATTTCTTTTTTCTTTCCTTCTTGAACTTCTATTAACTGAGTGTGAAGATTCTTGTATTAATCCTGTGTCATTCATTCATATTCTCTCCCTCTCTATATATATTCTAAGAGATAAACTTTACCTTCTAATCTTGTTTTTGTTATTCTCTTGGGCCATGATGTTTAATTTCCAAGTTTTCTTCTTGCCCTCTGATTTCCGTTTTTCCTGACATCTCTGATCTTATACAGGTGGTGTCTTCACGAATCTTGGAGACACTAATTTTGAAAGTCTCTAAAGTTGCCTTCGGTTTTCTGAATCATCTGTTTCCTTCCATACCACATTCTTCCTGTTCATTCTGGTGGTTTGCTTTCATCTAGCAAGCTTCCTCCAAACGTTTATGTGGTCCTTGGTCAACTCTCTTGGTTGAGTCATAGAAACATTGCCTGGAGAAACATACCTGCTTGACAAACAGCTAATCTCCCGGCAGGACAAGCAAGAGAAGAGGGCAGCCATTCTGCCGAGGGTCTCCTAAAAACCCCAAGATGCCTGTATTCTAGGGAGCTAACCTCCACACGGGGAATGATAGATGTGGCAAGTAAGAAGTTATAAGCGTAAAATTTTGTGACATTCCTGCCACTGAGAGTTGGGGGTCTGTGTCTCTCCCCTCAAATCGTCTTTGACCAATATGATTTGGTGGAAATGATGGCTTGTGTCCCTAAGGTAAGGACGTAAAAGGCTGCACAGCTTCTGCCCTGTGTGTGGGACGTGCTCGAACCTCAGGACTGCCATATGAGAAATCCAACCACTCCAAGGCTACTGCGTTACAAGGAAGCCACACTCCATGGGGAGGGGGGGGTCACCTGTGTGCATGCCAGCTGACAGTCCTAATCTCCAAGTCACTCCGGCGCAAATCTGGGTGTGTGATTCCAACTGCCAAGTCCTTTCCCAGTTGAAGTCTCAGAAGTCAAGGCTCAGAGGGTTAGCCAGCCCTGCTCTGGCCATCTGAATTTCTGATCTGAGAATCCGTGCACAGAGTCAGATGGCTGTGGTGTTACACCAAATGTGTGTGTATGGGGTGGTGTCTATACCGCAGCAGGGTTCATTGAAGCATAGACAATAGACGGCTCCTACCCTTTCATCCACCTCCACCACAGCCACGCCTGCAGCAACACAGCAGCCTGGCCATACGTGCCATAGGTGACCACCGCGTGTGCGGTGACCTGGTCTTTGCACAGCCACTTCAAGAGCACCTTTGCAAGTGCCCACAGGCAAGCTGTGGTCATACACCATGCAAACCTTGGGCCAATGACTGAACCTCTCTATGCCTCAGTTTCCTTATCTGCAAAAAGGGAATGACAACGAATGGAGTTAATTCACATCCAGCTCTCAGAACAGTGCCTGGAATACGAGTGTTAGCTGCTCTGAAAGGGGACAAGATAGGGAGGCGGCCAGAAGGGGGAAGGAGCGAACCCTGAGCTCCTGGGTCCCCAAAGGCAGTAGCCACTCCGATACCCAGTCCCTGGAGAAAAGGGGGGTTCTGGGTCTATGGGAATGTGTGCTGTCCCGCTGGCCCCCTCTCGCAGGATGCCAAGGACTACTCCTTGTCCTTAGATGCAGACAGCTCAGAGAGAGGTAGCTCTGGCCTGAAGCTTTCCCTACTTTGGGGCCCCGGCCTAGCCTCTGTCTTTGCTGGACACTGGGAAAGCCCCATTCCCGGAGCTGGGGGCTGGTCCCACTTAGAAGAGAGTTTGAAGCCGGGCTCGGTGGCTCAGCCTGTAATCCCGCGCCTTTGGGAGGCTGAGGTGAGTGGATTGCCTGAGCCCACGGGTTTGAGACCCGCCTGGGCAGGTGAGACCTCATCTCTACAATAAATAAAAAAATCAGCCTGGTGTGGTAGCACGCGCCTGTAATTCCGGCTACTCGGAAGGCTGAGGCGGAAGGATCGCCAGAGCCCAGCAGGTCGAGGCTGCGGTGGCCGGGAGCGGCCACTGCACTCCAGTCTGGGCAACAGGGTGAGACTCCAACTCAAAAAAAAAAAAAAAAAAAAAGAGAGTTTGATAAGCTGCAGTTTTGTGCAATTCAGACTATGGTTTTCACACTGCAGGTCATGAGTCATCAGGGATTGTGATCTGCATTTTTAAAAATGAGATAAAAGAGGTAGAATTTTTAAAACTCAGTAAAGGGGTGTGTGTGCGCGCGCATGCAAATGCACGTGCACCAGGTTACAATGATGTAAAATGGACTTTTCACTGAGAATCACCAGTCAGAAGTTTTCAAAGCCACTGAGTCAGAGAATTAGAATGTCCTCATGGATGGACATTGCAGTCATTAAGCCAGCCCACAGCTTTCAGTCCAATGGAGGACAATGGATTATCTTTGTGTCCTGACCCCTGGGGAGGGGTGGGGGGGTGAAGCTGCCCAGCAAAGATGATAAACATATTCTTTCTTAGACAAAGGCCTAAGCCTGCTTGAGGATAAAAGCAGCTTCAATCCCCAGGAACTCCACCTCCCCCATACCTTCCTCCTGAACTGCCGCTATAAGCGCCCAAGGCCATAACCGCTCAAGGCCCGGGGTCAGTAGCTGATGGCCATGGGACTTGTTTTAGAGATACCATCTACAGTCGGCCACCTACATACAAACCTTCGAGTCACAAACTTTAACAATGCACACATGCTTTTACATGTATTATTTCTCTCCACCACGCGTCAGAAAAGCCTGTTAAACACATACAGCGCTATATAGCCGATCGTGTCAGTTGGGTACCTCGGCTCACTTCGCTGGACTTAAAACAAATTGGACTTATAAACATGCTCTCAGAACGGATCTCACTTATCGGTTGGGGACTTCCTGTATTGCAAAACCATAAGAAAGGCATCTGAGATCTCGTTCACACTCTGATGGACCCGAGGTCCCACCCAGGCCCAGAACACATTCAAGGAAGCTGGCTTCACAGGCCATGTGATACCGTCGCCCAGAAATCGCCTCTGCTACAGGAAGACATTCTTGACACTTCCCATGACATCATCGGCCAATCAGCTGTCCCTATCCTCTGCCCTCCAAATTCCCTTGAAACACCCGGGCCTCCGAATTCTCCAGAAGGCAGATTTGAGAACCATTTCCCATCCTCCTCACTCAGCTGCTTTGCGCTATTACTCTTTGTCCACTGTAATGATCATCGGCTCTGTTTTTTGGGGGCAGCGGACATAAAGAACCCAGTCAGGCGGTAACAATACCTGCAACCACAGAAATGCATAAGCAAAGACCATGAGAGTTTTTATCTACACGTTAAAAAGAAACAGAGAAATGCGAGCCATTCACCTCTTTGTAAAATGAAGAGCAAAGATTAAAATGACTTCACTGCCCAGCAATGGTGTGGCTGTGGCAACCCCTAGTGCTCTCACTGGTCTGGGAGTGTCTGCTGTTGGACTAGGGTTAGCCATTCTCGCAATGGCTGCATCCCCTAACTTGAGCACGCATGTGCTTTAACCCAGCAATGCCACTTCTAGGATTTTATCTTCTACATATTAAAATCTACATTACCGTCCAAAGACATATGTAAAAATCTGCACCGCAGCATTGCTTGTTGGAATGCAACCAAATGTCCATCAATCAAAGTAGTTACATGAATTAGGGTACATCCATAGATTGTAAAACAATAATACAGTGGTTAAAATGAACGAGGTAGCTATCGGGTAGGGAAGAATATCTATGATATATTACTAAATGAAAAAGGCAAGTTGCGAGGCAATGTGCAAAGTATGTGCCTAGTTTTAAAACATTCCACAGGCACAGAAGAAACGTGCCCTGTGGTGCTCAGCCACTGGACACTGGGCGACTCTTCAGGGAAATACTTGACACATTTTTGCACTGTTAGAATTTTTACAACTAGCACGTATTTCATAATCAGGAAAAAAATTAAATAATGAGCAAGGATCATAAAGTTTTATTTAAAGATATAACCACATAATTCAAAAGGCTTTACTCCATACGTAGCCAGTTAGAGAAAGAAAAAAATAAAGAGGAAATGTTTGAAGAGATTAAGTAAGAAAGTCAGGAGAAGAGAAACTAGAAAAAGAGGATGGGAAAACCAGCAAGACAGAAAGGAAGATAACAAAGGTGGGTGGAGGACAGAGAGATACTCAGGACGGTGAGACCCTCTAAGTGCCATCTTTCATGGGTCACATTTCACAGGTCACTGGGCAGTGAAGAGTGTCTTTGTTTTTATGACCAGAGGATGGGGATATTTTCCCCCCATACAATAAGAAGGTATTTGGCTGGAAAACCAATTATAAGCTCTATCAGGAAATCATTTAGCTATTTTGAATAGACTTTGAGTGCCTCAAGACCCTCCATTTTTAACTGGGCCTTAGTATTCACCACTCAAAAGTCTGTTTTCTATTTGTTTTAAAGATGGGTTCTCACTATGTTGCCCAGGTTGGCCTCGAACACCTGGTTTCAAGTGATTCTCCTGCCTCGGCATTCAGAGTAGCTGGATTCCAGGCATGAGCCACTGTACCTGGCTTATCTTTGCATCGAAATACTAGATTGCTGTTCTGATGCCTCCAGATCACATGTGATAAGTTTATTTCATAGTTCCTATTTCTCAAACCCATAGGGAAAGGACAGGAGAGTCAAATCTGAGCAAATAGTCTCATGTGGTAAGAATCAAGTCAATAAATTCATTTAAAGGAAGGCATTTTGGGGGCCTAGGGATGTGCACCTTGCCATAGTGCTAGAACAGGTGAGCCCTGGATAAACCAGGAAACGTTTGGGCCTCGGAGGAAAGGGCCAGGAATGTGTTTGGGCCACCGGGAAGGGGACCTGACTCCTCACTCTGACCCCTGGAAAGCTGGCCAACGCAATCCTAGACAAAGCACCATCCCGAGACAGGCTCTATGAACTACAAGCACGTGGCAGCATATGAGGCTCACAGTGAGACTTGGCAGACACAGGCAGCACAGGGCCCCACTCATCACGGGCCTTCCTGGTACCAATCCCACTTTCCTGAAAGAGAAATTCCTGACATGTATTTGCAGAAACCGGATGGGCCTGAGGCTGTGCGCAGCCTCCCTGCCGGGCACCAAGGAGCAGCGACAACATGGAATCCAGTCAGGAAACTCGTTTCTCCACTCTTTATTAAAGCTAGGTCCTCCTGCCGACAGCTGCAGGGCAGGGCGGCGGCGGCAGCAGCTGGGGCCCAGGAGGGACGGTTCCGCGCCAGACCCCAGCCCAGCGGGGCTGGAAGTGGGATGCCCTGAGCCCCCCGCCCACCTTGCCTTCGGCCCTTTCTGAGGGGCCTGACCCACAGGGAAAGGAGAAATCCAGACAGAGGCCGTCACCCAGCACTCCCAGTGCTGCCCCGGGACCCCTGCCCTCCTCGCCAGCCCACCCGCGACCTCACCCCGCTGGGCTCTTACCGCCACCACCCAGGCCCGCTTCCCACCCACTGACTACTGTGCCTCCCGCCCCCAGCCCGTAGCAGCCTGGCTGCCGGCTCTCAACCCCCACGGCCGTGTCTACACTAAAATGGAAGGAACTAGGTCTACAAGGGTATGCAGTTGCATCGCGTCCGCTTTCTGGCCCCCTCACGCCGGCCCCGAAAGCGAGCCAGGCCTCGGCTGCCTTCCGGGGGCTCCCGGGGGCGCCGGCTAGAGAGTGAGGCGCCCGCCGGGCAGGGGCCTTGCATAGTTGGGTGCTGGGGTGGTCGTTGAGCCACGGGATCAGGTCCACACCTCCCAGAAGCGGACAGCCACTGTGCAAACCGCCAGGCCCTCAGTGACTCCACGGACCGATCTGTGAAACGGGAGCCTAAACAGAAACACTACTTGCTCTGGTGTCGGATAACCACAGAAGCGGAGTTAGAGGGACCTGCCGACGTCTTAAGGCCCCAGCTGAGGGACGTGGGGAAGGATCCTTGGACCGACCTCGCGGCGCCACGCCAGGTGAGCGTGGGACTCGGAGGCGGGGCTGGGGTGCCGGCGGCGAGGGCACCGGAAGCTGGAGAGAGCCGCGCGGGCGCCCCTGGCGCGTCTGAAGACGCGCCGCCAGCTGCCAGGGGCGAGGGTCCCAGAGGACGAGGCAGCCGGCGCGCGGTGACACCAGCGCTCGCACAGGGCGAGGAGCGAGCGCTCCAGAGAATAAGGCCTCAGATGCCCTCGGACCCTGCGCACACGCGCACCCCTTCCGCCCTGGCCACAAGTTGGGCTCTGGCTCCGTCTCCCCCTCCCCGGGTCTCCAGGCTGTCCCACAAGGGAGGCCAGCGCTCCCACTCGCACCTCCGCCCCGAGCCGGGGAGCAACCTACCAGGCTTCCGCGCCACGCACAGCTCTCCCCACCTTCGGACAAGCTCGAGCGAAGTCTCCCGCCGGGGAATGCGAGGCAGTCGCCAAACCCGCCGGCAGCGGAGGCGACAGCGCGGGCCACCCGGGGGCGGGCGCTCTGCCCTCGACCACGCCGCCCCCCCGGGCGCGAGGGCCGCGCCCTCGCCGTGAAACCAGGCTACCGACTCTCGAGTCGCTCGTTCCCGGGCCACCCAAGGCGCGATCCGAATGAAATGCCCAGCATCGCCCGCCCCCGGCCGCTCCGCCGCTCCGCACACACCAAGAACGGCGCAGTCCTCGGCGCAGCCCCGCCGGCCCTCTCCTCGCGCGCCCCGCGCAGCCTGCGGGCTCGGGCGGGAGGGGCCCCGAGGCGCGGGCGGCCCGCCGGGGGCTGAGGGAAGGCGCCGCAGCCCCCGCGGCCAGGAGGGCGAGGGGCCGCAGCCGCCCGGTGGCCCAGAGGGCCCGCTTGCGTGGCCGCGGGCGCTCACAGCACGCGCTCCTTGTAGGCGCCCGAGGGCCCCGCGAACGCCGCCTGGTGCTCGGCGCCGAAGCTCGTGCCGCCCGCGAACTCCAGCAGCGTGCTGCCGCGCTCGCCCGGCCCGGCGCCGGCGCCGGGGGGCGGCCTGGCGGGCGCCTCGGCCTTGGGCGCGGGGGCCGGGGCCGCGGGGCCGGGGCCCGCCGCGCCGCGGTGCGTCTTCATGTGCGTGAGCAGGTGCGAGCTCTGCGAGAAGCGGCGGCCGCAGCTGGCACAGGCGTAGGGCCGCTCGCCCGTGTGCGTGCGCTGGTGCGTGACCAGCACCGAGCGCTGCGAGAAGCGCTTGCCGCACTCCGGGCACGGGAAGGGCCGCTCGCCCGTGTGGCCGCGCCGGTGCTTGGCCAGGTTGGAGCGCTGCGCGAAGCCCGGCCGCAGTCGGCGCAGCGGAAGGGCTTCTCGCCCGTGTGCGTGCGCCGGTGCCGCTTGAAGTCCGAGCTGTGGCCGAAGCCCTTGCCGCAGTCGGGGCAGCGGTGCGGCTTCTCCTCGGCGTGCGCCCACTGGTGCCGCGTCAGCGCCGCGCTCTGCCCGAAGCGCCGGCCGCACTCGCCGCACGCGTAGGGCCGCTCGCCCGTGTGCGCGCGCCCGTGCGCCGTCAGGTGCGCGCGGCGGCTGAAGCCCGCGCCGCACACGCCGCACACGAAGGGCTTCTCGCCCGTGTGGCCGCGCACGTGCGCCGCCAGGTGCGAGCCGCGGGCGAAGCGCGCGCCGCACTCGGGGCACGGGAAGGGCCGCTCGCCCGTGTGCGTGCGCCGGTGGCGCGCCAGGTGCGAGCCGTACACGAAGCTCTTGCCGCAGTCGGCGCAGCGGTGCGGCCGCTCGCCCGCGTGGTAGCGCTGGTGCTTGGCCAGCGCGGCGCGGCGCCCGAACGTCTTGCCGCAGTCGGAGCAGATCCACGGGCTCTCCTCCTCCGCCAGCGCGGCGGGCGCCGGCTCCGCCAGCAGCCCCCCGACGGCGGGCCCGAACGGGCGCAGCCCGCCGCCCCGCCGGCGCCGAAGGCGTCGCAGGCCAGCCCGGCGCCCTCCGCCAGGGAGAGCGGGCCGCCCAGGGGCCCCGGCAGCGGGCGCGCGTCGGCCGGCAGCCGCTCCGCGAAGTCGGGCAGGCCGAGCACCGGGAAGCCGTCCGGGTGGAGCCAGGACTTGGGGTGCACGGGGAAGGGGAAGCCGAGCGGGTGCGAGGACGGGCCTTCGCCCTCGCCCAGGCCGTTGCCCAGCTCGAGGAGCCGCCGGGCGCGCGCGGGCGCCTCCGCGCGGCCGGGCGCGGGCGCCGCCGCCGCCGCCTCCTCGGCCGCCGCCGCCTCGGCCGCCCCGTCCGCCTCGCCGGCCTCCGGCGCCTCGGGCCGCGCCTCGGGCCGCGCCTCGGCCTCCTCCGCGCCCGCGGCGGCCGCCGCCTCCGGGGGCTCCCGCCGCGGGCCGTCGCCGCCGGGCTCCGCGCAGCCGCCGCCGCGCCGGTGGCGCTGGAAGTCGGCGCGGAGGCGGAAGGCCTGGCCGCAGTCGGGGCAGCAGTGCGGCCGCTCGGCGGTGTGCACCGCCTGGTGCCGCGCGAGCGCCGAGCTCTGGCTGAAGCTGCGGCCGCAGTGCGGGCACGGGTAGGGCCGCTCGCCCGTGTGCGTGCGCTGGTGCGTGACCAGGTAGGAGCGGCGCCCGAAGCCCGCGCCGCAGAAGGCGCAGCGGTAGGGCCGCTCGCCCGTGTGGATGCGCCGGTGCGTGACCAGGTGCGACTTGTAGACGAAGCGCTTGCCGCAGTCCGGGCACGGGAAGGGCTTCTCGCCGGTGTGCGTGCGCTGGTGGATGGCCAGGTGCGAGCGGTACACGAAGCCCTTGCCGCACTCGTCGCAGCCGAAGGGCTTCACGGCCGCGTGGTAGCGCTGGTGCTTGGCCAGCCGCGAGCGGTGCGGGAACACCTTGCCGCACACGTCGCACGTGGTCTCGGGCCGCCCGGCGGGCGCGGCCGCCGCGGCGGGGAACGCCCAGGGCGGCAGCAGGTTCGTGCCCGGCTCCCGGCCGGGCGGGAAAGGCTTCGCGTCCGAGCCCTCGGCGAGAAGCCCGAGGCCGCCCGGGTCGGGCCCCCATCCCTCCGGAGTCTGCGCCGAATCCGAGTCGTCGGGACCCCACGTTCCCGGCACGTCCCCCACGCCGTAGGCCGCCGACCACAGTCCCGGGGGCTCATTCTCCTCCTCGGCCACCTCCGCCAGGAAGTCCTCATCGTCTTCCTCCTCGTGGTCCTCTATGTCGTCCGTCCAGAACCAGGCTCCTGGAGGGGACACAGCACGGCCGGAAGAGAGTTACGAGGAAAGGACAGGAGCCCCGGCAGCTTCCTGACCCGGGAAATGGCAGGTCCGGAGGCACCCCCAGCTCTGCGACCACGGGGCCTCCCTCCAGTCGTGGGCAAGGCGCCTCCGTTCGTCAGAGCGAGATCGCCTGTGCCCCACAGCCAGCCCTGTCAGGCCGCGCCGCGGTAGGAACTGCGCAGGCGTGCGGCGTGCACATGGGCCTGCCCTGCTGGAAGGCCAGGACGCCTCTCCTCCTCCAGTACCTCCGGAGCCCGCTCCCTCCAGGGCCTGCCCCCTCTGACGAAGGGGAGGAGCCTGTCTGCAGGCTCCTGTGAGACCCAAGGCGAGGCCCCTGACGGCGTTCCCGTGCTCAGAAAAAGAGAGACGCCAGGGCTGTTTTCCCCAAGGGCTCGGCCAGGACCTGCCTTTTAGAAGCACGCAAGCCTTCCCAACACCCTCGTCTTTGCCATCAGCCAAGGGAATTGATCTGGAGGGTGGGCAGTCCCGCGCTCTGCACTGACCCTAACAGGCCCCAGCAACCGTCTGCAGGTTCCTGAACCCCTTTCCTCTTCAAGCCCAGCTTCCCTGAGAGGCTGCTCTCAGCCTGGACCTCCTCATCTGCTGTGCACTCAGGAAACAGTCCCAAGCTGCCTAAGACCGTGGTGAGCTGTAAGCACATTCCCATGACAAGAGGCCAAGCACACCTGAGTTTCAGCCATGCTGTCCCTTGCCCACTGAGCTGCAGTCCTGGCCGCCCTTCTGCCCTCCGAGAGGGCAGAGCAGGGACATGAAGTCAAGGCTGTAGGGCTTCTCCATATATGGCCCATTTGCCTGCCGTCATGATACACCCCGAATGAACGCATGTTTATAGAGCAGGTGCTAAGGCACATGGAACACGAGGGACGATGCCTGGTCTGTGGTGACTCCAGGTGTTCCAAAGCACTCACGTGGCTGCTCTCTCTACACCACACCATGTCCACCTCAGAGTCACCACCTGGAAGGTTCTGATTCTCCACACTCCACCTGGGCCCCCTGCCAAGACTCTGGCCCGTATCAGGTGTCATCTGGCCAGCTGAGCCTGCACTACTGAGCCCTATCCTTGAGGGAAGGTCAGAGCCCAGGAGGTCCCAGGACGTGTCGGGAGGCCCTCATGCCGAGCGCTGCCTTGGCACAGTCGTGCTCACACCGCATTCCATATGTCGACCTAGAGTCACACAGGAAAACAACTGCACAGGCCTGGCTTCAGCTGAGAAAAACACAGGGATCCTTATAAAGGATAAGAAAATGAGTCTTCATAGGCCAGGCACAGTGGCTGAAACCTGTAATCCGGCGCTTTGGGAGACCAAGGCAAGGAGTGAGGTGCCTGAGCCCGCGGGTCGGAGACCAGCTTGGGCTATTTGGTGAGACCTCATCTCTGCAATAAATCAAAAAATTAGTTGGGCGTGGTGGCCTGTAGTTCCGACTACTTAGAAGGCTGAGGCAGAAGGATCACCGGAGCCCAGCAGGTCGATGCTGGGGTGGCCGTGAGTGTGCCACTGCACTCCAGCCTGGGCAACAGAGTAAGACTCCAGAAAAAGAAAATGAGTCTTTATCTTTTTAACACTCTGTAATACTTTCTAAGTTTTATATAGTTAGTAATGTTATGGAAAACATATAGAGAAAAAGGGGGTCTACCTCTAACTGCCGCCTGCAGCCAAGCCATGAGTGACAAGAAGTGGCTGTGTCCCCTTGAGCAGGCAAAAAAGCATCTCCTCCTTACCGGATGCCCTTCTGTTTTGGCAGCAGTGCTTCCCAAGTCTGGGAAGGCTGGAGTACCCCATGGGGCAGGGAGGAGTTGGTGTTCGAAGGACAGGGCTAATGGAGCAATCGAAAGGCTCCCACCCACAGGCTCTGATGCAGGTCTTGAGCAGTTTTAATTAGAAACCCCCGGTAGAGAGAATTCAAGTGGAGGAACAAGTACAACTTTTGAGTGGCGTGAGTCTGGGCACCCCAGGGCCTAGCCAAGGATCAATGACCATCTGCTGGATGAGTAAGTCTCCAAGAGCTGGACACCCAGGGCAAGCAAGAATCCCACCCACAGCAGTCTCTGCTCCAAGAGCCAGAAAGGAGGCCAGGCCCCAATGACTTCTGACAGCACCTTTTCCCTGGAGCCTGAGAGCGGCGGGAAAAGCCCTCTGACTTGGGGTGAGGAGCCCCACCCTCACCGCAGCAGGCTCTGTAGTGGGGACCTCCCACTAGCTCTGGAGATGGCACAGCCACTTGTGCAACAATTGGGACAGGTGTGGGCCACATCTAAACACGCAGCAAGGTGATGGAGGCCACCTAGGCAGCGGGAAAGAGAGGAACAACATCCACATCCTTGGGAAGTCAGAGCTGGCTGCACCCTGAGGGGAGATCCCAGCAAGTACTGGGGCCACTGGGAGGGGACCTGGTGGGCACCCAGAAGAAGACCAGCCCACCCCAAGGCCGGGCTCTGTTCTATTTTCTGCTGCCAACATGGACAGGAGCCCTGGAGTGAGGATGTCCAGTGACAATGACTCCAGGAACAGGGCTCCAGGGAGTTTGCTGGCTCTCAGATCCAAAAGCCTTTTTGGGGTCCAAGTGAGGACTCATCAGCTCTACTTGGCAGACCCAAGCCAGGGGGTGACAGGATGCCCTGAATGGGAGGGCTAATGGGGCATCTCTCGACAGCTGGAAGGCAGTGGGCCAGTGGGCCAACGGGCCAAGCATGGCTGTTTCCTCCGGAACCACAGGGGGGAGTGGGGGAGAGGGCACCCTGCGGATGGGGCTGGCGGTCCATCTCCTTGCAGCTGCCATTTGCACCTGAGGATCCCAACCTTGGGCGGTAATCACCTAGACCTCTGGGAAGATCCCGAGGGACCACAGGGGGTTAGGGATAAAAGGCAAGGCAGGTCGAGGCTCAAGTCAACTGTCCAGGGAAGGAGAACCAGCCAGGACTTGGCCACGAAGACACCTTCACAACCTGTGTCCTGACCTGAGGACAGAGGGTCCCACAACGCAGAAGCAGTGACAAGCTGGATGAGGGGAAGACCATCCAGCAGGCCAGGTGCCAAGGGAATGCATGAAAGACCTCAGGACTGAGGCTGTCACTGTAAGATATCTTCCACCTCCCTCCACACACGCCAACACCTGGCTCAGCTGCCTTCCTAAAGTAAGTGATACCTGGCCTGCAAAGGGTCTTTAGAGGTTCCCCTTCAAGTTTTATTTTTGTGTGTGTTTTTTTAAAGTCAGGGTCTCACTCTGTTGCTCAAGCTGAAGTGCAGTGGCACAATCACAGCTCAACCTCCTAGGCTCAGGCAATCTTTCCACCTCAGCCTCCCAGATAGCTGGGAATACAGGCAGGTACCACCACACCCAGCTAATTTTTTTATTTCGTAGAGTCAAGGTCTTGCCATGTTGCCCGGGCTTAAGCAATCCTCCCACCTCAGCCTCCCGAAGTGCTGGAACCACCATGCCCAGCTCCTCTTCAAATCTTAATAATGAGTTTTCCACACAGGCTTACCCCATTCCACCATACCCTACCAAAGTCAGTCTCCTAAGGCTACAGCCCTGGATCTGCTCAGCTCTACGAGGACTGCATGGGCCAGGCAGGGATCCTCGCCATCTCTCCCTCTGCTTTATCTTGAAAGACAGCTCAAGGGCACAGGCTCTGCCTGGGTCTGAACCCCCCTTCGTGACTTTGGGCAAGTGATTTAGTATCAGTTTCTCCATCTGTAAAACGGGTTTATAACACCTGTCATCCTACCTTGTGGGATTGTTGCAAGGATCAGATAAATAAATAGCTACAAAGCATCTACAAGAGGCCATGAGGAGTATTACCATTGTTACTGGAATTAGGTAACAATTAGGCACTGGCTGCCATGTGTCACTGGAGATTCTGAGGCCTCCCCTGCTGATTATCCTTTGTCTTCTGTCCGCTGGCACTCGGGTTGTCCCTCAAAGATTAGGCTATGCTCCTTTCCTACCAGGCACACGTGGTCTCAGACCTTTTCTCTGTGAGGGTGGGCCCCAGTCCCTAACCTAGGCAGGCCACTCACCAGCTCTGTGCTCTAGGCAGGTCAGCTCTCCTGAGGCCACTTCCTTGACTGGACCAGAAGGAGCAGAGGGAGGGGAGGCTGTGAGGCAGGGCACCCTCCAGCCGGCACTTTCCTGGCCTTTCCTAGCAGGGTGTGTGGAGCCAAGGTCCTGAAGAAGAACCTGAATGCACCGAGATCCCCGAACGCAGGAAAGGTGGTCCTCTTCACAAAAGCTGTAAGTTTACCCAGAATCTTGCAAACAGAACACCAGGCTCCCTAGCCTCTGTTCCTAGGTCCTGGCTTAACTGTGCAGGAGACTGGGGATAATCCTAGGGGCCAACCAACGTCCCCACCAGCCACGGCCCACATCCACACCTCCAGTAAGTGTCCTTGACTGAGGCACAGGGTGGGGGCTGTGCAGGGCCCCAATTAAAGGGCCCTGGGGAAGATGGTGGTCCCACAGCTACACACGAGACTAGGAGATAGGGTCCCTGGGCTTACTCTGACTGAACGGCTCCATTTTTCTCCCCCTGCCAACCAATCCCTGCTGGGGCCCGGCCCTAGGTGCAAGCCCTGGAAGTCAGCTCCCTGAGTGAATCCAACACCTGCTCCCCACCTGTACCATGCTGTGCCTCCCACCCCACGAAGCCTCCTCCATCCAGGCACAGGGCTCAAGATGGGCTCAGGGAAAGCCCCTCCCTCGCTGGGGACGGTCACAAAGGGAGGAGATGGACTGGGACGACGTGCCCGATTCCGCAGGTGTTTGCGGTCTTTTTTCCTTCTGAGGACTTCCAGGGAGACGAGGATGGCATTGGCCCGGCACGTCTGTGCTGGAGCCTGGAGGAGGTGGTGGCTCCTGGGCATGGCCAGTCTATGTGCTGCCATCTGTCCTTGCTGCCAGCTCTGGCCAGGCAGACAGGTCTATGAAGAGGGGGCCCTCCTCTGAGGGCAAGCAACGGGCCCTCTAGCTGGTGGGTGACCTCAGAAGAACCAGCGGCCTCTCTGGCCTCAACCCCCTCATGTGCAAAACGCAGATCTAATGCCAGGGACTACGTATTAAGAGGAAACCAAGGGCTGGCCCTTCCTCACATGCAATTTTGGAAGACAAAAGCACTCCTGGGCCAGGGGACCCCACCCTGCTCTCACCTTTCCCTCCTCCCGCACCCCCTGCCACGTCTGAAACCTGAGGCCCTTTGTACCAGGGCACTCAAGAATCCCCTCCTCTCTGCCATGGAGTCCCTCACTCCTCTACCGGCCCTGAGCTTAAGGGTCTAAGGTAAGACAGGACCTGAGCCCCTTGTCCCCTAGGACTAGAGAAGGGGGCTCAGTGACATCCAGTGTCCCCTCAGGGAATGACAATGAAGGGAAGCTTCCCTTGACAGACCTCCCCAGGTCTCAGTGGGAAGACAGGCACAGCCCAGAGGTTCACAAGTCTTTCAGGCTGTTGCCAGCCTCTGCCTGCGAGTAGCTGGGGCAGGGAGCACCTGAGGGCGCCTGTGAACTAGGCAGCACTGCTCAGGGTTTCTTTCCAGCACCGCTGACTGTGCTACTTCCCGACCATCAGATCCTGTTACCTTAGTGTGTCTTTGTCGCTTACTGTCTTTTAAACTCATCTCCAGGCTTTCCTGTGGAATGTTTAAGCTACTTAATTCCTGCATGTTGTACTTCCCTTCTATCCTCCACCTTTAGAGGAGGGGCAGGAGCAACAGACACGTGGGGGGGGGACAGTCAGCCCCCCCGGGAGCCAGGCTCTGCCACTGGTTGTCACAGCACCCGGAGGCTGCGGGAAGCCACTGCCTGACTCACCATGCGTGTCCTGAGCACCAAGGACACACACAGGGTGAACGGAGCACAGTGCCTGCTCTCATGGAGCTGCAGCCTGTGCAGGAGGTGGGCAGGAACCAGGAAGCTAGTACCTAGGCAGGCTCACTGTGGGCCGTGTGAGTGCTGGAAACATTCTGGAGTTGGCGGGGGCTGAAGTCAATGTCAGAGAAGACACAGTTCAAGGGGCCCTGTGAACTGAACTGAGCCAGCCACATGACAGGCATTCAAGATCCTGGCCGAGGAAGCAGCAGCCTGAAAGCCCAGAGGCAGGCAGGAGGCACAGAGAAAGGCTGTCCAGGGCTGAGCCTGAGGAGCAGGGTGAGAACAGCCCGGGGCGGCGGGCCTCAGGGCATGCTGGAGAGTCAGCCGCCATTCCCAGCATCACCAGCACTCGAGGAAGCCTCCAAAGGGCAAGGCAGCTGGCCAGCAGCTGAGGGCCACCTGTGGCCACCTGCCGGCCACCCTGGGGGTAAAGCAAGGGAGGCAGAGGGACAAGCACTACTCAGGCGTGTGGCCAGGCCCACTTGGGTGCTGGGGACGCTGCAGGAGGGGCCTGGGTGGGAGAATTCAGGTCCACCCTGAGATGCTCATCAGATATCCTAGAGGAGACACCAAGTGGACAGCTGGACGGACGAGATCAGACAGAGAAAAGTCTGGGGATGGGCAGTGCAGAGTGCAAGTGGCACTGAATGCCTGGCACCACTTGAGGGAATCCAGGGAGAGAACCGAGAGGACCCGAGACTGTCTCAGAGCCCGCAAACAAGGCGGGGAAGGCAGCAGAGGCCAGAGATCCATCTCAGAGGGTGGAAAAGCCAGCCCTACAAGGACTCCAGGCTGGACCGCCAGTCTGAGACAAAGTCAGGGCAGGCACAGCTTCTTTCAGCCACATTCTCTGCTCCAGTGTAGACTGGGGGCCAGCAGGAACAGGTTCAGCCAGGGACAGGGGTCTGCCAGGCAGCCACACTGGGCACTCAAAAAGGAGAGCCCTGCAAGCCAGGCCAGGAAAGGAGGAAGGCAGGCAGGAGAGAGCAGGGTGAAGAGCTGAGGGAGGTGAACAAGCCCAGGGAGCTGGAGGCAGGTGGCTGAGGGCCTGAAGGGCAGGCAGGGGCCTCAGAGGCCCTCGGGGGGGGTGGGCACCTGATGGGACGGTGCCAGAATCTAGATAGCACATGTGGCTCACCTTGTCAAAGAGCACAAGACAGCAACACCCTTGGGTCTTGCAAGATTACAGTCTAGAAACATAAATTCTGTCAGCCCCGGAACAGTTTGCTTCTGTCCTGCTCAAACCCAGGAATCTCAACTGACTCAGCTGAACAGAAATGAATGCAGGGAATGGGAGAAGAGAGGGGAGGGAGGCCTTCAGCACACAGCTGCAGTTCAGAAGGGAGCCCTCAGATGGCTTTGCTCTGCCTAAGCTATGCCCAGCCTCTGCCACTGCATCCCCTCCCAGCAGACACATGACACACGAAGACTGCGCGTGGGTCCCATACCCGCCAAGGGCTCTGCAGACTATAAGACCAGGGGGCATCCCAGGCCCTCCAGCCCCAACACCATGACCAGCCACAGGAGATGGCAGGGGCACGGGCTAAGCTGGCCAGTCCCCTCAGCACAGGTCACATGGTACATGTTACCAGGGCTAAAGGGGTACCATGCAGGCTGGAGTCTGCAAAAGCCTCCACCCCAGGACCCTCCAAGAGGCACATGTAGACCACATGTCAAGGCAGGCCTGTGGCCCCTTCCCCTCTAGGCACTTTTCTGAGATAAGTAGAGCATACTTCCCACCAAGGTCCTCTGAGGAGTATCACCTCCAACCCAGCCTCATCCTGGAGGCAGCAGTGATATTTCTTACCAACCAGAAACCTCTTGACTTTGAGGCCCAGGAAAGAGTCCAAGAGGGTCCCTGAGAATTGGGAGAATCAGGACAGGAACGGCATCCTGCAATGCAGTGAAGGCAGACTGACCCACCCTAACAACCAGTGTCAAAGTCAATTTCCTCATCTGTCAAGTGAGGCCAGCAGTCCTTCCCCTCCCTTCACAGAGCTGTCAGGATTATAAGTGCATGTGAAAATCCCCTGTGGGCATATTACTAGCAGTGTGTTTTCCCATATCTTTATTGTAAGACACATCTAGGTGTTGTTTTGTGTCTTCTCCCTACCAGTGTTGTTCAGCCCCAGGCCTCCTGTAAGGAAAAGGGCCTCCATGAAACTCCCCGAAACCCCAAGAGTCACTCCCAGATTCCACAAAGTACCTAGACACAATGTGAGAGTCCAACGTCCTCAGGCAAGAGACTACGGATTGAGTTCAAATTCTTTATTCTTCAGATGACTAAAGAGAGGCTCAGAGAGTTGAAGGAACAGAGCCAGAGCTAGGTCCAAGGGCTCAGAAAAATTCACCATCCCAAATGCCTTATGTACCCACTGCTCCAAAATCTCTCCAGAAGGCCCCAAACTACCTGCCCAGGTCAGAGTCCCACCCCCAGGCCTTCCAGGGAGAGCAGGGGAGGCTGAGGGGACTCCTTTCTCTAGAGATGGCCAAATAGGCGAAGAGGTCAGAGGACAGTGCTGCAGGATCAGAAAAGCCTTAGCAACAGTATGCCGGACTCCTGCTTCTGGCCCTGGTTCTAAGCCGACTACCTGACAACTGGCCCTTTATGTACAAAAAAAGTCACAGGTTCCAAGGTGGGGACAGGGAATCATGTTTAAAGGTTCCTAAGAGGAGCCTTAGGTTCTCTAAGGACCGTTTAGCCCTGGGGCCTCCCTGTAGGTAGAACCAAGAGGATCCAAGTGGCAGAGGCAGAGGCCAGCACAGGGTAGCCCTCTCTACCCCAGCCTCTCAGCATGGGGACCGTCAGAGGCAGCAGTCAGAGGGACCGAGCACCACAGCTGCAGAGAGCGCGGGTGAAGGCCCAAGGCTGACAGCAGCGCCAAGCACTGTCCATGCGAACCCCACAGAATTCCATCTGATGCTCACCTGTGTAGACGCCCGTGACGATGTCTCCTTCCTCAGGACGGGGGCTGTCTGGGACCCAAGGTTCTTCTCCTTGTTCCAGTCGGAAGATCAGATCGGGCTTGGGGATTGGGTATCCTGCCCCGGAGAACAGAAGGCAGCTACAGGCGGCTCCAGCAGCCCGGCCCCATCTCCTCCCCCCACCCCCACCCTGTCACCACCCACCTCTCCTCTCCTCCACTCTTCTCTGGAGCAACCCACTCTGCTTGGAGACCCCACAGTCCCTCCTCTACGAGCCTTTCCCTAGCCACCCCCACCTCCCCTCCTACCACCTTCACCTGTGAGATGCCCATATCCCCTCCCGCCCCCCCACCCCGCCCACCTCCTAAGCCCTCCAGGCCGCAGGGGACTGCGGCACAGAGACCAGAGCTGGAATGGCAGCTCCACGGACGTGTCCACCTGGCTCAGGGCATTGCTAGACACGATGGAGTCCCAGGCCATCCCCCATCCCACCTAGATGCCAAGGGATCCTAGGGCTTCCCTGTGAGGTGAGTTGTCCCCAGCATCCACCTTTACCAAGACCCTAGGATTTGAGAAGACCCCCTCTCAGACAGCTAAGCCCCTGCAGTCATCACACCAGGCTGCCTCTTGGGGACCAAAGGTCCCTTCCTTACCCAAAGACACCAGAATGCCATAGTTCTCCTGCATGACTTCCTGGTAGAGGCCCCGCTGGTCTGCGTCCAGTCTTTCCCACTCCTCCAGGGAGAAGTACACAGCTACATCTTCAAAGGTCACCAGTCCCTGGAAAACAGAGCCCCAAACACTGCCCTCAGCTGCCCAGGTGAAAGGCTGAGGCAGCCCTCCACAAAGAGAGCCACGGGAGATGCAGGCAGTAAGAACGTTCTGAGGCCCTGCAATGGGAGTATCAGGGGGACACAGATGCCCAGATGCCACTGAAGGCTTTCAGACCTCACAGCAGCCCTGGGAGGCAGGGACCCCAATCCCAGCCAGAGATTAGGGACTCAGGCTCAAAGAGCATTAATGACCCACTGGAACAGGGCAGAACCAGGACTCATATCAAGGTGAGAAGACAAGAAACCCAGCCCCCAGACCCTCCTACTGCAGGCCATTTGGTTCAAGCCAGTGCTGGGGTCACATCAGCAGCAGAGGGCCCACTCTGGATGGCTGAGTAGCACCATCTAAACTGAGTGTGGACACTGGTGCCCAATCTGGCCAGACAGCAGGAAACTAGACCCCGTGCAGGTGACAGGCATTCCAGGTGAGGGAGCAGCCTAGCCTTGGAGGAGAGCCAGGCCTCTGAAGAAACTGCATAGTGCAGTTGAGTGGGTGGCGGCCAAAACAATCAGGACAATCCAATGGCCTAGGAAGAGCCAGGCCCCAGGAAAGCAGAACCATATCCTCTGGACGTGGATGTGGATGCCCAGTCACTCCCTGCAGCCCTGCCCCGCTCAGAGCCTGAGCCCAGCCTGAGGATCCTGGTGCCACGGCTACTGCCAACAGCAGTCTCCAGACAGCAGGTGCTGAGGCCCCTGGGGAAAACCTGCCTGGGTTACCTGAGCTCCAAACTAAGAGGGCAGCTCACCTGAGACCCAGCTGCCAGGAAATCATCCTCATCCTCCTCCTCCTCTTCCTCCTCCTCCAGGTCCTCATCCCTAGGAGTGGCTGGAACCCAGGAGGCCTGCAGAGCTGCAGGGAAAGACCTCTTTGGGGCCAGCTGTCCCCACCACCCGGCTGGGCCACCCAGCCGCCTCGTGCCCAGCCAGCAAAGGGACAGCAGCCTCAGTATGCCGCATTTCAAAACCCGGCCCTCTGCTCCAGCTCCAGCCTATCAGCCCAAGAGCTCTTCCCGGCTTGGCCAAGTCCCTAACCTGGCCCGCCCAGGCCCCCTCCGCCTCCTCCCCATCCTCCCCCAGGGTTTGGCTCCTTGTTCTTACCCTTCTCCTGAAGAACTGGCGACTGGGCATCACCATCACTAAGTCGCTTCTGGGCCTCCAGCACCAGACTTGGCTCCTCTGCCAGCACCTCCTCCACGTCGTCGTCTTCTTCCTCCAGTTCCGCCTCCACCTCCACGTCTGCCTCCACCTCCAGTTCTGTCTCCACCTCCAGTTCCGCCTCCACCTCCACGTCTGCCGCCACCTCCATCTCTGCCACCTCCTCCACCTGCGCCTCATCCACCACCTCCACCACGTCCTCCTCTTCTTCCACCACTATCTCCTCTTCCTCTTCTCCCTTGTCTTCCTCCTCCTCCTCCTCCTGGTCAGGACCACATTCTGACGTGTCCTCTCCCCTCTCCAGCTGGGCAGCTGGGGAGTCTGGGGTCGTGTGAAGCGCTGCCATCTTCCCTGGGAGTGAGCCTTCGTTCAGCCTGAAACACAGATGGCCACAGGTGATGCTCACAGAACACTGCAGGGTCCTTTCATAAGGCCTCCTGCCAGCTCTAGGGGACAGGATCGACCACCACCCCATTATGTAGTTGAAGGCAACATAGGTGAGTGAGGATCCAGCTCTTTCCATGAACTTACGCTGCACAGCAAGACATTCTGTTCCTGAAAGGACTGCCCAGAGAGCTCTTCCCCATGAGACCCTGGCACATAGGTCTCAGCTCTTTCTCACCAGCAACTACATGCCTGGTATGAGCAGCTGCTCTTTCTTGGAGTAAAGCAAGCATTTATCCCAGAGTCTTTATCCCCAAAGACCATGGGAAGCATTGAATCCAGGCAACCCAGCCCAAAGTGGCCATGGTTAGCTGAAAGGTGTGAGCGCAGCCAGAAGAACAGCACACCTGATACGCAGAGCAAAGACGCTTACCTGGTCCTCAGCACACATGAACCAGGTCAGCAGGAATGGAGAGAGGTCTGAGCATGGACAGGCTGCGGACACTTGCAAAGCACCACAGGGCAGAGAGGAGGGACAGGTGAGAGAAGCCAGCAGCAGGTCAGGCTCCTTCCTGCAGGATGGAAGAGCAGAGGCTGTGAGCAGGCGTCACCTCTCATCTGCCAGTGCCCCTCGTTGTCCCAGACATTTGGAAAGAGCACAGTGCATCATGGAGACCTGGTTCAATGCTGGGCTCTGTGACATTTCTTCAAGCCAGGGGATCAGAGGCTCCTAAGGACCGAATTGTCAAAGCCCCAGAGGCGACAAAGTCCTACTCTCCCACTCACATCACTGACAGCTCAGCCCAGGGCCTCAGGGGAGATGCAGCCACAAGGTCACATGCTCCAGAGCCCAGGGCCACAGACACAAGCCGGCTGGGAGGCCAGAGCGCCTGGGGCACTTGTCCCTCTCAGCTGCATGTCCTTCGCCAGCCCCTGTGGCGTCGCAAGGACAAGCCACTCACAGTTTTGATGAGTCAGTTCTGTGGCTCCTTTCTGGGTATAAACCTGAGACGGGGCCCATCACCCAGCACCCACGCTACCGCATCTCTGACCTCAGTGGGGCCATTTGCAAAGCAAGTCAAGCCCATCCGAGAATCCTGGAGGTGAAGGCATGAACCCCAGGAGGGTCCTGGAATGTCAGGCCACATGACCACAGAGCCACTGGGCCCACCCCAGCTAACTCAGCTCCACCAGTGGACAGCACCCACCACAGAACACCTGGAACAAGACTGGGTGCCTTCATGGAACAGTTCAGACCACTGGGCCCTATGTTCTTAAGGACATATAAGAAAGCTGCTCTGTGGCCGGGCTCGGTGGCTCAGCCTGTAATCCTAGCACTTTGGGAGGCCGAGGCGAGGAGATTGCCTGAGCCTGCGGGTTCGAGACCAGCCCAGGCAACTTGATGAGACCCCATCTCCACAATAAATCAAAAATTAGCCAGGTGTGGTAGCACATGCCTGTAGTTCCAGCTACTTGGAAGGCTGAGGCAGAAGGATCGCCTGAACCCAGTGGGTCGAGGCTGCGTTGGCCATGAGTGTGCCACTGCACTCCAGCCTGGGTGACAGTGAGACTCCGACTCAAAAAAAAAATCTGCTCTGTGATGAGCTCTCCCTCCATAACCCAACACATTTCTGTTAATAAGGCAGCAAATACTCATTTTCTGAACTGCTTTGAGCTGTTGCTTCAAAATCCACACTTTAGTAGCCTGGATACTCCAGGCACTCATGCAGGCCCACCCAAGCCCAGGGCTGGGCCACATTGGCATCCAGAAGTGACCTTTGTTCCGACCATCACACTCATCCCCTCACTGGCTCCAGACCCCATTCTAGTTTCAGAATCACTGACTCAGGTCACATAACTATGCCCAGGAGGGCCACCCTGGCCCCCAGCTATCCCAGAAGTCTGCCATAGCTCTGAGTGTGTGAAGATACCTGAAGCATAGAAACACACATTCCACGTGTTATCCTAGCCACCTCCAAACGTGTGGCCTGGCACTCAGGGCACTGGGAACACTCAGCAGCAGTTTCCCAACTGCCACCCACCTGAGCCCGAGGGGAGGGCTTTTCTCACTCAGGCCTTGGGCTGCAGGTTCAAGCTGAGCTCAGCTGTCATGCCAAGCCCAGCTGAGCCACCTCCTGCTGGGCCACCATCCGGAGTAGCAACTTCAGACTCCCATGGCCACACCACCATACGTGAGAGCCCAACGAGAGAGGAAAGTTTCATGGCTTTAGACTGAAGTGACCTTTGCGTGTGCCACTCCCCTTCCCTAGACTCTCTTCCCTGTCTCCAGCGATCCAGAAGCGGCACTCCTAGGCTCCTGTCATCACACATGGTTCCCTGCAGTCTTTCCTTACAGCACCCACCACATCTTTTATATACTTGCAGAGCTGTCTTGTCGTCTCTCTCCCCGAGTAGTCAACTCCAGGATGGCAGGAACTCCCTCTGCTCATCTCTGAATCCCTCTAGGCCAGTCACGCAAATACGCATCAAATACTTATTTTTTAAATGACCCTAAAGTCTTTTCAATACAATGAACGTGAGATTTTAAAAACTCAGTGTTTTGGACCCACTATCCACATTCCAGAACAGGCTGGCCACTGCTGGGGGGTCCTTTGAACTGGAACCCCCAGCAACAGCAGAGTCTCTGGCTCCAAAGAAGACCCTGGGTAAAGTCCGCTCTCCCAAGAAGTCACCTCACTGATGACCAGAGAAGGGAGAGGACCACCCCTGCAGAAGTCAGCAGTCTCCCAGCAGACAGGCCTGGGGCCGAGCATAGCCAAGCACCTCATTTGCCCCAACCCAAGATCTGGAACAGAACACTTTGAAAAATGGACCTCAGCGGGCAGCTCAGAGTTTATATTCCTGCAACTCGGGGTCTGAGTTTTCTGCCTCCCCCAGACCCACACATTCTCCCTTCTCTTTCCAGCCTAGTCCACTGGAAACTCACTTTGCTCACTTCTCCTTTGACATCTGATTCCAGGTCAGAAGCCACAGGGGTCAGGTAAGCAGCCTCAGCAACGTAAATCCCTGTGTCATCTCAGACCCTTGTTCCACTGGGGTCTACACCCTAGGATACAGCGCCGCAGACATTCAGAACTTCCAAGAAAAGGGAGGGACAGAAGACAGAAAGAAGTGGCAAAGGTTGAAAACTGCTAGAAACTCCACATACATCCCAAATCCACGGAAACTCACCCAGGAGAGCAGAAGCATATGTGTGGGTGATGTATCTAGTCCCCTTCTTTCCCTTTGGGTAGCCTCACTGCCCTCAAGGTCCTCTGGGTCTTCATGCTCCAGGAAGATTTCCTTCCCTGCCCACCACCATCCTGTCTGTCCACAGATTTCAGCTCTCCTACTCCCTTTGTTGTGCTCCTGGAACAACTAAACCCATAGGGGCCACCCGACCCCCAAGGGCAGCCCCCTCACCACCCCAGCCTGCTCCCCAGACCTGCCCACACTCGTTGAACCGAACCAAGCGCCAGGGCCACCCCATACAGGCAAAACTCGGGGCCTCATCTTCCTGGTACCTATACCTCCCTATCCCCTCGCCTATAGGGTCCTGGACCAAAGGCCGGCCCCTTTCCTACCTCTGCTGCCACATGGAGCAGCCCAGACACCAGCCGACCCCGCGGATGGGTGTCCCCACCCACCTGCCGGCAGCAGAAGGCAGCACAGCAGCCCACCGGGACTTGCTCTGCAGATGAGGGAAGGCTCAGGCAAGGCCCCCCAAGGTCACAAGGCAGGCTCGTGGGGGCGGCAGACCAGGCGGCCTCCCTCCTCCCAGAGGGCTCCTCGGGCCTCCACCTCCTGCAGAGGCCAAGGCGGTGACAGCCCCTCCAGGATGGGTGTGTCACGCGGGAGGTGCGGCCCAGCCCCCGCCCCTGCGGCCGAGGAGGCGGCGATGGGCATGTCCCGAGGTGTCGCGCGTGTCCTCCGCGGCCCGCCCCCTCCGCCTGCTGCCGGGCCGGGCCACGGGGGTCAGAGCGCGCCCCAACGCGCAGGCCCGGGCGGGGGTCCCCGGGGCGGGGGCGTTGCCGCTGGAGGCCCCGCCCCGCGCGGCTCCGACCCCGCCAGGCCCAGGCGCGCAGCCGCCCCGAGGCCGCCCTGCTCCGGGCGTCGAGGGGCAGCCCGGCCCGCCGCCGCCGCCGCCGCCCCCGAGCCCGCCCGCACCTGCCGCCCGCGCCGCCGCCCACCAGCCGGCGAGACCCACTCACCGCGCAGGCCGGGCCGGCCAAGCCGCGGGCCGGGCGCCGGGGCCGGGGCCGGGGCCGGGGCCTGGGCCGGCTGCGGGCCCCGCGCTACACAAAGTGACGGCCCCGGAGCTGCGCGGCGGCGGCGCGTGGGCACCGGAAGTGCCGCCGGCCGGCCCCGCCCCGCCCGCGCCCACGGGGGGGAACTTCCGGTCACGCGGGGTCGCCGGCGCGGCGGCGCGAGGCGCGGGCTGCAGGGGCGCCGGTCTCGACCCGCGACCCCGGGGGCGCGCGGGGACGAGAGCGCCGCGGCCCCCGTGGGCGCCGGCGACCCCGCCCGGGACCCCGGCGCTCCCCGCCAGCCCCGGAGATGCCCGCGCCGTCCAGCCGCCCCGACTCCGCCCCCCCCCGCCTGCCTGGCCTGGTCAGCCGTGGTTCAGGGGCGCCTCCCGACCCACGTCGGTGGAGGGCGGCGGGGAGCCCTGTCGCGGGGCTCGCGGAGGCTTCTGCGGTCAGCTCCCGGCGTGGTCGGGTGGAGGACTGGGCGAGCGGGTCCTGGAGGGAACAGGTGTCCACGCCTCCGCCACATCCACGCCCCAGGCAGCTAGTCCATGCAGGGCCGACTGCGGGTGGAGGTCTTGGGGGTGGGGCGGGCAGGTGTACCGCCCGATCAGGGACCGAGACGGTGAGCTGGGCTTGCAGAGGCTGCCCTTGGGTGCAGGAAGAGCCTGGGCTTGCAGAGGCCGCCCTCGGAGGGACATGTGGTCGAGACTTTGGGAGGGAAGGTTGGCCAACCAGCGGGAATAGCCAGTGTGGGCTTGCTGTGGGACAGAAGTCATAGGCGGCCACAGGCGCGGTGGGAGGAGTCGGTGGACTCGGTGACAGCAGCCCCCTTCCCCCCTCCCCCCACCTGTCTGCATCCACTCCCCTTCCCTCCCCCAGGACGCAGCTGGAGTCTGAGGATGAGCTCTGGCTCCGGAGTCCGGGCCTTTTCTTCAGCCTGGAGTAGTGTGGCTGGGCTCCTGTCCAGTTCCCACCCCAGGTGTACCATGATTCTTAGTGTTTTCCGCGGTGTCCCCTGGGCTTGAACCCTCAAGACAGGGCTGCAGCCTGACTGCCAGAAGTAGAGGAGGACTCAAACCTTTGTCCTGCAGAGGGGTGCACCCCTCCACCCCCTGCACACTGGACGCCTCACAATGTTTATGCTTAGCTTTGGGTGTTTCTAAATGATGTAACGTTAATATTTAAAAATTGAGAGCCTCACTCTTGTGAATAATTAAAATTGAAAAATCAGAAATTCTGGCGACACTGGGCCCATGGTTTTTAGGATAAGTGACCAGCCTTCGTGGGTGGGACTAGGCTGTGCCCACCGTTCCCTACCACCTTACTCCAGGGCCACCTCTGCATGGTACTGCCAGCCGGTCCTGTGGGTGTCTAAGCTCAGGGGCCCTAACAGACCCTTTTCCAGGCTACCTGACCTGTCAGGTCCAGCAGGAAGCCTCATGCCCCCAGGTGGTTCCTCTGTGATAATTAACAATTAACCAAGAGCCAGGGCAGGTAAAGAGAAGCTGCAAGAATGTAGAAGCACTGGAGACTGACAGCCTTTGCCACCCTTAGACCTGAAGGAGCAGGAAAGGGCAGAATGTCGTTGAGCCTGGGGAGAGCTGGAGGTTTAGAGATGGGGATCACCTGGCGGGAGCTGTGATTATGGAGGGACAGTGGGGGTGGGAGAATACCCCAACCCTGCCCTCCCTTACTCCGTCACCTGCCAGTGCTCTCTGTTGACCCAATCCACCTGTAAAGTGGAGGGCAGGGGATGCGGTGTTCCAGGGTCAGTCTCCTGGGGGGAGGGAGGTATATCACAGAACCAACAGCTCCATCCCCGCCTTAGACCCCTCTACCTCGTCAAGCGGGGACCCCGAATCACCCCAGCATTTCCTTAGATTTCCTCATGGCCCGTCCTCAACTGGTACCTAATGCAAGACTCAATTTTTTCTCCTCCCTTCTCCACAGATTTGCAAAGGTAGAGTCCCTGCCCTGTTTCTAAAGGTCTGCTCCTTCATGAGTACTACCCCCGCTCCCTTCCTCCCTCCACCCCCTCCCTCTCCCCTACCCCCACAGCTAACTGCCCTTCCCCAGAGTAGGGACTGAGCAGATAGGCTGCAGTTCCTTGGCCCCTTGGTTTCTTCCCCATCTCTGGGCGTCACCTCTCCTTCCTCCTGCATCATGAACGTCAGAGTCCACAGAACTCATCTTGCCCAGGACACGGAGTGGTACAAACAGGCAAAGGCACCACAGTCCATTAAACTCAGCATGTCCCAGGTCAAATGAGGCTTGCCGCCCCGAAGTTGCCCCTCCCCTGCCCATGCCTGTGACTCCAAGAGCAGTGTGCTCAGGTGAACCAACCGCCCACCATTCTCGAAGAATTAAGTCCAAGCCACCTAAAGAAGACTTAATATCAATGATTGTTTTACAGTTAAAAAAGTAAAAATCAGCCGGGCTCGGTGGCTCAGCCTGTAATCCCGTGCCTTTGGGAGACTGAGGTGAGTGGATTGCCTGAGCCCGCGGGTTCGAGACCCGCCTGGGCAGCGAGACCTCATCTCTACAATAAATCAAAAAATCAGCCGGGCGTGGTAGCGCTTGCCTGTAATTCTGGCCACTTGGAAGGCTGAGGCGGAAGGATCGCCGGAGCCCAGCAGGTTGAGGCTGCAGTGGCCGGGAGCGGCCACTGCACTCCAGTCTGGGTGACAGAGTAAGACTCCAACTCAAGAAAAAAAGTAAAAATCATCTCTCTTCTGGCCCCACCTGACCCTTTCCCTTCGGCTCTGCTCTCTACTGGACCAGTATCAGGTGCTGGGTGTAGGCCTTGCCAACAGCCTCTGACCGAGCCTGGGCAGATAACCCTCCCCTGGCCCAACGTCTTCTCCGTGCCTACTCAGGACAGTGCTAGGTGGTCCCATTGGGCCACCCTGGAGCCATTCATGTCCTGAAGTCACCAGCCCCTGAGCCTTCAGCCATCTAAGTCCAGAGCTGTCAGCGTCAGGGCTGGCTGCTTCAGGTGCACAGACCTTGGACGTGGGATAGACATGGGACAGAGCCCCTGCCAGGCCGGGCTGTCTGTGTGGAGAGACTTGGGTTCTGGCCTTGGCCCCCTCTTCTGTCGCCTTTACTGCCAGCCTCTGTGTGAAGCTCTTGTGCAGCAGCAAGTCTCCTGAAAGCACCACTGCTTGGCCCCGCTGCTTGGGCTCCGTGAATGTCACTGTCCCAGGCAAGTTCTGGCCATTGGCCCTCTCCGGCCACCCATTCCTCTGGGTTGTCAGGGACCAGAACAACACATCTCCCTCCCGCCCTGCAGCCTTATCCTTGGACTCCCACCTTACACACATGTGCACGTGTTTTCTTTCCTTCTCAACACCATGTGCATCAGCTCCATGATGACATTTCATATCACACACCTGCTGTGTGCTGGGCCCTACACTCCCTTCCCAGGGTTCTCCAAAGAGCTCAGGCCTGGCTGTCAAGTGGGTGGAGTGGAGGGGCAGGGAAGACCGAGGCCTGCAAACGAAGCCACATGTTTTCCTCGCTCTAAGATCATGAGCAGGCCAGGTGCAGTGGCCTTGGGAGACTGAGGCAGGAGAATAGCTTGAGGCCAGGAGTTCGAGACCAGTTTGGGCAACATGGTAAGACCTCCTCTCTACAAAAAACGTTTTTTAAAGAATCGTGTGTAGAAGAGTGTGAGATCCTCTTGTGGGGTTGCAGGTGGCAGCAGTGAGAGAGGTGAGGGAGCTGATGGGAATCCTTGGGACGTGGGACTGGGGAGGGGGCCGGAGGGAAGAGACCAGCAAGAGCAAAACCAAGAAGGCCAGAGGTCTCACCCCCCTCCAGCTCCATCTGGGGTGACCCTGTCCCCATCCACAGGGAGATGCCATCCAGAGCCAACAACATACCATGAGATGCCATCCAGAGCCAACAACATGCCCCTCCTTGACACGATGGGCAGGGTTCTAGACATGCCAAGTCCTGCCAATCGCCTGCCCCCTTTACGGGGCACCTGGTGGGCTAAAAACACAAGGAACATCAGGAAAGGGAATCCTAGGATCTACAAGAAGCTCAAATGTGCCGAAAAGAAAAAAACAGCCCTATTACAAAGTGGCAAAAGATATGAATAGATACTTCTAAAAAGAAGACGTACAAGCAGCCAACAGATACATGAAAAATGTTCAGCCTCATTAATCAAAGAAATGCAAATTAAAACCACACTGAGATACCACCTAACTCTAGTCAGGATGGCCATCATCAACTCAAAAAAACAACAGATGCTGAAGAGGATGCAGGGAAAGGGGAATGCTTCTAAACTGTTGGTGGAAACATAAACTAGTACAACCTCTGTGGAAAACAATGCGGTGATTCCTAAAAGATCTAAAAATTGGCCTTCCATACCACCCAGCAATCCCCCATCTGGGAATATACCTGGAGGAACTCAAATCACTCTCTGAAAAAGATATCTGCACACACATGTTTACTGCAGCATTATTCACAATAGCAAAAACATGGAACCAACCATGCTGCCCATCAAAAGTGGACAGGATTTTTTAAAATGTGGTACATATACACAATGAAATATTCCACAGCCATAAAGACAAAATTATGAACTTTGTAGCAACTTCGATGGATTCATGGTCCATAGAACTCAGCGATTTATCACAGAAACAAAGAACTGAGTACCACGTGTTCTCACTCATAAGCAGACCCTGAACAGTCACCATAATACTGTAAGAAAGGGATTGGCAGTAGTAGGGGGACTGGGGGGGGGGTCACCACACTTCATCAATAAGAGCACCTGATCTCAAACCAGGTGATGTGGGGACCAAAGTGAGGCCCAAACTTTACCTGTACAGTGACCATCTGTATACCTAACCCTGAATTGTACCCCACATCTTTAAAATTAAAATTTAAAAAAAGGAAAGGGAACCCTATCCCACTCCATCAAAAGTCTCGACATTGTCTCTACGACGAACTCAAGGCCAACGCACAAAGAATGTGCAACCTGGGGAGGTAAAAAGGGAGAGTGAGCCGGCCTATATCAGTGGCTGGCCCACCTGCCACCCAGCTGCTTCCTCGGCAGAAGGAGAAGGGGGAGAGGTAATTGGCAGCCTGTGCTCTCTGTGCACCCAGAGAGCAGGAAACAGCAAGCACAAGAAAAACAAATACCCACATAGGGTGACCTGTTAGTGGGCAGCTCTCCTTCCCCCAAGGGCACTGGAGGCAGCTGACAGAGGTGGGTGGGCGGGGAATTCTGTAGCCCTCCTACCCTCAGCTTGAGCTGCTGTTGGACCACACTGCCCGCAGGCCTCGGGTGACACAGCAGCCAGGGCCTTCACCTCAGAGCGTCAGGCCTGGGGTAGGGCAAGTCGCGACTGTGAGGTGTAGCCTGAGAGCCACAGGCCAGGAGCTGAGGAGAGGCGGAGTAAAGAGGTTCCTGGCCTCCCAGGTAGCATTGCAGCCAAGACTGAAAGGGGCAGAGACTGGGTCACAGTGGGGCAGGGGACACCTGGCCTGAGCAAGAACCTGAGGTGGGAGCTTGGGGCAAGTCTGGGCGGCCAGAGTGGTCCTGTGGCTGGCTGGAGCTTCGTTACCCTGTGGGGGACCCAGGAAGGAGGAGGGTCTTGATTTGCCGAGATGGATGGGATCGTGGGAGGGGGTCTGGATGGGCAGCAGGGAACCATCCAAAGGCTGTTGAGGTAACCCCTGTGGAAGGTGGCAGGGCTTCAAGGTGACCAGGTGAAAGAATTAAGCTGTGGACATGGGAACTGTGGTTTGGCAGGAACTGAGCCCTTTGAGAACGTCCACGTGAAGAGCCACTGGTCCTGTGGTCCCTGACACCACCCTAGAAGAGGAAGACTCCATCTGCTCGTTGCCCTTCCAAGATGGAGCCCCTGCCCCTCCTCACTTCCCCGGCTCCTCCCTCAGATGCCTGTGTCCCCCCAGGCCTGAGTCCCTCACAGACTCCTGGTTCAGCAGCCGCAGAGCATCCTGGCGGGGGGAAGGGAGTGGCCACCAGGGCTGGGGACTGACAGGACAGAAGGAAGGAGCAGACCCCTCTGTCCTAGCCTGGGTGCAGGCAGAGACGACGGAAGTGTCCACCAGGCAGGGCCAGATCAAGTCCAGGCCCGGCAACGAAGTGGAAAGGAACGGGCGGGGCCCACAGGGAGGCACGTGGGGCTGGTGACATCGCTCTCCCTCTCCTTGACCGAACTTCAGGCTCCTTCCTCTGAGCCCTTTCTCAACTCAGCCTCCACCTTTGAGCACCTGTGCCCGTCTTGGCATCGCCCAGTCATAGCAAAAATCCTGTCAAGTCAGTTTAGCCAGAATCCCCATCTCAGTATCTGATCAAACCCCTCACGTCCCACATTCCCCAGGTGATGGCTGAGCACCATGGCCTGCCTTCAGCAAGAATCCCAGACTCCCACAGCCTTGGGATTTTTCCACCTACCACCCCAACCCTTGCTCCTGGCCTATGAATTTCCACTTGTCTGTATTATATTCAAACTTGAGCCCAGTTCTATACTGAGCTCTCTTTCCCCCTCTTGTAATAGTCAAAGGGGTAAAAACTACTTTTACTGCTTTAACTACTGCCCAGCTCTGGTTTTCTTTAACAGCAACACTACTGCCTTCTGCCCACTCCAGGCACATGGGGCACACACTGGGACTCCTGACAGCAGCCTCTGTGCCAGGCTCCTTGCCAGGCCCTGGTGTGAAAGCACAGGAGGAACCAGGAAGGCTTCCTGTAGAAGGAGGCGACTGAGCAAGTTCTGAGAGCCAAGTGGGAGTGAACTCTGTCCGGACTTACTGGTCAAAGGGCCATGTCCCTGAATTGCAGTGCACACGTCTGCGGGTGGGTCTGTGCAGATGAGAGGCTGGCCCAAAGCTGTGTGCTCAGACAGAGATGTCCATGGACTCACAGAATTCCAAATACCCCAGACGCTTCGGACCTTCCCACATCCCCTGCTTCTGTACTGATGAGCCACGGGATAGCTGGTGCACAGAATTAGCTTCATGGAAATCACTGAGTGGAACATAAAAATTAGCCGGGTATGGTGGCACATGCCTGTAGTCTCAGCTACTCGGGAGGCTGAGGCTGGAGGATTGAGCCCAGGAGTCCAAGGCTGCAATAAGCTATGACTGCACCACTGCATTCCAGCCTGGGTGACAGAGCAAGACACTGTCTCTAAAAAAAAAGAAAAAAGAAAAAAATCGCTGGCTGAGCAGACTCCTCACTCCAGCATCCACTGTGGAGGGCAGTGCAGAAACTAAGCAGACATCATCGCCGGCAACTGTTTCACAAGTGCCTTTGGATGTTCTCCACCCCCTCACAAACTGTCCGGAGACATATGACTGACATAGGAATTGTATTCGTGTACAAGTGTATGATTTACTTTGGACAACCCGTTTGATGTCTTACACTTTGTTTTGATGTCACCGCTTTAAAATGATTTTCTTCTTCACATGAATCTGGGGAAATCTGTCAAGACTGAATTGAGTGAAGAGGAACAGGGAAGTCCAACTAAGCAACAGTTTTTTTACCTATTCCTAAAACAGACAGATAGCGCAGAGTAACTTGGGAGAGTAAATTGATTTATGGCCAAAGTGTTTAATACCCGTTGGAATGTGATAGAAAAGCACTCACAAGGTAGAAAGGACCAGGGAGACTCCGAAAAGCCTTTTATGCTAAGCCTAGGAATTTAGATTTTTCTCTTGTAGGTCCTGTAAGACAGAGGTAATTTTAGGAGGTGCCGGAAAAGGACATTCCATGACACTGGATTTCATTCTGTGGAACAGTTGCTACCTGTTTGCTCTCCTTCACTTCTGATGACCTCAAAGAAAAAAACCTGTATGTGGTACGAACTTGTCTTCAACACCGTTTTGATACTTACTCCTTTCGCCCCCTTTTTATTTTGAGACAGGATCTTGCTCTGTTGCCCAGGCTGCAGTGTAGTGGCGTGATCAAATTCCTAGGCTCAGGAGATCCTCCCAACTCAGCCTCCTGAGTAGCTGAGACCACAGCATGCACTACCATGCTGGTTTTGTATGTGTGCATGCGCGCGCGTGTGTGTGTGCACACGCACACACAGAAATGGGGTCTCCCTATATTGCCCAGGCTAGCCTTGAACTCCTGGGCTCAAGCAATACTCCCGCCTTGGCCTCCCAGCATGAACCACCATGCCTGGCTGCTCCTCTCCCTTTTAAACAAAGAGTGTGCAGTACCTGAATTCAGAACTTTCCAGCAGACAACTGAATCTTGCCATAATGTAACAACATCAACTTGTTGCCATCGTATTTATTTTTACAGCTACCTTCAAGTATCAACCTCAAGTGACACTGGTTTTCCATTTGCAGCATTTAAAAGCTTATTTTTAAAATATTTTAAAATAAGTTTAGGTAGACTTCCAGTTGACAGCCTAACACGTAATGAGCTTAGGAATAGCCACTCTGTCCTCCCAACAAGAAAAAGGGTGAACAAACATTTTTTTTCCATCAGATCAGCAGCTCATCCTCAAGACATCAGAGAACTGAGGTTACATGGAAAACTGCTGATTCCAAAGTTGGAGACACAGGCTGGCATAATCAGAGACTCACAGCTTGCTGGACCCAAAGCTCACAGCAGGAACTACCCCTGGAGCCTGTACTAGGGAGGAAAATTAAACTGTAATTGACAAATTGTTAGAAGCTCAATGAGAAGTCTGAGAGTTCTAAAACTTCAGGGGAGCCCCACACTTTTGCGAAGCAAGAAGAGAGTAGAGTGAAATACTTAAAGTGTTTAAAAAAAAAAAAACACCCACCAACCTAGCAGTCTGTATCTAGCGAAAATATCCTTCAAAAGTGAAGGAGAAATAAAGACTTTATCAGACAAACAAAAATTGTGAGTTTTACTTCCAGAAGCCCTATCAGCTTCTTACAGTGAAGATTAGAAAAAAATTCCCTCATACTTCTGGCAGTGGGGGGGAGAAAATAGCCTTTTAGAAACATGCCCAGAGAATTCAGTTCTCCCTTTTGAGTTGGGTTTGGAGTGCAGTGGTACAATCACAGCTCACTGTCGTGATTTTCCTGGGCTCAGGTGATTCTTCCACCTCAGCCTCCTAAGTAGTTAAGACTACAGGTGCATACCAACACATCCAGCTAATTATTTTTATTTTTACTTTTTGTGGAGACGAGGTCTTGCTATGTTGACTAGGCTGTAATCCCAACACTTTGGGGGGCAGAGGCAAGAGGACTTCTTGAGCCTCTGCCCCTCAAACTGCTGGGATTACAGGCATGAGCCACCACACCCAGCCCAGTTTATCTTCTTCTTCTTCTTTTTTTCTTTAATAAGCATATTTTGGCTGGGTGTGGTGGCTTAGCTTGTAATCCCAGCACTTTAGGAGGCCGAGACGAGTGGATTGCCTGAGCACAGGGGTTTGAGACCAGCCTGGGCAACTTGGTGAGACCTCGTCTCTACACTAAATCACAAAAATTAGCTAGGCATGGTGGCACGCATCTGTAGTTCCAGCTACTTCGAAGGCTGAGGCGGAAAGATTGCCTAAACCCAGCAGGTCGAGGCTGCAGTGGCTGTGAGTGTGCCACTGCACTCCAGCCTGGGCAGCCAAGTGAGACTCCAACTCAAAAAAAAAAAGAAAGAAAGAAAGAAAGAAAAGCATGTTTTACTTTTATAATAATTTATTTTTGACAAACTTTTTATTGATGTAAACCTTTACACACACAAAAAAATGCACAAGTCATAAGCTTAATAAATTTTCTTTCTTTTTTTTTTGGTCATGGTGGATGATTTTTGAGATGTGTTGTTGGATCCTGTTTGCTAGGATCTTGTTGAGAATTTTAGCATCCATGTTCAACAAGGATATTGGCCTGTAGTTCTCTTTCTTTGTTGGATCTTTACCTGGTATGAGTATCAATGTGACGTTAGCCATCTTTCTCAATTGCCTGGAATACTTTCAATAGGATTGGTATCAGTTTCCCCTTGTAAGTTTCATAGAATTCTGTGGGAAAACCATCTGGTCCAGGGCTTTTTTTTTCCGTAGGTAGTTTTCTTATGACATTGTCAATTTCCAGGTTGTTATTGGTCTATTTAGGGTCTCGATTTCTTCTTGTTTCAACTTGGGGAGGTTATGTGACATCAGAAAGTCCTCCATTTCCTTTAGGTTTTCAAGTTTGTTTCCATACAAGTGTACATGGTAGTCTCTGATAATCTTTTGCATTTCTTCAGCGTCAGTTGTGACTTGATCTTTTGCATTTCTGATTGTGTCTATTTGGGCTTTTTCTCTCTTTTTCTTGGTCAGTCTAGCTAGGGGTCCATCAGTCTTGTTTACAGCCCAGTTCTTCTTAATAAGGTCTACTTTCAGGGTAAATGATTTTGCCAGAGCTAACAAACTGAGATTTTATCAGTGCCTAACCAAAGCAGAGGAAGGAAAGTGCCTAACTCCGGCTTCCTCTAACCTTTCTGTGCCACCTATGGAGGGAAAACTGAGAAGCATTTGTGAAGGTCACAGCCCACAGACACAGACTTACTAAAAGACTGACCGATAATCATAAAATTATAGAATACTTTCTCTCCCTCCACTTCTTACCACCACACCAGTAGGACTCCTCTTTAGTATTACTAACAGGGAAACAAAAATTAAATGAATTGCATTCTCAGACTTTATTTAAGAAGACTCTAAAGAAATAAAAATAGAGTAGGAATGACAAAAACAAGGAGACCAAAGGAAAGCCTAGCCTCTGACTCCTACAGCTACAGCAAACTGTAAACGAAACCTAACTCCTAACCACGTGAACATAAAACCTCACATTAAGGACAAATTTAGCTCATTTTCTCTTACCAAATATCATGCCTGGTTGTCAACAAAAATTACCAGGCATACTACAAGACAAAAACACAGTTTGAAGAGATGGATTCAGATACGACAGAGAGGCCAGAATTATCAGAGTGGGAATTTTAAACAACTATGATTAATATGCTAAGTAATGGAAAATATGGACACCATGTAAGAAGAGATTGGTAATGTAAGCAGAGAGATGGAAACTCTAAGAAAAAAACCAAAAGGGAATGCTAGAGAAAAAAGCACTAACAGAAATGAAGAATACCTTTGATGGGCTCATCTATAGACTAAGCACATATGAGGAAAGAATCAGTGAACTTGAAGGAACGTCAACAGAAATTTCCAAAACTGAAATACAAAGAGAAAAAATAATTTTTTTAAAAGCAGGATTTATTGAGAGGACAGAAAAGTTCCCACAGTGGGAGGGGACCCTAGAGGGTTGCCCAAAAAAGCAATTTTTAAAATGGGAAAGAGTATTCAAAAACTGTAGGATAATTAGGAAAGATATAATATATGCACGATGGGAATACCAGAAGGAGAAGAAAAAGAGAATGAAACAGAGGAAATATTTGGCATAATAATGGCTGAGAATTTTCCAAAATTAATGGCAGACAACAAAACATAGATACAGGAAATTCAGAGAACATCAGAGTAAGTACCAAACCCTCAGCATATCTTATTCAAACTGCAGAAAACCAAAGACAAAGAGCAAATCTTGAAAGAAGCCAGGATACAAAATGTTTAAAAACACCCTATCTATAAAAGGATAAAGATAGGAATTACATGGGGCTTCTCTTCAGAAACCACGCAAATAAGAATATAATATAAAATATTTCAAGTATTGAAAGAAACACACCTACCCACCTAGAATTCTGTATCCAGTGAGATTATCCTTCGAAAAAGTGAAGGAGAAAGGCTTTTTCAGACAGACAAAAATTGAGCGAATTTGTCACCGGCGGACCTACTTTGCAAGCTACCTTAAAAGACGTCCTCATCGTGATTAGGAAAAGGAAAGGAAGGCCGGACCGCGGCGGGCTGAGCGAAAAGAGCCCGGCCTGGGCGCGGGGGCCGCGGGGGAGCCGCCCCAGACCCGGCGCCCCCGGCGCCCCCAGCCGCGACCCGCGGAGGCGAGGCCGGGCCGGGCGGGACGCCCCGGGCGCGCGGCGGGCGCGCAAGGTCAAGTCCGGAGCCGCGGCGGCTGCGCCCCCGCCGCCCCGCCCCGTCGCGCCGCGGACCCGCCCTTCCCCGGCTGCAGGAGAGCGCGGCCGCCGCCCTCGGACCCCAGGGGAGCGCGCCGCGGAGCCGGGGCGCGGGGAGCAGGACCCGCACGACCCGCACGACCGGCCGGACCCGCAGACGTCCGCCGCGCCGCAGAGGCGGCGCGCCCTCCCCCGGCGGCGCGGGCCGTGGAGAGGGAGAGCCCGCGGACGAGGTGCGGCAGGTGGCCCCGGCCCCGAGGACGAGCCGGCAGAGCATCGGGGCCGCTGCTTCCTGAAGGCCACCGACCAGGACTGTCCGGCCTCGGCTGCGACCTCCGCGGCAGCCGGCGGGCCGAGGGCGCCCGGCGCCTCCGCTCCAAGCTGGGCCGCAAGCTGGGCCGCGGGGACCGTCTCGGGCTCTCTGGCCAAGACGGTCTGTCTCTGCGCGTCCTGGGACAAGCGCGTCCGCGCGCACGAGATGACGAGGCGGCCAGCATAATTTTTTTGAAAAGTTCTTCGGAAAGAAGAAAAAGGATATGGCAGAAACTCAGATCTACGTAAAGAATGAAAAGGCGCCGGGCTCGGTGGCTCAGCCTGTCATCCCGCGCCTTTGGGAGGCCGAGGTGAGTGGATTGCCTGAGCCCGCGGGTTCGCTACCAGCCTGGGCAACTTGGCGAGACCTCGTCTCTACAATAAATCAAAAATTAGCCGGGCTCGGTGGCTCAGCCTGTCATCCCGCGCCTTTGGGAGGCCGAGGTGAGTGGATTGCCTGAACCCGCGGGTTCAAGACCCGCCTGGGCAGCGAGACCTCATCTCTACAATAAATCAAAAAATCAGCCGGGTGTGGTAGTGCGCGCCTGTAATTCCGGCTACTCGGAAGGCTGAGGCGGAAGGATCGCCGGAGCCCAGCAGGTCAAGGCTGCGGTGGCCGGGAGCGGCCAGTGCACTCCAGTCTGGGCGACGGAGTGAGACTCCAACTCAAAAAAAAAAAAAAAATTAGCCGGACGTGGTAGCACGCACCTGTAGTTCCGGCTGCTTGGAAGGCTGAGGTGGAAGGTGTGCCACTGCACTCCAGCCTGGGCAACAGAGACGCCAACTCAAAAAAAACAAAAAATGATATGCTTAAGGGAGGAGGAACAATGGAATCATAAAATGCTCAAAACCAGAAAATGTAGAAAAAAGAGTGGAAGAAAAAAGAAACAAGGAATAAGGACCATGAATTAAAAACTAATAAACATAGTAGAGATTAATCTGACTGTATCAAAAATTACCTTTAAATAAATTTATTTCCCCCAAAACAGTGAGTGAATATAAGGAAAAATGTTAAATAAATTATAGCACAATCGGTAAGTAGATATGGTAAACCTGACTGAAATCACAGAGAGATGGTCCCAGAGCGAAAAGGCCGCCACACAAGGCACTTAACCACAGGAGAGGACATCAGATCGGCATTTAGAACCATCATCATGGCAACACTGCGGAGGATGAATTAGAAGAAGCCAGAAGCCGGGCGTGATAGCGTGCACCGGTAGTTCCAGCTGCTTGGAAGGCTGAGGCGGAAGGATCACCGGAGCCCAGCAGGTCTGGCGACAGAGTGAGACTCCAACTCAAAAAAAAAAAAAAAAAAAGCCACAAACGGAAGTCAATATTTCTGATTAAATATGGAGAACTGATCTCTTGCAAGTATAACATTTCCCTCCCCAAATGCCACACCGTACAGTACAGTAAAGAAGGGGGAAAAGATTAAATCCACAAGGAAAAAGAGAACAGGATGGACTCATCAGTGAACGAGATTTGCCAGCTTGTGTTTGGAGGGCAGGGACAGGAAAGAGAATGGATGACATGGCTGAGTGGAGGAAGGGACCGCTGCAAGCATGTGCAGAGGCAACATCGACGACAAGCAAACTCAAGCAGCCCAGAGACCTTGGGGTACCCATGACCGAGAAGGTAAATGGGCAGCAGGAGGCCAAAACCCAGGTGGCAGAGGGCAGAGGAAGGCCCAGAGCAATTGTAGGACGAAAGGGAAGAGTTGGCACCCTAAATGACAGGAACCCACAGCCCCATTCTTTCCCCCTCATACCTACACACACCTCTTTCCATGGTCCAGCATGACACCAGCCAGGCATATGACCTCAGGAGAAGTCTGAAGAATTATCCTGGGAGCAAAGTGGCCCCAGGGGAAAAAAAAATCTACCTCCAGAAACTGACATATTGTGGTCCCTAATCAGCTTACCAGCAATACTCCACAATAAGTCTCCCTGGTTGACAAGCCCTGTCCGCAATCACAGAACTTCCAGTTAGTATTTTAGTGCTTCACTCTTAACAATGAACAGGCAGCTAAAGGAACACAAGACCCATCAAGAAAGTCCAGGAACAAGAGATCAAAGTTAATCAGCTGGGGGGGAAAAAAGAAACTGTAGTGTCCAATATGGTAGTCACTAGCTACATGGGGCTATTTAAAGTTTCATTAAATGAAATTTAAAATTTTAGTTTCTCAGTCACTTAAACTAATGTAACTGAAGAAATACATTTTATTTTGATCTTTTAAGAAATGTATATTAGCCGGGCTCGGTGGCTCAGCCTATAATCCCGTGCCTTTGGGAGGCTGAGGTGAGTGGATTGCCTGAGCCCGCGGGTTCGAGACCTGCCTGGGCAACTTGGCGAGACCTCATCTCTACAATAAATCAAAAATCAGCCGGGCATGGTAGCGCACGCCTGTAGTTCTAGCTACTGGAAGGCTGAGGCGGAAGGATCGCCGGAGCCAAGCAGGTCGAGGCTGCGGTGGCCGGGAGCGGCCACTGCACTCCAGTCTGGGCAACGGACTGAGACTCCAACTCAAAAAAAAAAAAAAAAGAAATGTATATTTATTCAATGTTTTCTTTTTGCTTTGGAGCCTCAAACTATTTCCCTTTTCCCCCTAAGTACATTATTATTCTTAAAATTAGGAGTGAGATCAGGCCCTAGGATGTGTAAATTTAGTTGTCTGAGAAAGATGATGAAAATAATGTCTCAAGGATTTATAATTTTCTTTTTTAATTAACATAAAAATTATATGTTTATCCCATGCAATATATTCTGATATATGCATACATCATGGAATGGCTAAATTGAGCTAATTAACATATGTACTATCTTGCATATGTATCATTTTCTTATTTCATTTCCTCCCGCCTCAGCTTCCCAAGTAGCTGGGACTACAGACATGTGCCACCAAGCCTGGCTAATTTTTTAAAATTTTTTGTAGAGACAAGGGTCTCACTATGTTGCCCAGGTTGGTTTTGAACTCCTGGCCTCAAGAAATCCTCGCCCCTTGGCATCCCGAAATGCTAGGACGATATGGTTGAGCTACCATACCTAGCTCCCATTTTTAAAATGTGTACCATATAGATGACATTGACCATGAATGCACCCATCTCTACCCTTCAAAACGTTGGTTCTGGGAGTTAATTCAGGGCCATGAGGGCACAGTCCCCTGAGGCTTCTGTTCTCAGGCCCAAGTGGACCATAGAGATGTGGCTCCTGTCCACATGGCCACATGTCTGGATTAACAAAGATCTCCAGAGAGTTCCTGAGCTGTTCCTCAGGTGTAGGACTTCTGAGGATCAGAGGATGCTGCATGATCCCAGGGTTCGGGTGACAGTAAAACTTGGAAATTCCAGGGGAAAAACAAAGAGATGAACAAATAATTCAAACGGCCATAACTATATATGACCCATATAACAATGGCAAAAACACTATGTGACACAAAGTTACTTAAATTTGCCTCTGTGTCCCACCTAAAATTGCCTGGTGTCCCTGGTCACATGGGTTACACCCGGAGGGGTCATGGCGGGGAGATGGAGAGGGAGTCTGTGACCTCTCAGTCCTGGTCCCCCAGCCCTCAGGTGCTGAGATTCTGGTATCACAACCCAGGACTCCTCTGGGTCTGTCATTCTTTGCTGCCCCTGCCCCCTTCCCTTTGGCCCTGTCTCTCTCTGATTTCTGGGCTTGGATAGGGGAGCGTCATGTGTCTGCAACCCAGGATTCCCCCGTTCCGGACACAAGCGTCCCAGTCTGGGACTCACTGTCCTATGAATGCAGGAGGAGCTGAGAGTGTTTTCTGGGCCACATAGGCAGGGCTCAGGGCACAGGAAAGCTGGGATGGCTAGAGGCAGATGGGAAGGGGGAGCATCCCGCTGTTCTTTCCGGCCACCCCATGGCCCCCACAATGGATCTGCCCATGACACTTACTCTAGGCAAGGGTGCCATGGTGAGATATGGCTCAGGGAAGTGGCTCCTGTCTCCCTAGGGCATGGGACGTGATGCTCACCCCTGTCCCTCCTACCCAGACAGCTGTGGGGCAGGTGGGGTGAGAGGAGCCAGGAACTGATCTGAGCTGTGGTTAGAAGGTGAGAGCAAGGGTTGGGGAGTGTTCAGGTGAGGAGAGAGTGGATCAGATTGGACAGGGGCCCCAGGGCCTGAATCCTAGGAACTTCCAGGACCCACACTTGGCTGGTGTTAGGACTCCAGTGTCATCTTGGGGATGGGGCGTGGAGAGAGGCCTACATAGTCGAAGGCGTCTATTGCAGAGGAGAAGCCAAGTAGGGGTGGGAGGGCTGCTGTCAAGTTCAGGGGAGACGTCAGGGCTGGAGACAGGAAGGAGAGAGTCCTGGGCAAAAGGTGGCCAGGGGCTGTGTGAGGCCACCTGGGGTAAGGAAGTAGACAGGGAAGGAACAGACCAGGGACGGGCCCTGGGACTTGCCCACATGTTAGCAGGATGCAGGAGGCGAGACAGAAAGCAGTGGGTGGCCCCAGAGATCGTTCATAAGAAAACTCATTCAACACTGCTGTCACCTTCATGCGTGCTGCTGAAGCCCATGGGTTCTTTGGGCCAAGGTGCCCCTCTCGGGGAGAAGATGGGAAGAGAACACCTGGGCAAATTTCCAGGACAGAAGAAGCACCTCTGCAAGTGGAGACCCCAGTGACAACGCCCTGCGGGTCTCTCCGCAGACAGGACTCCACGGAGGTGGGACATACTGCAGATCCTTGGTGAATTCCCACGTTCAGCACCACATGTCTCCTTCCAGTGAGATGCCAGCGAAACCCCCACTTCCTGAAGATGACTGCCAGGATGGGAGGTATGTGTGTGTCCACTCATTGGGAAGTGAAGTCTGATTGTGTTCTCTGTTTTTAAGTGTGATTTGGTTGTCGTTTTTTCCTGTAGACTCCATCACGGATTAAGTTCAAGACGGTTCAAGATGGAATTTTTTTTTAAGAGACAGGGTTTCATTCTGTGGCCCAGACTGACGTGCAGTAGTACAATCATAGCTCACTACAGCCTCGAACTCCTGGTCTCAAGCAATCCTCCCACCTCAGCCTCCCAAGTAGCTGGGACTACAGGCATGTGCCACCGCAGCCGGCTTCAGTGTGAGATTTTTAAAATGTAAGGCAGAGGATTGGATGGAAATGGAGCACAAAGCAATCACCAACACAGCCTCAGGTATGCATGAAATCAAAGTAACAAGTTGTACTTAACCTCCAAGTAAACATGACAGCCCACCTAACGGTACAACCTCCCTTGTATGGCCAAAACCACATGGACTCTTTCCCCAGAAGAGGATACAAAGTCCTTTTATCCATCTCTGGATAAAAAAGTCATTCCTCTTCTTGCTGAGACATGCTCCCCCTTAAATTTCTAGTAAATTAAAGATTGAGATATAAATTTAACCACCATTAGTGTATTTTATGTTCGATATTTGGTAAATGGGAGAGGGAAAGAGAAAAAAATAGTTGATATGTAAACAAATAGATAAGGATAGCCTGGGTGCCTATAATCTCAGCACTTTGGGAGACAAGGCAGAAGGAACTCTTGAGGCCAGAGTCTGAGACCAGCCTGGGCAACATAGCAAGATCCCATCTTGGGTCAGTATTTCCCAAACTTTGGTCATTTGCTTATTATATCTACAAAAAATATATCAATTATCCAGGTGAGGTGGTACATGTCTGTAGTCCCACCTGCTTGGGAAACTGAGGCAGGAGGATTGCCTGAGCCCAGGAGTTTGAGGTTGCAGTAAGCTGTGATTGTGCCGCTGTACTCCTGCCTGGGCAACAGAGAGAGACTCTGCCTCTAAAATAAATAAATAAATAAACAGGTAAGAACGTTTCATTAAAAAATTTACAAAGGGATGAACTAGTCATAACTATTAACAGCCCTCATTTCTACAACTGGTCACATGGTCATAGCTTATATTTATATCTGTCTCCTTCCACACCCAGTTTATGTTCTCTGCCTGCAGCCAACACCCAATGTGGCCAACCTTAACCAGAAACAGAAAAAAGGAATTGTGGAAAACATAGTTGGCTTAGCCCAGCTAATTTTTTTTGGGGGGGGTGATTTATCGTAGAGATGAGGTCTCACCCTGTTGCCCAGGCTGCTCTCGAACCCGTGGGTTCAGGCAGTCCTCTCACCTTGGCCTCCCAGAGTGCTGGGATTACAGGCTTGAGCCACCATGCCTGGCCAAAGCCCTGTATTAGAGGGAGCAGAAGACCCCAGGTGAAGGTCAAGCAGGGTCCAGGGATGGAAGGGCATTTGCTGTGGAGCTTCTGGAGGGAGGGGGTGCCGTAGATACAGGACCATGCAGCGTGATGGGCAGAGGTTGCTGGGTGGCTTCCAGGGGAGTCTACAAGATGAGGGCTGAAGAGATTGGAGGGGAGGCCTTCCCGACGGAAGTCACACCACGCACAAAGGGTCATAGTCAGGGCTCATGGGGGAAGAACAGTGAAAGTTTCAGGACTACCGGGAGGTGAGTGCTGTGGGAGACAGGAGGTAGAACAAGGAGGAGAGCTAGGCAGGGGCTAATTTTTGTGGAAGCACTCAATTTCCAAGCCTAGGAGTTGGTGTTTAATCTTATTGGTCAGTATTTCCCAAACTTTGGTCATTTGGTTATTATATCTACCTATACTGCTATTGACTTCATATTTTTTTCTTTTCTTTTCTTTCTGTCTCTTTTTTTTGTGTGTGAGGTGAGGTCTCCCTCTGCTACTCAGGCTGGAGTGCAGTGGCACAATCATGGCTCACTGCAGCCTCAACCTCCTGTACTCACGTCATCCTCCCGCCTCCGTCTTCCAAGTAGCTAGGGCTACAGGTGTACGCCACCACACCAGCTAATTTTTTGATTTTTATTGTAGAGACAAGGTCTCACCATGTTGCCTAGGTAGATCTTGAACTCCTGGGATCAAGCAGTCCTCCCGTCCTTGGCCTCCCAAAGTGCTGGCATTAATATTTTTCTGAAATGACTGATATGCTTCTTTATTTATTTTTGAGTTGGAGTCTCACTCTGTCGCCCAGACTGGAGTGCAGTGGCCGCTCCTGGCCACCGCAGCCTCGACCTGCTGGGCTCCAGTGATCCTTCTGCCTCAGCCTTCCAAGTAGCTGGAACTACAGGTGCGCGCTACCACGCCCGGCTGATTTTTTTTTATTTATTGTAGAGATGAGTTCTCGCCAAGTTGCCCAGGTGGGTCTTGAACCCTCAGGCTCAGGCAATTCACTCACCTCGGCCTCCCAAAGTGCGGGATTACAGGCTAAGCCACCAAGGCTGACTGATATGCTTCTTAAATAGACATTGAAAACAGAAACTTGGTTTCACCACTACAAATGGCAGACCAGAAGGTAGCTGCCTCAAAACCCATCTGCCTCAACGACACCTCTGCATGGTCTACAAACAAAGGGTTGTGGTGATCGGGGGGTGCAGCTGCTATCTGTAGAAAGAAAAACAGGCTCCTTCCGCAGGCACAGAGGGTTGGGGGGAATGTGGGGGTTCAGTGTCCTCAGGCACATCACCCAGATAGCCCCAAAGCAGGGGTGTCACACTTCTTCCATATCAGGGCCCTGATGTGGGTCTAGTCCAGCCTTCTCCGAAGTTTCTCTGCTTTTGCATCACGCCTGAGCCTGGTCTTCTTGGCCGAAGGAAATGCTGTACTTTGGGAGGCAGAGGCAAGAGGCTTGTTTGAGCCTAGAAGTTTGAGACCAGCCTGAGCAACACAGTGAGACCTCATCTTTCCAAAATATTAGCCGGACACGGTGGTACACCCCTGTAGTCCCAGCTGCTCCTGAGGCCGAGGTGAGAGGATCACCTGAGCTCAGCAGGTCAAGGCCATGATGAGCCGTGATTATGCCACTGTACTCTGGCACGGGCAACAGAGGGAGACCCCGACTCAAAAGAACAAATAAATGCTGCACGGAGGCCTCCTGACTGTCCCTCTGTGCCGTCGGTTTATAACTGTGGGCCTGAGCCCCTCATTTTCCTTAATCATGGCTTCTACTGTGCTCAGCAAACCCAGCCGATTCCACAGTTCCTATTGCCACCGTTTCCCCTACCTATCTCAAGTGCCCCAGGCACTACATGAACCCGGCCTCCCCTGCCACCCGGTATCCCGTCCTGTTCATCAGCACAGCAGCCAGGGGTAACTGCCACTCACCCCCAACAAAGGGGTCCCTGTTGCTTCCTCAAGTGGCCCGAGTCCAGAACCCCACCTTTAGGCTCTGCTTCCTAGGACGACACCATGGGTCTCAGGGCAGGCACCCGAGACCAGCCCTTGAAACAAGGATTTATGGGCGAGTGCCGTGTTAAGGACATGATCCTGGAGTGTCAGAGTGAAAGATGTCGGAGAAGGAAGGAGAGGAAACAAAGCAAAGATACAGTCTCAAGAAAAATCCTGCAAAGGACGCTTCGATTGGATCCCACAGGCTAACTGAAATGTGGTTTACATCTCCCAGCTGTCCTGACCAGAAGCAGGAGAGCTTGGGCCAGGTGCGGTGGCTCACACCTATAATCCCAGTACTGTGGGAGGCCAAGGTGGGAGGATCGCTTGAGGCCAGGAGCTTGAGACCAGCCTGGGCAACATAGTGAAACCCTGTCTCCGCAAAAAAAAATTTTTTTTAATCAGCCAGGCATGGTGGTGTATGCCTATAGTCCCAGCTACTCGGGAGGCTGAGGTGGGAGGATCACTTGAACCAAGGAGTTTGAGGCTGCAGTAAGCTATGATTGCACTACTGCACTCCAGCCTGGACAACAAAGTAAGACCGTCTCTACAAAAGATAAATAAAATAAAAGCAGGAGAGCTTGACTTGCAATCTCCTCACATACCTGTCTTAATGGGTCTAGGGCCACCACAGAGGAAGGCAATTCTTAGGTACATCCAGCTGTCGGCACAGGTGAGTCAAGGGGTTCTAGCAGCCCAAGCAACGGTCAACCTCCAATAAGGGGACTATTGGAGGTACAAGCTAAGGACGAGAGCACACAACAAGAGTAAAAGGAATCCAACAGCATCTGGCTGGCTGAATCTTAGAATCAAGGACTCCTAGGGCTGGGAGGGTCTCCAGGCTCTTGCCTCCCCTTCAAGTGGCCATGCAACTCACCACCACCACAGTGCCCAGGCTGCAGCTGGGTTGGATTGATACAAAGGGTGTCTCTACAAGATGCCAAAGCTGGCCTCCTCAAGTGCCTCCCTCTGGTCCCCACCCCTTCCATGAGAGTCTTACTGAATAAGTCCATTCCCCAGCCAAGGGCCTCAGACTGGACAGTGGGTCTGGGGTGAGGAAGACTGGACAATGAGCTTGAACACTAAGCTCCTTGCTGGAAAGCAACCAGGAAAATTCTCCCTAGAATGGAAGCCTCTGGTCGGAACGGAGGCTCACATCTGTAATCCCAACACTTTGGGAGGCTGAAGCAAGAGGACTGGCTGAGGCCAGGAGTTCAACACTATCCTGGGCAACAGAGTGAGACCCTGACGCTACAAAAAACCTTTCTAGGAAAAGAAATGATGTCTCCTGGCAAGACACAAGATCTAGAGGCAAAAACACAAAGACGGGACACTGTATTTCTTCATTTTTATTTATTTTCCATTTTCTGTTTCTCACTTACCAACACATTTGTAAAATGTAGCAGGCTGTGTTAGTAAAGGAGAAGCAGGGAGGGGCGAGATGGGCAGGGTCTAGGCAGCTGCACGTGAAAAGTCAGGTCCCACAGGGAGTGCCCGGGGTCAGAGGTGGTGGGCGGCCTCCCCTGCGTCCCACCCTCCCACAAGATGTCAGCCATTGCTGCTGCTCTTAAAACCCTCGCCTTGGACAATTTGGTAAACGTGGAGAAGAGCATTGCTCCCAGTCCTTATCCTCAATGCTTTTCCCGCAGCCACGGGGTGGGGCGTGCTTGGGCAGCCCCCGTCCCCACAGCCTGGTCCAGGAGAACCCTGCCCCTGGGTCTCAAGGTGCCTGCCTTGGGCAGCATCTGAGGTGGATCCCAGAGAGGCCATGCCGGGCTACCCCGGAGCTCTTTCTGGAGGACAGTCTTCCTTCAGATCTTGGAGAACACTCCCAGAATGTCCTCTGCTTCCGCCTAGGCGCTTACTCAAGAGGACACGAAGGCGGGGCAGTGGACTCAGGAACAAGGCAGCAGAGGCCTAGAACCTGCTCCAGTGCCTGCCGGAGCCCTGGGTCCCCGGGAGGGAAGGTTTCACCTTGGCCCAGAGCAGGACCTCTGGCATTTATTTGCACATTGACCCCGTGAACACTCTGACTGTGTGTGTGTGAACACAGGCAGTTTCATCAGAATGATATCCACCCTGATGAATTTTCATCCTAGAAAGTATTTTCAAGGCAAACGCCCCTGATGACAAGTCATCGTCTTCATTAATCCTCCACATAGTGCAGACAAATGGTCTGCTTTCCCTGTTTTCCTCCTTGAGGTCATTTCCACCGGGATCGAGCCCTTTCCAAGTGCGTTTCACCACGTGTTTGATTCCCTGGTTAATGTTCAGTCTGTGTCAAACGTGTCACTGGGAGTTTTCTCTCGTGGCTCTCGTCTCTCGTAAGTCCAATTTTCCCAGGGGGAACAATTTTGGCAGGCCTCTCGGCCATCGCTACTCAATGTCAGATGCACCGGGCATTGTTTCTGCCCCAGTTGGCTTCTGTCTCTTTTTTTTTTTTTTTTTTTTTTTTTTGAGTCAGAGTCTCACTCTGTCGCCCAGGCTGGAGTGCAGAGGCACGCTCGCAGCCACCGCCGCCTCGACCGGCTGGGCTCCGGCGATCCTTCTGCCTCAGCCTTCCGAGTAGCCGGAACTACAGGCGCGCGCTACCATGCCGGCTCACACTTTGATTTACTGCAGAGATGAGGGCTCGCCGAGTTGCCCAGGCTGTTCTCGAACCCGTGGGCTCAGGCATTCCCCGCTCCTCGGCCTCCCGAAGCGCCGGGATCTCAGGCTGGAGCCACCGCGCCCGGCTGGCTTCTCTCTTTCCGGACGGGTGCTGGGGGTGAACCCGTGAACCCGGCAGCTCTCAGGGACTCCAGGGGACGCGGCAGCCTCGCCCGCCAGGGCGATTCCAGGATGCCTCGAGCGACCCCGCCCGGGACCGGGGTGCTCGGCCCGCTCCTTCCTCGCGGGGCGCGGGGCCGCCGGGGGGGGAGGGCCCGGCCCCGCCCGACGGGGCGCCCGCTCGGGCTCACGGCGCCTTGGCGGCGGGCGCGGCGCCCCCGGCCGGCTCGGCGCGCGGGGGCCCGCCGGGGGCCGCGGGCCGCGCGGCGCGCAGCAGGCCGAGGCCCCGCGAGCGGCCGGCGCCGTGCAGCTGGCGCTCGTGGCGGCGGATCTGCACCTTGTGGCGGAAGCGCTCGCCGCAGTCCTCGCACACGTAGGGCCGCTCGCCCGAGTGCGTGCGGCGGTGGCGCAGCAGGTTGGAGGAGACGCTGAAGCGCTTGCCGCAGTCGCCGCAGGCGTAGGGCCGCTCGCCCGTGTGCGTGCGCTGGTGCTGCACGAGCGCCGAGCTCTCGCTGAAGCGCTTGGCGCAGTAGGAGCAGGCGTAGGGCTTCTCGCCCGTGTGGATGCGCTGGTGCGTCACCAGGTTCGAGTGCTGCGAGAAGCCCTTGCCGCACTCGCCGCAGCGGTGCGGCCGCTCGCCCGTGTGCGTGGCCTGGTGCCGCACCAGGTCCGTGCTGCGGCTGAAGCCCTTGCCGCACTCGCCGCAGATGGTCGGCCGGTCCCGCGCGCGCCGCCGCCGCCGCTGCCGCGCGGGCGTCAGCGCCGCGCTGCCCGCCGGGCCCGGGATGGCCACCACGGCCGGCGCGGCCACGGCGGGCAGCACCATGAGCTCCTGCAGCACCACGTAGCCCGGGGGCGCCACCACCACCGCCGCCTGGGCGCCCGGCACCGCCGCGCCGCCGCCCCCCGCGGCGGGCAGCAGCTCCAGCTGCAGCTCGGGCTGCACCGGGGTCAGCTCCAGCTGCAGCTCCTGCGGCTGCGCGCCCAGCTCCACGGGGGTCAGCTCCAGCTGCACCTCCTGCTGCTCCAGCTGCTGCTGCTGCTCCAGCTGCTGCTCCAGCTGCTGCAGCTGCTCCTGCAGTTTGAGCTGCAGCTGCCGCTGCTCCTGCTGCCGCTCCAGCTCCTGCTGCCGCTCCAGCTCCAGCTCCCGCCGCTGCTGCTCCAGCTCCTGCTCTGACCCCAGGTCCACTGGCATGAGCTCCAGCTCCACCTCTTCCTCCTCCTCGTCTGGCTCCAGAGCAGGAGGCTGCGGCGGCGGCGGCTGCATCTGTTCCTGCTGCTGCAGCAATAGCTGCTGCTGCAACTGTGCCTGCTGCTGCTGCAGCAACTGCTGCTGGAACTGTGCCTGCTGCTGCAGCAACAGTAGCTGTTGCTGCTGCTGCAGCTGCTCCTGCTGCTGTTGGAACTGCTGCTGCTGTAGCTGTCCCTGCTGTTGCTGCAACAGTGGCTGCACTTGCACTTGCTGCTGTAGCTGTCCCTGCTGTTGCTGCAACAGTGGCTGCACTTGCACTTGCTGCTGTAGCTGCCCCTGCTGTTGCTGCAACAGTGGCTGCACTTGCACTTGCTGCTGTAGCTGTCCCTGCTGTTGCTCTTGCACTTGCTGCTGCTGTAGCTGTTCCTGCTGTTGCTGCAATCGCTGTTGCGCTTGAATTTGTGGCTCCTGTAACTGTTGCTGCTGTTGTGCTAACTGCAGTTCTGGTTTCAGTTCCTGGTGCTGCGTGGATTGACGTTTTTCCTGCAGTTCCTGCTGTCGTTGAGATGGCTGCTGTTGCCCCTCTGGCCGCTGCGGTTGCAGTTCTGGCTGATGCCCTAATCGTTGGTTTTGCGGTTGCTGCTCTTGCAGCAGCTCATGCTGCGGCTGTTGCTGCAGCTCTGGCTGCTGTTTTAACTGCTGCAGTTGCAGCTCCTGTTGTCCCGGCTGGGCTTTCTCGGTGACCTCACTAGCCCCGAGTGCGGCTGAGATCGCAGGCCGTTGTGGGCTGCTGCTCTGCTCCTGGGCCTCTTCTTCCTCTTGACTCTCGCTTCCACCGCTGCCACCTGTAGTAGAAACGGCAGGAAGCCAGGAGAGAACGATCTACAGGCAATTCTCTGGTCCACCCCCCCCAGGCCCTGCCCCCTTATCCTGCCCGTGAACAGCCACTCAGACACCCTAACACACTCTTAGCGGGGACCCAAAAGTATCAGAAGAGTGACAATGACAACACAGCAGAAACTGAAATGCTGTAGGGATGGAGGGTGACTTAGAAATATGCCCCAGGGACTGCTGGTCACTTCAGTCTCCATCCCAGCTCCCTGACCCCTCCTCTGAGCATCGCTTTATACAACCTCCATGCTTTAACTCTTTTTTTTTTTTTTTTTTTGAGTTGGAATCTCACTCTGTCACCCACAGCCACCCCGATATCAACCTGCTGGGCTCTGGCGATCCTTCCACTTCAGCCTTCCAAGTAACTGGAACTACAGGCGTGCACCTCCACACCTGGCTAGTTTTTTATTTATTGTAGAGACGAGGTCTCACCAAGTTGCCTGGGCTGGTCTCGAACTCAGGCAATCTACCTGCCTTGGCCTCCCAAAGTGCTGGGATGGCAGGCTGATCCATTGAGCCCAGCCCATGCTTAGCGCTTGGCACTGACTCCAGTATGGGTACCTGAGGCTCCCTGACACCATTCCCTGAGAAGTCCCTTGTGCTTAATTACCACCCAGTGGAAATCAACGAGCTGGCCATGCCCACAGCCACACCATAATCCCCATGATGAACTCTGACCTCAGTTACAAGCACACCTTAAATAAATGAAGCTTGCCTAATCTGTAAATAACAAAGAATTTCTGTAGAGTATCCTGGAGGTGTTACCACAAGCAGTTTCCAAAAATCATCAAAGTGTCAGAGAGATCACTAGGTTTCAGGTGGGAAGTCCTTGGTTCAGTTCAGCACCAAATGCTGCTGGTTAGCAGCTGCCCAGCCTCCTACAGGCTCACACCCACGGCAGTAAAATAGCTCAGTGATAGCTGCACCAATCACTTGAAGAAAAAACCAGGAAGAGTCCTGACATATTCTCTGCAACACGGTGGGTACTTAAAAGTTCCCCCTCCCTGTAGGTTAGGATTAGTTTGCCAACTAACAAAAAAATACCAAGAATACAACTTGGTATTTTTTGAAACTGCCTGAAGACGGGAAGTGTTTTAGATTGTCATTCAGGAACGGAAAGCACTAGCTCAGGGCCTCAAGTCAATATGGTGACTGACCAATTACTTGGCCTCTGGGAACCTCAGTTTCGCCTTTTGAAGATAAATCTTCTTCAAGAACATTGTGAGAATGAGGATAAATGCGGAGCCCCAGTATTGCGCTAGACACAGGGTAAGCACAAACAGCAGTCACTCTATTGCCACATTTTCCTTTCGCACAGTGTCCACGTTCAGTGTCTCATGTTGGGTGATGACTGTGCTATTGGAAAATCAGAATTCTTCTTTACACGTGTGACTATGGGAGGCACGCTCCACTCCCAAGTCTGGTTTCATCATCTCTTCTTCCTACAGCATCACATTCAATTCTGTCATGGAGAGCAATGGTTTCATTGATAAAACTTTGCTTTCTGGTCATTTTCCCAGGAATACATATTCCTGGAATAATATACAAATATGTTACATATTTATCTATAATATAACAGATATTATACAATATATATTATATATTATGTATATATAGTATAAATACAAATATATATTATATATATATATTTAGTTGGAGTCTCACTCTGTCACCCAGGCTGAAGTACAGTGGCATGCTCATGGCTACTGCAGCCTCGACCTGCTGGGCTCAGGCGAACCTTCCTCCTCAAATCTTCCAAGTAGTTGGAACTACAGGCATGCACCACCACACCCAGCTGATTTTTTTATTTATTGTAGAGACAAGGTCCTGCCAAGTTGCCTAAGCCGGTCTCAAACCCCTGGGCTCAGGCAATCCTCTTGCCTCTGCCTCCCAAAGTGCTGGAATTACAAGTGTAAACCACTGCACCTTGCCTCCAGGAACATGTTGATTTAATAAAACCAAAGAATATATACATGTACATAATTTCCTTTCAGTGAAATATCCCTAATAACCTCTGCTTGGGCTAATGAATCTGTGAGTGCCCTTCTCATAGACACACCTGCTGGAAGGATGCACATGGCAGATGAAGACAGCACTGAAACCTGTCCCTCCAACAAGCCCCGTATCTTATAGACACTCCTTTCTCCCACCTCCTCTGGGAGCAACAGAGACAGATCACACCTGTGACTCTCCTCATTTCTAGCACAGTCTTGGCCACATGGCCACTCTAACCTCCAGGAGAGGCCATTTCAGCATTCTAACGAAGCCATTTGAGTGAATGTCTAGTTAAGTGTCGTTTGACATGTATGCCCTCCCAAAGTTTATCAGTTAAATTTACAACTCAGAAGAGTCCTTGTTTAGTACACAGGTCCCCATCTGACCCCTCCAATTCCCTTAGTCCTTTTCAAGCTCCATTCAACCCTGCCCTAGCCCCTTGCTCAGCACCCTTAAAGCACAGAACGAATGGGAAACCGGCTTTCATGACTGTGACCAGAGTGGGTCCCACCGGGAGAGGTCGTGGGAGACTCTGCAGGACGTCACGGAGAGAAAAACAGATGGAAGGAAGCAGAGGTCAAGGAAAATCGGACAAGGCTAGAGGCCACAGGGGAAAGAATCTATGGAGCCAATGTCCAAGGCAGAAGAGGCAGAGGAAGAGAGCCTGTTAGTGCCTGGACTTGATCTGGGAAACTGAGTCAGAAGCCAAGGCCAGGTGGAAGAATGGCAGAAACTGCTCAGGAAACAGCAACGGATTCCAGCTAGCACTATGTAAGGGGCCAAGGGTTGAGACTGTGGGTACTGCCAGGGATGTCCTCACCAGTGAGACCTCAGCCTGACAGAGTCACTTCAGAAAAGCCCAAAGCAAACCTGCCAGTGTCACTCAAGGCAGTTGGCCGGTGCCAGCCAATGTGGGCTGCCCTCCACTTCCAAACAAACAGCAAGCTGCCTGCCACACTTGGGTCTCTTTCTGCCACAGCAGGCCTGGGCTCTGTCAAAGACCCCCCCCTCAACCCCTCACCTGAGAGGGTGTCAGGTCCAGGGCCCCCGTCCTCAAGACATCGCAGCTCCAGCACGAAGGTCTCGGTCGCCGGCCCCAGCTCCATCCTGGCGGTCAGACCCAGATCCCAGGGAGCCAACTGTGCTGAGAGGAAAGAAGGAAGCTGTGAGCCCCCAGCCAGGTAGCAGCAACCCCCAATGGGGGCTCTCCGCTTCTACCCAGGATTACTGGAGAGCTGGCAGCTCCATCCCTGCTGCAAGTGCAGGAGGGTTGAGGCCATAGCAGGGAAGGGAAAGTGATGTCTGTCTGGGGCCCCTTCCTGACTTTGCACAGGGTTCCACAATAGCCCCATGCTGGGGACAGAGTCTGGGGCAGCCCTTGCATGTGCCTCGCTGAGACAGGACTGTGGGAATCAGCCCTTCACGAGGGAGGGGTCAGGAGTCACAGGAGGGACACTTGGGGTAATTCTCAGGCGAAGGAGACTGGCCACCAGCATCCCCCAGACCCTCTTCGATCCTGTTGCGCCAGGGTCTGCCCTGGGGGCTCGCCCAGCTTTCCAAGGCCACCAGCAGGCCACGTGTGTCAGGTACCACCTCGGCTCCCTGGAAATGTAGGCGTCCAGAGCATTATAACCCATGGTGGCGCCTGCCGGGCTGACCCCGTGGCTAGGCTCTCCCGAGAGTCACCCTGGCCCGTGCAGGGGCGGCCCGTCTCCCCCAAACAGGCTGACTCCAGGTCCCTCCAGCCGTGCGGCATCCAGTCCTGTGGCCGGCGCCAGCCGCCCACCGGGCCTCACCTGGCAGGGCATTTCCTGCTCCCGGGCAGCCTCTGCGCTAAGGGAGGTGTGGTCAGCAGAAGCTGCAAGGTGAAGGCCAGCGCGTGCAGCCGGCCCCTTCCGGAGGCGCCTCCATCGGGGAGAGCCGGGGCGCCAGGCCACCTCGGGGGTCTTTCTGGGCACTCCAGAGGGTCTGCGCCGTCAGGGCTGCCGAGGTCTCCCTGGGCCAAAAGAAGGGGCGCGGTGGAGCTCCCGGCAGAAGTTGGTGGAGACTCCGGGCCGGGGCGGGGACGGGAGGCAGCGCCCCGAAACCCGCGCGGGGCTCAGGGCTGGCCGGGCGGGACCATCGCGGGCAGCAGGGGCCAGGCCGGCCCGGTCCGAGGTCGGGCCTCGGGGCCGGCGGCCACAGGTGCCCGGAGCCCGCAGGCGGCCGGGCCGGGCCGCGCGGGCCGGGGCGGGGGCGGGGGGCGGGGGGCGGGCGCCGCGGCCGGGCCGGTCCCCCTGGGCTCGCCCGCCCGCCCGTGCGTGCGTCCGTGCGGGCCGCGGGCCGGGCCGGGGGCGGGGGCGCGGGGGCCGGCACAGGAAGTCCCCCCGGCATCCGCATCCTGTCCCCCGCCCCTGCCGCCCGCCGCGCCCCGCGCCCCCGCGTCCCGGCCCCCGCCGCCGCCGCCGCCGCCGCCGCCGCCGCCGCTCTAGGCGGCTGCAGCTCGGTGGGCTTAACCCTTCCCGGCCCGGCCACTCACCGGGGCCGGGGGCCGGGATGCGGGGCCCTGCGTGCGTCCCGGGCCGGCCCGCGCCCAGCGCAGCGCGCGCTGTGCCGCATCCCTGCAGCGCGTGTCCGCGCGCCACGGCTGGCGACTGTCGCTGCGTGGGTGTCTGGGAGTGGGAGGGGTCCCAGCCGCGTCCCTGCCGCCCCTGGGGGGGCAGGCATGGCCTCGGGGCGCCCCTGGCCAGGGCTAATGAGCATCAGCCAGATGGCACTCAGTTAATGAGGAGGCGCCATCCTGGGCCTGAGCAGGCCCTGAAGAGGCCACCCTCGTCCACTCCTTGGACCCCTCCTCCTGGGACCCTGGCTGGCGAGGACGAGAGGGAGAGGAGTGTGCCGCGTCGGGGGACTGGAAAGGCTGGCCATCGGGGCCACCTGGTGAACTAGCAGAGCTAGGCTCCTCCCTCCCCGCGCCCCTGCTCCCTTCCTCTGGCCCCAAGGCCGTGGTAAGACCCTCCCGCCTATAATCCCAGCACTTTGGGAGGCCGAGGTGAGAGGATTGCCTGAGCTCATGAGTGGGAGACCAGCCCGGGCAACTTGGTGAGACCTCAACTCTACAATAAATCAAAAAATAGCCGGGGAGTGGTGGCGTGTGCCTGTAGTTCCAGCAACTTGGAAGGCTGAGGCGGAAGGATCGCCTGAAACCAACAGGCCAAGGCTGCGGTGGCCGTGAGCATGCCATGGCCCTCCAGCCTGGGCGACCGAGTGAGGCTCCAATTCAAAAAAATAATAAAAGTGGGATGCTCAAATTCTCCTGAAAAACCAAAAGATCTGGCGAGAGCTGCTCCTGGGGTGCTGTAGGAATCCCCTGCTGGAGTGGGACAAGGGACCTCAGGGGCACACAGCCCCCTACGGCCGTCCTGCCTCCCCGCTCATACTGCCAGAGCACAGCCGGCATACCTGTCCCGTTCTTTGGATTCTTTCTGGCCCTCACAGGCACTGGAGTTAGGGACTTCCCCTCTGGCCCTCACCTTCACCCCAGGCGAGGAACTCTGAGGCTATGGAAACAAGTGCAGCAACAAGAATCTGGCTTTGGAGGCAGAATCATCTGAGGTCATGGGGACCTTTTGCCGCCAGGTAACTCAAAGCAAATTATGACCTTTCATCTGTGAAGTTGAGATAGCAGCCTGCTAGGCAGGAGGATAAGGATAAGACCAGATAAGAAGGATAAGACCAGGAATGAGCTAAGGGCAAGTGTGCACCTTCCCTCCCCTGGAAGGAGCTGGGCTGTCTGCCTCCTGCCTCCTGGAGACCTCACGCCCTAAGGGTCTTCTTCCTCCGGTCTTTAACCACTCCCTCTGCTGGCTTCTTTCCTTCCGACGGCATTTACACATCCTCAGAACTCTCCCGTCTTAAGAACACACAATCCCACCTACTTCTTTTGCCCTCAGCGGCCAAGCTTCCTTTGTTTGTATTCCTCTAGTCTGGCCTCCATCCAGGTCACCTGTGACCTCTGGGTCACTAAATCCTTCATCTTGGTCGATCTCTCAGTAGCACTAGATGCATCTGCCGAGCCACCCAGAGAAACACCTTGGTTTCCCCCTCCTCTTGACCAGCCTCTCCTCTGCCCCCTTGCCCGTTCTGCCTCTTTCCCCAGGCTCCTGCTCACCTGTGTGCTGTTGAGACATGCAGTCAGGTGGTCTCTTGGAATCCATGCATAGTTTCCCCCTCTGAGTGTTTCTCCTATCCATATCTGAGCACCTGATTCAACAGCCACCCTTTTTCTTCCTTCCATTCTCTTGATTTTTATCAGGGTAATATGTGTACCTAGTCAGTAAGTCAAGTGGCTCTATAAGGCTTTTACTAGCAACAAGAAATATCTCTCCTTACTTCTGAGGAGTAGACATTCCCATTTTCTTCTGGTGTTTGTTGCCTTATTTTAAAATCACATGCTTAGCGTTCGGCAGTAATGGGAAACTGTCAGGGGAGAGGGGGTGGGATTGGCAGTTGAGGGAAACTGCTAGGGGAGGGAGGGGTGTATCTCCTCAACAAAGGTACCTGCATAAGCAATGTTTGTATACCCAACCCTGAATTGTACCCCACATCTTTATAATAAAACAGAATAATTTTTTTTTTGAGTTGGAGTCTCACTCTGTCGCCCATACTGGAGTGCAGTGGCCGCTCCCGGCCACCGCGACCTCGACTTGCTGGGCTCCGGCGCCCCGGCGATCCTTCTGCCTCAGCCTTCCGAGTAGCCGGAATTACAGGCATGCGCTACCACGCCTGGCTGATTTTTTGATTTATTGTAGAGATGAGGTCTCGCCGCCCAGGCGGGTCTCAAACCCGCGGGCTCAGGCAATCCTCTCACCTCAGCCTCCCAAAGGTGCGGGATTACAGGCTGAGCCACCGAGCCCGGCTCAAAATAATTTTAAAAATAAAATAAAATCACATGCTTAGAATGCTATTGCTTCTTTGTTTTGCTACTTTAAGTAGTGTTTATTGACAGCCCACTTTGGAAGATGAAGATTTAACTCTTTAAACCACACATGCTCATGCACTCTTTCCCTCTCATCCTGCTGTTGAGCAATAAAGAATCTGTCTGGTCTTTGACCTGGGTTCCTATGACAGAGCTTCTCAACCCTGGGAATATCCCCAGTGATATGAGTATCTTTGTTATTCATGATGGGTCTTAGATGGCTTCAGGTTGGAGCCATACCAGAAAGAGCACTCATGTGATTGGGGTTGGTGATATCAGCCTGGACCAGGAGAGAGAGGGGGACTAAAGATTGACATCAATCAATGGTGCCTACATAATGAAACTCAAATAAAAACTCTGGACACCAAGGCTCAGGTGGGCTTCCTGGTTGATGATAAACAACCAGGAAGGTGGGTCAGGAGGGTGATGTGCCTCTTCTACAAGGTGAAATTACAGAAAACTCAGGACCTCCCAGAAGTCACCCTATGGATTTCTTCATGGACCTTGGGTGGTCCTGATTTGCATCCTTTATAATAAAACTGAAATCATAACCATAGTGATTTCCTAAATTCTGTGAGTTGATTTCATGAATTTTAAAATCTGAATAGGTCATGAGAATCCTGGAATTTATAGCTCGTTGGTCAGAAGTGTGGGTGACCTCAGGACCCTGGAACTTGTGGCTGGTGTCTGAAGTCTGGGTGTCTTGTTAGGGGACTGTGCCCTTAACCTGTGAAGTCTGCACTAACTCTGGTGGTCAGCATCAGAATTGAATCACAGTGCTGCAACTCTCAAGGCAGTTTTATTACAGTTTTAGTAAGATCCATGTTTACTGTTTCCATAATTACATTTATATAAATATCCCCCACTGCTGAGCCCAATAAAGTATTTTTATTAGTTTTCTTCTTATATATCTCTTCGTTCTTTTTGGAGTTAATCGCTCCTCCGTCTTTTTTTTTCTTTTTATTTCCTTTGATTCGTTCTTAGAATCTTGTAATAAGTCTTCCCACCTCCTCCTTTGGCTTTATAAATATATTTCAACTCAACTTTACACTGAGTCAAACTTGTCAGGAATGTATTTGTTTCATTTTGTTTTCTGGGGACACCCCTTCTGAAGCCTCCTTCCTCTGGATCCGTATTGACAGGGCTGCTATCCAGCTGTCAGCCTGGGGCTATCCACTGGCATTATTCTGGAACTTTCTTTTGTGTCTCTTGCACTGTCTCATACTCATCTCTGTTTTCTCTCACCATGTCGTTCTCTTGCTTGATTAATTCATTGTGATAGAGACACTTAGCACTCACCAAATATTCCAAGTGCTCTCCTATGTTTCCAAGTCTTCCATACAGTTAAGTTAGGGTCAAATGATTCATTTGTCCAATGGACTACGAAAGGTAGTGGTATACGCTACTTCTAAGCCGAGGCACTTAGGAACCAGCGTGCCACCTCTATCTCACTCCTCCCCACCCTTATGGCGCTTGAGGAAATGGGTTCCGTTGGTGCAACTATGAGGTAGTGGAACCTCAGATTGCTCTGAAACTCCAGTCAGCAAAACAGAAGATCTCTTAAGCAATGAAACAGAATATTTAATACAGGGAAGTGGTTATAAACAGGTTAAATGGACTAGAGTGTCATGAAGGAGAAGATGGAACTGCCAGAGATTAATACCCCCTAAGCTAGAAGAGCAAAAGAGGAAAGTGATGTTGCAGAGAGCCACAGTCGCTAAGGCTGCTGCGGCCACTATTGGGATTATGACACTGAAGCAAGAACCCACGAACTCAGACTACCAGCCACCACTGGAGACACCATCAGAAGCCAGAAATGTCTTCTCTCCCTTCTAGACTTCTGATTTCCCATTAGCAGAATCCAGCCAGAAGCCAGCCGGCAAGGGAGTTTAGGAGATGTAGTTTGCAGTCTTCCAGCCCCCTGCAATGCAGAGGAGAATATGGAAGAATGGGAATCGGGTCAAGAGACAACAGACTAATAACTGGTACATTTAGCGACTGTGGAATAGCGCCTCCTGCCAATTCATGTTGGAAATGTAAACATTTTGAGGCAAAGCCACTGAGACGAATGTTGCAGCCAGCATTCATTATGCTGACCTTCATTCTGGTGGAGAATATTCTTTAGTGTTCTTCCCAAGAAAAAGCATATGGCAAGTATATTTTTTGGAACCTTCACGTGATGGTTAATTTTGTATGTCAACTTGATTGGGCCATGGGGTGCTCAGACATTTGACCAAACGTTATTCCAGGTGTATCTGTAGGGTGTTTCTGGATGAGATTAACATTTGAATCAGTAGACTGGGTAAAGCAGACTGCCCTCTCTAATGTGAGTGGCCCACAATCAACTGAAGACCTGAGTAGAACAAAATGGCTAAGTAAGAGTCTTCTGCCTGACAGTCCAAGCTGCAACACTGGTGATTTCCATTGACTGAAACACTGACTTATCTTGGGTCTTGAACCTGCTGGCTTTCAGATTAACGCTCACACCAGCAATTCTCCTGGTTCTCGGGTCTTCAGATGTGGACTGAAGCTACACATTGGCATTCTCAGGTCTCCAGTTTGCTGACTGAAGATCTTGGGACGTCTCAGTGTCTATAACCGTGTGAGCCAATTTCTAGAATAAATCCCTCAATAGATAGATTTAGAGATATGTATCATGTACATAATATATTCATATTCTGTTGGTTCTGTTTCTCTGGAGAACCCTAACACACTTCATGTCTAAAGTGTCTCTATTCTCCCATTAGACTGGGTATGGATTGTAGATTGACAATCCGTTCCCCCTCAGAATGTTAAAGAGTCTGCTTCCTGGTCTTTTTGCTTCCAGAGTGGTTATTGGGGAAGTCTGGTGCCATTTTGATCCCTGATCCTTTGTGTGTGAAAGGAAAAGCCAGTGGGCCAGGAGCAGAGACCTTGAGGGGGAGTGGAATGCAACAGACTGAGAGCTGCACCTGCGTGGAAGCCATGGGCTACAGGAAGTTTATCTCTGGGGAAGAGTGGCAGACTGGAGAGTGGTCCTGAGATGAATGCTGAAGTGAGCTTTGGTTACACTGACCTTCCTTTTGGTCGAGCACATTCTTTAGTGTTCTTCCCAGGAAAAGCATGTGTTGGTGGTGGCCCCGTGTACAATGTTTCGCATCACTCCTCAGGTCAACCCCCCAATGAATGCCATAAGGTGCTCCAGGATGGGGAAGTATGTTCCATTAAAATAATGAATCAAGGTAGCAACTAGGGCTGCCTGGGACCATGTGTCCCCTGATGTTAAAGCTCTGGATCAATTCAAAGAGAACAAGGGATGCCAGTATCCCAGTGTAGAGTGGTTCTATCTGATATGGCATTGGTCGCCTCCCAGAAAGACCTCACAGCATTTCTTTGCTGAGGCCCGATTGAACCCTCCCAGAGGCTGTTCTGAGGTTGTCTTGTAGTGCTGGTAGCCACAGCTAAGACTTTTGACAACCTGGGTCTAAAATCTATACCCGAGTCACTGGAAGGAACCCTGTATTTGTTTGCTAATGCTGTTATCACAAAGCACCGCAAACTAGGTGGCTTAAACCACAGAAAGTTGTTGTCTCATAGTTCTGAGGCTAAAAATGTGAGATCAAGGGCTGGTTCCTTCTGAGGCTGTGAGGAAGAGTGTTCAGGCCTTTCCCCAGCTTCTGGAGGTTTGTTAGCAGTCTTTGGGCTTCCTTGCCTTGTAGATGCATCACCCCAATCTCTGCCTTCATTCTCTCTAAGTGTGCCTCTTTGTCCAAATTTCCCCTAATGACCTCACCTTAACCTAAGGTGAATGACATCTGGAATGACCCTATAGTCAAATAAGATACTGGGAGGCTAGGTTTTTAACAATATGAATTTTTCAGGAGACACAGTTCAACCTATCACAGACTCACAGTCCTGCCAGATCTTTTCCACGAATGTGGTGACACTCATCAGGAAAAATGGGAATGCCGACCACTGAAACAGTGACATTGGGAAAGAATGTAAGAACCTAGGGACTGGACTTCTTGTAACTTTTCTGAAATACCTTGGAGCTGGGTAAAGCCACACCCCTGCAGGGAAAATTGTTCCCCTCATGCTATTCCTCCCTTGATGTACCCAGCATAGCCCCAAGGACCAAACTCAGAGTCAAAAGGAGAAGAAGAGGAATATCCAGGAAAGGATGACAAGCAGGCACCAATTTCTGTCTCTACAATCTGAGGCATGCTTGTAGGAGTGGGAGAATGCATGCAACAGTTCGGCCGTGTATGTGATATGTGTCTAACTGAACACGTGGACCACATGCCCATGGGAGTTTGTGTTTTGGTGCCAACTTGCCCATAGGGCACGGTACCAGCAGTTTAGGGGGAGCTGGTGCCAACCTGAACCCAATACAGGCCTGTGCCTAGGAGCACTGTCCTGGGCCTGGGATGGAGGAAGTTTCCAGAGACTTTGAGGCAGGAATGTGGGGCTGGACCTGCCACAGGCACCCTGCCACGCCTCATCTCCCCGTCAGCTGTTTCTCCCAAAGGGTTCAGAGAACTTCGCCCGTGATTTGAGAACCGGGCTAATAATGGAAGCACTGGGATCACCAAAAACTCTTTATTTGCCAGACATGGCAGCAAGCAGGCCATTGAGATGGACATGCTGTCTGAGCAGGGATGGAACATTCCTTTGGCCAGGGCCAGGAGGTTGCATAAAACCTTCAGAGGCAAAGTGGGGGTGTTCATGGCACTGTATGGGTGAGGTGGAGATCAGACCTCAAAGAATGGTCTGACACACAGAGCTTGCTGGCTGTGGTTAGTAAAGCCAGTGGGCAGCCCAAAAGGAGGATGCCTATGTGTATAACCAAACCTTTCCAGGTCTGTAGAATAGGAGCTTGGCCCAGGCCACTGTACTGGCCACTCTGACCTCTCATCCAGCCTCTGCGTCTGGATCTTGTATTCACTGTGGTGTAGGAATGCACTCAGGCTTTCTGTAAAGAAAAACTCTGTCTTAGGTTTAGTTCCCCAGGAAGCTGACTTTGGGGCTGGAGATTAGCATGCAGGAGCCTTCTTGTGGAGGGTTCTTGAAACCAGCACTTGTTTTTAATTTTATGGGTTTTTTTTTGTTTGTTTGTTTGTTTGTTGAGTTGGAGTCTCACTCTGTCACCCAGACTGGAGTGCAGTGGCTGCTCCCGGCCACCGCAGCCTCAAGCGGCTGGGCTCTGGCGATCCTTCCACCTCAGCCTTCCAAGTAGCTGGAATTACAGGCATGCGCTACCACGCCCGGCTGATTTTTGATTTATTGTAGAGATGAGGTCTCGCTGCCCAGGCGGGTCTCGAACCCGCGGGCTCAGTCAATCCACTCACCTCAGCCTCCCAAAGGCGCGGGATTACAGGCTGAGCCACCGAGCCCGGCTAGTTTTCTGTTTATTTTCTAGAGTTGAGGTCTCACTCTGTCACTGGAGTGCAGTGGTGTGATCATAGCTCACTGTAGCCTTAAACTCTTGGGCTCAAGTGATCTTTCCACCTCAGCCTCCCAAGTAGCTGGAACTACAGATGTGCACTGTTGCACCTGGCTAATTACTAATAAAAACATTTTTTGTGTGTAGAAACAGAGTCTCATTATGTTACCCAGGCTGATGTTGAATTCCTGGCCTCAAGCAATACTCCAACCTCAGCCTCCTAAGTAGCTGGGACTATAGTTACATGCCATCACACCCAACTAATTTTTTAAATGTTTTGTGGAGACTGGGCCTCTCACTATGTTGCCCAGGCTGATCTTGAATGCCCGACCTCAAGCAATCCTCCTGCCTTGGCCTCCCAAGTTACTGGGATTACAGGAGTGGGCCACCCTGACCAGCCCAAAACCAGCACTTGTGAACTGGAAGGAGAAAGAAAAGCAAGGAGCACTGGACAGATGAAGGCTCTGATGTTGTCTCCAAGATGAGCCCAGTCAACCCCGTGGGGACCTCAAAAGCCAGGATGATGTGGATTTTTCAGGTCAGCCTGGGTTTCGATAGTCTCAGCTCAATGGATCGACCCACCAAGCCCCAGAGAGGGTCATCAAGAGGCTGGTAAGCCTAGCCCCAGAAATGTCAGCTCTAATGGGCTGGCAAGCCAAGCCCTGACAGTATTGCAATTCGATGGGCTGGCTAGCCTAGCCCCTGGAGTATTGGTTCTAATGGGCTGGCAAGCCAAGCCCTGAGAGTGTTACTGGTTTGGTGGGCTGACAAGCCTAGCCCCTGAGGTGTCTCAGCTTTGGAGTTTCGCCTTCTTCTGGCAACTCTCCTGGTTCAGCCGACTCTGACAATCTTCTGCAGCTCTTCAGGTCGCAGCTCTTCAGGGTTGAGGTTCTTGTCTCATGCTTAGGAAGAATGAGGGACACAGACAGTCGGAAAGTGAGAAAGCAGGATTTATTGAGAGGACAGAGAAGCTCCCACGATGGGAGAGGACCCAAAGGGGTTGCCCATCTGGGACCGAACACCTGGTGCTTATATAGCCCAAGGTCCAAGCCGATTGGCTAGCACTAGCTGTGAACTGTGGCTGTTCTGATTGGTCAGTATTAAGGTAGGGACCTAATGGTGAGCTGATTGGTTGCTTTTCGATCCCAGCAGTGAGTACCTAAGCTCTAGCTTGAGAGGCCTGCAGGCAGCTTGTTTACCAATGCTGAGCCTGAGAGACTTACTGGGAATTCTCTACATTATTACTAGAGGACCCGCCTACCTAGCCTTTCTCTAGCTATCTCCTGTCTCAAGATGACCCTTCAGAGTTGTCTCAAGGTGGGACATGGCGGCTGGGACTTTATAAACCTGCATCAGTCGTTAAATACAGGCTATCCTTGGAAGGACGTGACCTTGGGCAATTCTGCAAAGGGCCAATGGCTGAGCACTGTCTCGGCAACTTAGGAAACACATCCTCTGATTCTGAAGGGGGATGTGAGTCTGGGTGATACATCTTGGCACCCAAGACAGGTTTTTCCCATCCAACCACAGCCTGGGGTTCCCCATCCAGGCCCTGGAGCCAAGGCCACTGGGAGGAGGACTCGGGGGGGGTGGCCACTAACCAGTCCATGTTAAGCTACATAGTCGATACAACACTCAATCGAGGTGGCAAGGTATTTGGAAGTCAAGAGTAGCCTGCCCTGCAGAAATCATTGACTATGGTCAATTTATCATCATGGCCCCAGAAATGAAATTCACTAGCGGCCTGGGTTTTATGAGCTTGGGTCACCAGGGAACCACCAAGCCTGGCACACAAGGGTCCATCATCGGTTCCCTGCTTCTTGGATAGTCCCAAGGCCCAAGGAAAGAACAGATCGTATCTGTGGGAAGGATAGGAGAGGGGATTCATTGACCCCTCCCACTGATCACAGTTGAATGCTCTGCAAAAATCAATGACCCAAAGACTGAAAAGTGAGTCAGAGCAGGCCGGTTGGGAAGGAACATCAAAACGCAAAGCAAAACCGGCACGTCAGAGGCTGGCTTCCTGGTTGTTTTCCCTCCTGTGTCTCCTGACCATGGCCTGCAGTGGACAGAAGCAGAAAGCTGCATCACAGTGAAGACGACCTCCCCTAAAAAGCCCGTCTTTATGGCCAGCGGACCAGGGAACATGGCCCCTTGAGTGGACAGGTGGGAGACAGTCTCCATGGTTTTCTTCCTTTTTCGCTCCCTGTCCTATCCTAAGCCCCGTGTAATAACACTGCCATGATGGTGGCCTGAGCGTCTAAAGTCCTGAGAGAAAAACAATAGATATTATCTAGATAGAGGAACCAGATAAAGGGGTTCCTGCTGTGTGAAGAGTGTGAGAGAAATCTCTGCTATTTTTTTCCTCTGACTTTGCACCCTAAAAGTGGGCTAAGTCACACAGAACCCTCCTACAGCACAGTGGGTTAATCTTCCTGGAGAACCTCATCTTCCTGGTCTGAGAGTCCTGGAAAAGTGGCTTCTGGGAGTCAGGGAGTATGGAAGAAATCTTGGAGAGAAAAAAATTTGAGAAGGAGTTTTCCTAATTCTGTGTATGAACTGACACAAGTCCCAATATCACATCCATGGAGCACGCCCAAAGAGACAGAAAGGGTTTGAAAACCGAACAATGACAAGCCACCACCTAAGTCCTTGATGTTACCTGCAAGAGGCAGACCCAAACAGCAAAGGCTTAGAAAACTGAGCTGATGTTGGGACCCCTGCCCACAAGAGGAAAGAGAGGACTTGCAGTCTTAACCAGTTGTCTGCTAAAAGCAAAACAAAACAACAAACGAACAAACATTCCCAACATCTTTCAGAGAATGGAGCAGGGCCGGGAGTCTCACAAAATAGTACACTGTTGCAAATAGAAGGTACAATCCAAAATCACTCTATATACCAAGAACCAGGAAGATCTGACCTATATTCTAGGGAAAAGAGGATAAAGGGATGCCAATCCCGAGATGACCCAAATGTTTAAATTAACAAAGATTTTATTTTTAATTTTGCTTGTATTTTTTGAGTTGGAGTCTCACTCCTTCACCCAGGCTGGAATGCAGTGGCATGCACACTCACGGCCATCCCAATGTCAACCTTCTGGGCTCCAGTGATCCTTCCGCCTCAGCCTTCCGAGTAGCCAGTACTACAGGTGTGCGCTACCACACCCGGCTAATTTTTTATTTAATTGTAGAGACGAGGTCCGCCAAGTTGCCCAGGCTGTTCTTGAACCCACAAACAATCCACTCGCCTCAGCCTCCCCAAAGTGCTGGGATTACAGGCTGAGCCACCAAGCCCGGCCAGCAAAGATTTTAAAGCAGTTTTTATAACTATCCTCCATGAGGAAAAGGTGAACACTCTCGAAGTGAATGGAACAAGTTTTCAGCAGATAAATAGAAACTTAAAAAAAAAAAACAAATGAAGATTCTTGAACTTAACAAAAAATTCAATCTCTGAATCTTTAAAAAAAAATTACTGAATGTGCTCAATAAAAGAATGGAGGCCAGGTGTGGCAATGTGCACCTGTAGTTCCAGCAACTTGGAAGGCTGAGGTGGCAGGACCTTCTGAGCCCAGCAGGTCAAGGCTACAGAGTCGTGGTTGTGTCACTGCACTCCAGCCTGGGTGACAGAGTGAGATTCTGACTCAAAAAAAAAAAAAATGGAGGTGACAGAAGAAAGAGCCAGTGAGGTTGAAGATAGATCAGTAGAAATTACAAGGTGAAAAAGATTGAAAAAAATAAGGCCGGCACAGTGGCTCATACCTGTAATCCCAGCACTCTGAGAGGCTGAGGTGGGAGGATCAGTTGAGGCCAGGAGTTCGAGACAAGCCTGGTCAACATAGCAAGATCTCCATCGCTAAAAAAATTAAAAAGTTACCCCAGCATAGTGGTGCACCTACAGTCCCAGGTACTCAGGAGGCTGAGACAGAAGGATCACTTAAACTCAGGAGTTTGAGGCTGCAATGAGCTATGTGACCCCTATGATTACTACACTCCAGACTTGATGACAGAGAAAGACCCTGTTTTTTATTCTTTTTGTTTTTTTTTTTTTTGAGTTGGAGTCTCACTCTGTCGCCCAGACTGGAGTGCAGTGGCCACTCCCGGCCACCGCAGCCTCGACCTGCCGGGCTCCGGCGATCCTTCCGCCTCAGCCTTCCGAGTAGCTGGAACTACAGGCGCATGCTACCACGCCCGGCTGATTTTTTGTGATTTATTGTAGAGACGAGGTCTCGCCAAGTTGCCCAGGCAGGTCTCGAACCCGCGGCTCAGGCAATCCACTCCCCTCGGCCTCCCAAAGTGCTGGGATTACAGGCTGAGCCACCGAGCCCAGGCTAACACCCTGTTTTTTAAAAAGACCCAGAAACAGAGAGCGAGAGTGGAGTGTGAGAATGAGAGAGAAAGCACGAACACTGGGCGCCATGGCACTTGGGGAGGCGGAGGTGAGCAGACTGCCTGAACCCAGGGGCTTGAGACCAACCTGGACAAGTTGATGAGATCTCATCTCCACAATAAATTAGAAAATTAGCCAGGCTTGGTGGCATGCACCGGTAGTTCCAGCTACTTGGAAGACTGAGGCGGAAGGATCACTGAGTCCAGGGTTGCAGTAGCTGTGATCATGCCACCGCACTCTAGCCTCGGCAACAGAGTGAGACTTCAATTTTTAAACAAAGAAAGAAAGAAAGAAAAGAAAAAATTTTAAAAAGATAGGAAAAGGGTGGGATTGGCAGGTGAGGGAAACTGCCAGGGGAGGAAGGAGCACACCTCATCAACAAGGGTACCTGCATAATCAACGTTTGTATACCTAACCCTGAACTGTACCCCACATCTTTAAAATAAAAAAATTATTAAAAAAAAATAGAGCCTTAGGAACCTATGGAGCCCTGTCAAAAGATCTCATATTAATGTCATTGAGTTCCTGAAGAAGATGAGGAAGAGATTGGTGTAGAGAAAATATTTGAAGAACTAATGACTGAAAGCATCTCAAATTTGGTGAAAAATTTAAACTTGTAGATTCTGATCTCAGCGAACCCAAAAAAGAATAAGGTCACGCACACACACACACACACACACACACACACACACACACACACACACACCACCCTCCATATTAAACTGCCGAAAACCAAAGATAAGGGGGGAAATAAAAAATCTTGGGAGCAGTCAGACGAAAAGTTCGCATTACAGATAGGGAGATAACAGCTCAAATGACTGTGAATTTCTCATCAGAAACAGTGGAATTGATTTTCATCCCCCTGGTCGGGTCAAGTGCTCATTCGGTCACCATGGGGGCTGCAATGCTCAGTTTTGCAACGCCTGGGTCCCCCCTGGGGTCAAGATGAAGCTAGGACCTCGTAGGTAAAATCAGGATGCTCTCGGTAGAAGGAAGGGAGGGACTGGGTGTTGGATAGACAAAAGCAACAGGGTCCTCATAACTAGAACATATTGTTATTTATTTGTCATTTGTTTACATAGTTGACACCATAGTATACACAACTGGCTTTTTTCTTTTTTAGAGATGGGGGGGGTCTCACAATGTTGTCCAGGCAGGTCTCGAACTCCTGGACTCAAGCGTCCTCCTACCTCAGCCTATTTGTTCTATGCAGAAAGATGTCTGAAGTATAGTTTGTTTAAAAGACAAATTTGAGCTGGCTCGGTGGCTCAGCCTGTAATCTCGCGCCTTTGGGAGGCTGAGGTGAGTGGATTGCCTGAGCCCGCAGGTTCGAGACCCGCCTGGGCAGCGAGACCTCATCTCTACAATAAATCAAAAAATCAGCCGGGCATGGTGGCGCATGCCTGTGATTCCGGCTACTCGGAAGGCTGAGGCGGAAGGATCGCCGGAGCCCAGCAGGTCGAGGCTGTGGTGGCCGGGAGCGGCCACTGCACTCCAGTCTGGGCGACAGAGTGAGACTCCAACTCAAAAAAAAAAAAAAAAAAAGACAAATTTCCCCAGGTGCTTTGGCTGACGCCTATAATCCCAGCACTTAGGGAGGCTAAGGAGAGAGAATCGCTGAGCCCAGGGGTTTGAGTCCAAGCTGGGCAACATGGTGAGACCTCATCTCGACAATACTGTATTCTACAGGAACTGGGAAATGTCCCATGTAGTGATGTTAGCAATTCAGATGCGGGGTCAACTTCACTTACCTCGGTTTGCTTTGTGTTCCTGTCTGATTTAATTATGTTAGACGTTTATATGGTTCCAAAGTCCAAACTTCAAACCATGGCACTTGACAGTCTTGTTTCCATTCCTGTCCCCTTAGTTGCTCCTCCCCTCACTATTCCTCCATTTCTATGCTTTCCCAACCCCCTCTCTTAAGCAAAAGGTAGTGTACCACAAACACTTCTGCATGTTGTGCTTTTTTTCTTTCTTTTTCAAGGGAGATGGCCAATAGCAATAAATCCCTGTTTTATATCCATGGTTTCAGCCACCCTCCACTACTGTTTTGACTTCTAATGTCATAGTTTCCAAATGTAGGAGGTTTTTAATTAAGAAAACACAGCAGGCCAAACCTTATTTTTACCTTCTCTTGAAAACTGGAAGTCGGCCGGGCTCGGTGGCTCAGTCTGTAATCCCGCGCTTTGGGAGGCCGAGGTGAGTGAATTGCCTGAGCCCGTGGGTTCAAGACCCACCTGGGCAACTTGGAGAAACCTCACCTCTACAATAAATCAAAAATTAGCCGGGCATGGTAGTGCACGCCTGTAGTTCCAGCTACTTGGAAGGCTGAAGCAGAAGGATTGCCGAGCCCAGCAGGTCGATGCTGCAGTGGCCGGGAGCATGCCACTGCACTCCAGTCTGGGCGACAGAGTGAGACTCCGACTCAAAAAAATTTAAAAAAAGAAAGAAAACTGGAAGTCCTGGCAACAGTCACCTGGGCCCGAGTGCCCGCATATGGCGATGATCAACTCTGTGTTCTCCATGTTAGCGCAGTACCCAGCACCAGCACCTCATGGTGTCTAATACTGTTAGTGTCACCCATTGACATTTACCTGCCTGGTCTAAAGACTTCTGAGTCTACAGCTCCTAGCTGGCAATCTCCTATTGATCAAATTGATCAAAAAAAATATTGCACCAAGCACAATTCAGCTTTGTGTGTGTGTGTGTGTGTGGTGTGTGTGTGTGTGTGTGTGTGTGTATGTGTGTGTTTCCCAAGGGAACTGAAAACATGTCCACACAAAAACCTGTACACAAATGTTCACAGTGGCATTGCTCACAAGACCTGAAAGGTGAAAACAGCACAGATGTTTATCAGCTGGGGAAAGGATGAGTAAAACAGGGATCTATCCCTATGGAATATTATTCAGCCATAAAAAAAAGAATTTCTGAAACATGCCACAACCTGGATGAACCTCAGAAACATTATACCAAGTGGAAGAAGCCAGTCACCAAAAGTCATTTACGATTCTATTATCTAAAATGTCCCCAAAGGCACATAAATAGAGACGAAAGTAGATCAGTGGTTGCCAGGGGCTGGAGGGTGAGAGGTAGTAAGTGCAAATGGGAATGGGGCTTATTTGGGGGTTGATGAAAAGTTCTAAAATAGTGCTGATGGTTGCACAACTAAAACCACTCAAGTGTACATATAAATGTGAGTTGTAGCTCAATAAAATTGCTACCTGGAAAATAATACTGCAGCAAACATCCTTGAGCATTCATCCCTTTTTGTTTCTGGAATTGCTGGGCAAAGGGCCACTCTATGTCTTAATTTCTCCGGAGTGGCTAAGTCAACTTACTCCACCACAATGTGATGCTCTTGCCTCCCAGACCTTAGCTGCTCTATTTTGCCCCTGTAATGGGTGAGTGAAAAAAATGGCATCTTGCTGTAATCGCCATTTCCCTGGTTACCATTGGGGTAGAGAAGTTTTTCATATTTATTGACCATTTATATTTTCTATTAATCTTCTACTTATATCCTGCACTCATTTTTAATTGATGCATATTAGATGTACATAGTTTTAGGGTACGTGACAACACATTCATATAACTTGCAAAGATAAAATCAGTATACTTGGGATATCCATCACCTTAAATATTTGTCTTTTCTTGATGCTAAAACCCATTTTTAAAAACTGGACTGTCTTTTGATTAATTTGCACTTCTTTATACGTTCTGTATAGATACAGTATATTATGTTGCAAATATTTTCTCATGTTAATTTTTTTTTTTTTGAGTTGGAGTCTCACTCTGTCACCCAGACTGGAGTGCAGTGGCCGCTCCCGGCCACCGCAGCCTCGACCCGCTGGGCTCCGGCGATCCTTCTGCCTCAGCCTTCCGAGTAGCTGGAATTACAGGCATGCGCTACCACGCCCGGCTGATTTTTTGATTTATTGTAGAGATGAGGTCTCGCTGCCCAGGCGGGTCTCGAACCCGCGGGCTCAGGCAATCCACTCACCTCAGCCTCCCAAAGGCGCGGGATTGCAGGCTGAGCCACCGAGCCCAGCTTCTCATGTTAATTTTTAATGTTTTGTTTTGCATAAGGGTCTCACTCTGTCGCCCAGGCTGGAACGCAGTGGCACAATCATGGCTACCACAGCCTCAACCTCCTGGGCTCAAGTGATCCTTCTGTCTCAGTCAAGTAGCTGAAACTACAGGCATGCACCACCACATCTGGCTAATTTTTTTTATGTATTATAGAGATGAGGTCTTACCAATTTGCCCAGTTGGTCTTGAACCTCTGGGCTTGGGAAATCCTCTCATCTCTGCCTCCCAAAGCGCTGGGATTACAGGGGCATGCCATCCTGCCTGGCTAACTTTTTTTATTTTTCTTTGTAGAAAAAAATATGTTGCCCAGGCTGGTCTTGAACTGCTAGGCTCAAGCGACCCTCTCGCCTCAGCCTTCCAAAGTGCTGGGATCACAGGCATCAGACACCACAGCCAGCAGTTTTTAATGTATGTAAACACTTTGCAAGTGGCTGGCACATAATGTTTACTAAGTAGGAGGCATCATTTTTATTATTAAGGAAGGCAGCAAGAATTGGTGAGGGGTTGAACCATCTAGCTGTATCCACATTTTCAATAGGTTGATTTAATTACTCGCATACTGCTAAGGACACCACCAAAGGAAGTCTGTGGTTCTAGGAGCTTATTTCCTGCATTTTTTCTCTTATTTTGGCAAGAACTGCTCTGGGTCTGAGAGGAGCTGACATATTCAGCCTCCTGAGATAGAGGTGCAAGAGCCGCATTGCTCAGAGACTTTCTCAAACTCTGAAGTAACAAGAAAGCTGCTTTTCAGTCCTTTTCTGAAACACTTGGTACCAGAGTGAACTCCCAGAGCCAGGCCAGAGCTAATCTCTCTAGTGTCATGGATGTGTCCCACCAAAAGATATGGAAGCAGATGCCAGGCGCGGTGGCTCAAGCCTGTAATCCCAGCACTTTGAGAGGTCAAGGTGAGAGCAATGCCTGAGCACACGGGTTCGAGAACAGCATGGACAACTTGGCAAGACCTCATCTCTACAATAAACCAAAAAATTAACTGGGCGTGGTAGTACGCACCTGTAGTTCTGGCTGTTTGGAAGGCTGAGGCAGAAGGATCGCCTGAGCCTAGGAGGTTGACGCTGGGGTGGCCATGAGTGTGCCACTACACTTCAGCCTAGGCAACAGAGTGAGACTCCAACTCAAAGCAAGAAAAAATAGAAATGGAAGCAGACATCTTCGGTTCCTGATCTCACATCAGCAGACTTACACATCAACAGGAAACATGTTCAATCAGAGACAATGAAATCAAACTCAAAATGTCCTTTATAGTTCTTGGCTCCCTAAAGCAATTTGGAAGCAGATTTCTGATGGACTTCACCTTGCAGGCTGGTTCCTTTGCCCTGGCTGCCACTGTGGAGACCGGGTTGACACCCAGGGGCCCAAGGAAAGCTGTGGGCTCACGTCCTGAGAAAGGACACACGATCCTCACCAGCCACAGACGGTCCTCACCCGCAACTGCATCAGCTTATGCTCCTGATCTCGAGGGACACCCGAAACACACACACACACACACACACACACACACACACACACACGGGAACATTGGGCCATCTGGTTTGGTGTGGGCTTTCCAGGCCATGCCTTCAACCGGGCAGAGAGGGGCAAGGGAATCACAAGGTTACATTTCACCCCTATAAGCTGGCAGTCAATGCTCCACTGTTTGCATTGCTCATTTCTCACTTCCAGGCTCGGGAAGCCACAGTGAGATGGTTCCTGATCTTTCCTTCCTCCCAGAATTAATGTGAGAACACACAGCAGACATCCTCCTATCAGGTACTAGAAAGAAATTTCTCAGGGCTAAATTTTGCACCTGAGGGGAGGAAGAACGGAGACCTGAGACAAACTGCCCTGGAGCACTCTGGGCCAATGGATCTCGGCCACCTGGCTCAGGTGGTGACATTGTGTCCAGGGTGTTTTTGTCCAAAGAAGTGGCTAAAAATGTGTATTCGATCTTCTTACCATCATCATAGCAGACTGGGGAGAGAACCCGGGGCTCACATTTATAAGTTGTTAAAATACATTCCATCAAGTCTACAAAGCTGTTTAGAAAAAATTTATTTGAACATATGAAAGAAAATTTAGAGACCCCCGATAAAACAGAGAAGTTCCTTTCTGAGGTGACGGGAAATCCTGACAGCTTCCCTGAGCGGTGCCATCAGCTCTGCACTCCCGGAGCTGCAGGAAGAGCCTGTGTTCTGGCAGGGACACTCGCCTTCTCGAGGGCAGAGGCCAGACAAACGTGCTTGCAAATGCTGCTGGTCCCGACAGGATTCCTCCTGGCACAGGCTAATGGTGTGTCTGAAATGACACGTAAGAGAACAAAGGCTCACAGAATTGGCCTTTTTAAACACACCCGCAGCGATCCCTGCCGAGGGCTGGACACTCTTTCTTTCATCCACCCAACCTGGATCTCTAAGAATGTGACCAGGTAGGAGGCATCTGGACTGCGACGGCTCAGAACTTCCGCACCAAGACGGTCTGCCAGCGAGGAGGGGCTGCGCAGCTGCTTCCCTAAGGTCCTCTTCTGTGGGGCCAGCCTCCCCCTTCTCAGGAAGGCTCCCTCCACCCAGGCGCAGAAGGCACGCTGCCGCCTGGCGGCACAAGAAGCCAGCCTAGCGGATGGGCCTGAATGGAAACGTCACACCTGAGATGAAGGTGTGTCCAGGGTGCGTGGGCAGGGCAGGGTGGGCGGCGGGGTGGGCCGGCACTGCCCCGTAGCCCAGCGGGGGCGTGTGGATGTGAGGGTAGAACCCAGGGGGCAGCGCTGCGTGGGGCGACTGCTGCACAGGGCCCGAGATCACCAGCTGGAGCAGGCTGCGAACAACAAGAAGAAGGGTTAGCACCCACGACCCAAGACCACGCCCAGGGCACGCATGCAGGTGCCACCATCCCTCTCTGCCCCCAGCCTGGACTCGGGGCACCCGCACACGCCCTGTGTGCGAGAGTGGGTCCTGCACCCACGCTGCAGACCACAGAGCTCCAGACGCAGCACAGTAGCTCCTCTGCCCTGAGCAGGTGGCCCACGTAGGTCCATCCTGGCCTCCACTCCCAAGGGCTGAGACAGACGCCCAGCCCACAGGACAGCACACACTTCCTCCAAGTCATCCTGAATGGCCGAGTCCTAACTGAACCAAGCATAAGCCCCATGAAAGCCAGCCTCGCAGATGGCCCTAAAATCAAGTCTGCAAGGCGCCCTCCAGGGGGCCCGGGCCTGGACCTGCCTTACCGACCTCTGAGGGCACGTCCTCTCCCACTGCTGCCCTGTGGAGCTCTCCTGCTCACATGCTCCTCCAGGCCAGGGCGACACTCCCCCCCACCCAGCACAGGGACTCTGGGAACGGCCACGCACTCCCACGCCGGAGCCCCCTCCACCATGGGCCTCCCTCGTGGTTCAGCACACCCACAGCACCCATCTCCCTGAATTCGACACCACCTTCCAGTGCTGAGCCCCTTCTAAGATGCAGAGTTTCTCATCAGCCCTTCCTTTTTGTTTGTTTGTTCGCTTGTTTTTTAAGAGAGGGGGTCATGCTGTTGGCCAGGACCAAGTACTGCTGAACTCCTGGGCTCAAGTATTCCGCCTACCTCAGCCTCTCAAAGTGCTGTGATTACAGGTGTGAGTCACTGCGCCTGGCCAAGTCCTTCCCTTGTAGCCCCCCCAGTGATCTGCAGAACCCCCCAGAACTCCCCGACTCTGCTCAGCATCCCAGCCCACCCCCGCCACAGCCCGCCCCCATCCTGTCACCAGCCTCAAGCGACAACTCCCGAGGGCTCTCCCCGATAGTAACAAGCTCTTGGGCCCTCCTGGCTTCAGGACACAAGCCTCCTCCCTGCCCTGCCTCACCCTCACTCCTGCTTCGTGAGCCTCTGCCACAGACAGACCGGTTCCGCGCACGGGCTGGGTCCCAAGTCTGGAGCACCAAACCGGTCTCTCCCATCACAAAACCACCTGCCAGGCCCTGCTGTGCCCATGCCTTGTCCCCAGGTTCTCTGTTCCATGAGCTGACTTTCCAGCACACTACCCTGCTGGGCCCAGCCGCAGCCCATTCTTGGGCCACTTCACCCTCCACTGGGCCCTGAACTGCCTCTGCCCAAGCCCTGGAGCTGAGTGAAGAAGCGGCAGGTCTGCCACACACCAGCTCACCCCTCCACACTCAGGGCGTGAGGACAGCTCGTGCATTTGTGTCCAAAGCTCTTCTGAGCCCCCTCCATTCTGTCACTATGTTTTTATAGCTCTAGGTAAGAAATTCAACAAAAAAACTAACAAACCAAAGAAGGGAGTACTGCAGAGGCAACAGTTAGAGCATGTGATTATGTGAGCCTGCACACCCTGCAAGAGACAGAAATCATTTCAGGAAATTTCCAGTCCAGTCAAGAAGACAGCTGACATAGAGGCCACAGGAGTCAGACACACGTCAAGCGACCACTGTTTCCTACCCTCACGTCAGTGCCAGGCCTGCCCCTGAGGCAGGGGCTCCCAGAGCTTTGTTTGGAGAGGCAGCCACAGGCTCCTGGGGAGAGACAGGGTCAGAAGCTCCAGAGCAGGACCTGCAGGAACTGTTGAAAGGTTCCAGGGGCCCAGCATGAACCCCAAGTAATAGGGCTAAGATGTGAGGGGCTACAGCCTGTCATTATTTTAGCTCTCTGAAAACACTAAAACATTACATAAAAGCTGTGGACAAGAGAGGAAAATGTCACAAAGGATTACTGCATGAGGGGGAAAGGTGCCAACTGACACCAACAATGCTCTCGAATATGGGGAAGCTTCTGGAACCCAGACTAAAAAATGAAGGGAGAGAGCAGGCTCCTGAGGGAAAGGGGCCCTCTGGACAGTCTATGCGCTCTATGGCTACACCACCCTTGAGTAGGGCGGTCTCACCCTACCTCACTCTACGCTACCCCCTGGGCTGTGCACCTCTCCTGACACCTGCCTGAAAGAGTGGCATGGATGAGAGGCCCAACCACAGCACCAGGACACAGGTCCTCTGCAGGCTGTGAACGCGAACCTGGATTCAAACTACGCATGCTTCTGTCTCTACCAGACGGCACTGCCCAGACTTGCCAAACCTTGCAGAGCCAATGACCAGGTCCTGGGCGCACCCCAGCACGACCGAGCCGGCTCACTGCCCCTCTGTCCACACTGCCCGCCAACACCAGCCCTGGAACCCCACGTCTCCGTGTTAAAGACCAACGTGATGGGTCTGAAGAAAGAAGAACGTGAACGACACTGCCAGCTTAGCTCCTCTGTCTTTCCTTTCTGCAAACCCTGTCCATGTGCATAGGAGTTCTGCCTTCAGCTATAAACATTCCCTCCCACAGCACACCTGCTATTTTTAGTGGATACATAATGTTCTTTCCTTCTGATGTATCACATCTAATTTACTAAGTATCCCTAGCTGTGGGAGAGATAGGTTGCCGCCTGAACAACACTGCATCTGTATGAAACAGTTTTTGTACATATACCTTTTTGGATCCACTTCTTGGTACAGTCACAGAACTAAAATTCCCAAGTTACTGAAAGAACTGTAATAGTGACAACAGCTAACACTTATTAGATACTCATTCAGACCAAGTACTATTCTAAATACTTTCTGTATTTTCACTCATTTAACCCCCACAAAAACCCTGCAGCAGGTGGGTGGGGAGGCAAGAGGGTTGTGAGCAAGGTCTTGTGCACTTCTTGAGTTTACACATGAGAAGCCTGAGGCAGCAGAGGGGAGAGAACTTGCCCAGGTCATATGGACAGGAATTCTCACCATGACCTGCGTGATCACACAGTTCCTGCTTTTCACCCCACAACTGCATCTGTAGAGGTTTCGGTGTGGCAAGGACGACTCGGAGAAATTTGCAAACTCCACCCATTTTACCCTCGCTGTCACACTATGAAGCAGGTATTGCCCCCTACCCCATTTTATAAGGGAGGAAACCGAGGCTCGGGGACAGGAAAAGCAACTTCCCAAGCATCACAGCAAATCACAGAGCTGCACTCAGAGTCTAGGTCTGTGCGGCCTGATGGCCAAGTGCTGGCACAACCAATATACCAGGCGCCATGGCTGCAGCTCTGTGTTGCTTCCCAAAGGGCCGTGCAGTTTGCAGTGTTACCAGAAGGTCACTGCTCAGCCTCACCACTAAACTGGTGCATGCTCATTTAGTGAGCATCAATGGCACACAGAGTATACTTGCTTCTTTCCTCGACTCACAAAAAGATGACTTTTTACCCATGTTTACTCACTACCTAGAGTTCTTCTCATGTGGGCCCTCGGTCATATCCACTCCCTACTTATCATCAGCTCTTTAAGGGGTTCCTTATAGAGAGAAGCTCTAGACCTTGCAGACCAACTAGCCCCCAAGGAACCCAGGACAAAGGGGTCTGTCTCCCCAATCCTGCCCCAGCCTGCCAACCCAGCTAGAAGTCTCAAGAGGACACTTACTTATTATGGGGCAGCCTGGAGCACAAGGTTCTCAGGTCATCTGAAATTAAGGAGACACAGGATTGAGGAACAGTGGAGACAACATGTGAATGTTCAATGAGGCTCTTTTCAGAGATGCTAGCAAGACAGCAAGAGCGCCCTGTATTCCAAGCATCAAGTAGAACCTGGTTCTCCTTTTTTAAATTTTTGCTTCAACAAACTAGGCCCGAAACAGAAGACATCACTTAGGAAAGGGGCGGCACTGTTGGCAACTTGTCAAATGGCTGAGAAAGAGCCCAGCCACCCAAGGCATGCCAAGAGCCCATTGCCAGGGACCCTCCCTTGGGGCCACAAGCAGCCCTCTTGAACAATTCAACAGTTAAAAAGCAAACACAAGCATATCATTAGCATCAGATCATCCTCTGGGGAGAATCCAAGCATCAAAATGCAGAACCCTCAGAACAGAAGACGGGAATATCGTGTGCCTTGACTTGGTAGAGTTACAAGGGGTTAAACATTTGTCAAAAATCATCAAACTCTGTACTTAAACCTGTGTGTTGTACTGTATGTAAATTATGCCTTAATAAAAGGGAACAGAGAAAGAAAAAATATTCCTCAAGAGAAAAGATATCCATGCTCCCGAGGAGTCTGCAGTCCTGGGCAAAAAGAGCCAGGAGACACTCAGATGTCATATCTGCAACATGTTAGGACCCTGACGGTGGAGAGCAGGGAGGGGTGGAGTGACAGGGCCCGACCAGGTGATGTTCTGCAACTTCCACCCTCCCCCAGGTTCACTAGGAAGAAAAGAAGTCCTCAAAGCAGCAAAACCAGCATCTGTCCAGGTGTCCCTACGGTCTTCTGCTGGACAGTGGTGTCCCTGCTCCCAGGAGGCCTGGGCCTCGCTCACCTCTTGTGCAGAGCAGGGCTCCCGAGGCCATGGCCACCTGCAAAGCCTGTGCCAGCCGGTCCAGCGAGAGCTCGATCTCCTGGGAGGCGTTGAGGGGGTTCAGCTCATCCGCCAGCCTGTTGATCTCCTCCACCAGCGGGACCATGTGGTCAAACAGGATCAATCCCAGGCGCCCGTAAAGATTCTTCTCGGTCAAGTGCAGCTGAAGCGTCATGAGAACCTGCAGGACACTGAGGTGGAGTTTCGAGTACAAGATGTGGGAGTCTCTGTCCATCCCCACGCTCAGGTCCTTGGCAACCTTGTTACTGACATGGCCATTGGCTAAGCAGGGCTTCTTTTTCCTTTTATAAGCCAGAGGGGCCTTCACACACCAGCGGATCAATCCAATGAGCGGAGTGAGCTCTAAAAATCCTATCGGCAGATTGGCTGCAATTGGCGTATTTAAAAAAGTGATGAGAATCAGCCTTGGGTCCTCAAAAATCCAGGTGACAATCATTTCAAGCAAGTCCAAAGGTGGGATGAGATCATCTGCAAACAAAGACCGTTATGTCAGGTGTGTTCTTGGCCTGGGGACAAGAGCAGGATGTGGAGAGAAGGGAGACGGACCCCTAAGTTCACAGCACTCACCGCCTGACAGGCATATCACAACCCCTGGCTTATCTGCTCTCTGTCTCCTTTCCCAGAGCATCCACTCCACAGGGGCGAGCACCCTTGCCTCTTTTCGTGTTACATTCCCAGTGCCCAGGACCGTCTGGTCCACGGAGAGGCTCAAGAATTACTTGTTCTGTCAACAATTCCCTAGAACTCCATTATGCTTTGAGGAAATTTCCTATGTGTTAATTTACATAGAATTCCTCACTTTTTATGTCCAAAGCTATACCACACTTCACCTCTCCCCTTGTGAATAGGTTTCCTCCCTGTATTCAATCTCCTGCATGGTACAGTGACAGCTGTGGTGGCCATCAGGGAGCAGCTCAGAGTCTTGTCAGTCATCTGTCAGCTGCCAAGGGCCGTCCCAGCCCCAAACCTGTTGTCTAAGCAACAGTCTGACCTCTTGTAACCTGTGAGATCTGGCATGCCCTATGGCCTACATGGAAAATAAGGACAGGGCCAGGCATGGTGGCCCATGCCTGTAATCCTCCCAGCATGTTGGGAAGCCAAGGTGGGAGGATCGCTTGAGCCCAGGAATTCAAGATCAGCCTAGGCAACATACAGAGACCTCATTTCTACAAAAATTTTAAAAATTAGCCAAGTGTGGTGGCATGTGCCTGTAGTCCCAGCTACTGAGGAGGCTGAGACAGAAGGATCACCTGGGCCCAGAAGGCTGAGGTTGCAGTGAGCCATAATTGTGCCACTGCACTCCAGCCTAGGTGATGGAGTGAGACCCTAAATACACACACACACACAATCAACAAAAATGGAAAATGCTGAAGGCTCTCAGACCAGCATGAGAAAGAGCCTATTTTTCAGACCTCTGAACAGCAAGAGGCAAGGGCAGTAGAGGAGGAAACAGAAACACAGGTAGAAAAGCAGGCCATGAGCCTGGCTCTGCACAGAAAGCTGCTCACCAGGGCTCATAACTTCCCTGCATGGAAAATAAGGCCCACAGCCCCTGCCTGGAAGTCACAAAAGGCAGTGAGGATTACACTCGAGACAGGACTCAGACAGAGAAGGACTCCGTGCACTAGAAAGCCTGCTTGTCAATCTCTGCCCCATGGAACCCGCCCTAGGGGAGGAAAGTGGGCAGCAGAGCACAGTGGGTGGGGTCTGAGCTCCTAACCCAATTTGATCACAGCTGATCAATACCTACTGCTTTCTTTTTAACTGGGAGTTCGACTACAGGGCTCTGCTGCTAGACAGGGATGAGACAGGGACTTCTTCCAGCTGAAGCCAAATGCCATGTCATAGCCAATCTGAAGCCCTCTCTTGGCTTTCTGCTAAGGAAGTCCCAAAAACGTCGCTCAGAGTAGAACTGATACGTGTGCCTCCTATTGCAGGGTACTGACGACGCAGCACCACCTACACAGCAGTGATGCCAAAAAGGTTTAACTTGAATCTTTTCATAAGGAAACAAACAGGCAACATTCTATAAAACAACAGGCTGGCACCTTTAAAAAATGTTAGTGTCATAAAAGATTCTTTTTTTTTTTTTTAAAGCAGGATTTATTGGGAGGACAGACAAGCTCCCAGAGCAGGAGGGGACTCTAGGGGGTTGCCCAAAAAGATTCTTTTTAAATGCCAGGGAGCTGGTATAGATTTTAAAAGACCAGAGATGTGACAACAATGTACAATGTATGATTCTTGAATAGATCCACAATTTTCCTGATCCCTTAAAGCAAAAAAAGACATAAAGACACTTCTGAGACAATCAAGGAAATCCAAATATAGGCTATATGTTAGATAACAGTATCCCATCAACATCAGATTTCTTAGGAGTAATAATGGTATCATGGTTATGTAAGAGAATGTTCTTGTTCTTAGGAGAGATACACTTAAGTATTTGGTACGTGATACCAACAACAAATTCCCAATAGTTCAGGAAAATAATGCTTGAGGTGTGTGTGTCAAGAAAGAAAAAGAGGGTATATGGCCAAACGTTAATAATGGTTGAATCTAGCTAAGAAGTATATGAATATCTGTTATACTCTTCTTGCAGCTTTTCTGAAGTTTTGAAATTTTTCAAAATAAAAAATGGGGAATAAAATAGCAAGTTACATGTCTAGGGAGCAGACCATGGCTCACCAGACACTGGCTTTTTTGGTCACTTGCCACTTGAACCATCTGAACTCAGGCAAATGGGTATCACTAAGGACTGAGTTCAGGTGGCCAACAACTTTAGCACTCACCCTAAAATAAAAACACACATTTCAGAGAAAAAAAGGTCAAAGCATTCACCAGATGTTTCACCTAGGTATTGAATGGAAAATAAAACTTGCAATTAGGGAAAGTATCTTTAATGGAAACAATCTGTTCAAAGTTTACCTGATGACAGGTCATAGAGTGCAGTGACGGAAGTTATGAACTGGCAGCAGAATCGAGGGCTGGCACTGAATATCTGCTTCAGCGTCTGAATGGATCCCGGCACCAAACAGCAGTAGTCATCCACAAGGGCCCTGGCTAACCTCACACAGTAGACCACAGGTGTCCGCTGGAAAGAAACCACAGTCCACGTACTGCAGGTGTCATGAGCTAGTAGACAAGCAACTGCACACAGATGGTGAACACCACCAGAATTGGCAGAACTTCTTCTAAGATGGAAAAAAGATGCTAATGGCTTAGCAGGGGTTGGCAATCTAAAGTCCACAGCCCAAATCTGTTCTACTGTCATTTTTCTAAATAAAGTTTGAGACACTGCCATATTCATTTCTTTGCCTATTGCCTAAGGCTGCCCTTGCACTAGAAGAACAGAGTTGAGTAGCTGTGAGAGAAACTGTGTGACCTGCAAAGCCTAAAATATTTTACTATCTTGCTCTTCACATAAAACATCTGTCAACCCTTGCTTTAAAATTTACTTAGGTGGCCACATGTGGTAGTTCATGCCTGTAATCCCAGCACTTTGGGAGGCTGAGTGGGGAGGATTGCTTGAGCCCAGGAGTTCAAGACTAGCCTGAACAACATAGTGAAGACCTCATCTCTACTAAAAATTAGCCGGATGTGGTAGCACACAGTTGTAGTCTCAGCTACTCGAGAGGCTGAGGTTGAAGGATTACCTGAGCCCAGAAGGCCGAGGCTGCAGTGAGTCATGAATGTGCACTGCAATCCAGTCTGGGTGACACAGTGAGACCCCAGAGACCCCAACTTAAAAAAAAAAAGAACACCAGTCTCCTCGGGAGGAAGCAGTAGCCCCTTGCCCCAGTATGGCAAATCCTGACCCAAGTCACTAAACCCCTTTCCTGTAGTTGACAGCATCACAGCATGACAGCATCACAAGGGTTAAATGAAAAACTACATGATAAATTAGGAGATGCTAAACTTGGTTCCACTAAATTGTCAAGGGATAAAGGTAATCCTGGGGATAAATACAATACACATGGTCAATTTGGATACCCCGGATTGCTGGGAATTAAGGTACAGATTCCACTGAGATTTACCTGTGCACTTCAAATATGCACATATTTTTGCTAGTCAAATTTCAAAGATAAACAAGATTACAAAAAAAATTTAATTAAATTTGAAAAAAAGATTTCAAGCACTTGGGAAGAAAGCAGGTTTATAAAACTGAATGCAGTAGTAAATTCTGATAGCTTGAGGGAGGATCAGATTAGTCAAAATTTGCCACTAATAATTGCCTCAATGGATTATCCATTTTTCAAAGACTATTAGTAGTTTAAAAAAAAAGTAAAACAAAATGAATTTTCCAAACTACCATCCTAACACTAAACTTATAAACATTTTTCCTTTGATATTTAAAAACACTCTAGGGCCGGACACAGTGTTTCACACTTGTAATACCAGCACTTTGGTAGGTCGAGGCAGGAGGATTGCTTGAGCCCAGTTCAAGATCAGCCTAGACAACACAGCAATACCTTGTCTCTACAAAAAAATAAAAATAAATAAATAAATAAAAATAAATACATAAACCCTTGCACTCAGCCTAAAAAAGCTAAATAAATTTTTAAAAACACTCTAGAAGGTGCTGATATCCATTAGAAGAGCCATCAGGCCAGGCACAGTGGCTCATGCCTATGATCCCAGCACTCTGGGAAGCCGAGGTGAGAGGATTGCCTAAGCCCATGGGTTCGAGAGCAACCTGGGCAACTTGGTGCGACCTCACCCCTGCAATAAATCAAGAAAACTTAGCCAGGCATGAAGCCACATGCCTGTAGTTCCAGCTGCTTGGAAGGCTGAGGCAGAAGGATTGCCTGAGCCCAGTAGGTCCAGTCTTCATTGGCTGTGAGCGTGCCACTGCACTCCAGCCTGGGTGACAGAGTGACACTCCAACTCAAGTTTTTAAAAAAATTACAAAAGAGCCATCAACTATTTTTGTCACCCTAGACCAATGCAAAATAATTCACTTGTTTATTGACCCAACTGTGTAAAAAACAAACTTCTACAGACAGCAGAAGTGGTAAACACTGCCACAACTATAAATATAAGATATACAGTGATGTTTCTACAAAAATCCTATCTTTGAGACTGCATGTTTTCAGAATCCTACCTTATCAATTTCATCTAAAAAAAGGTTTTTCACTTGTTCTAAAGAGGAGGCCATTTCTTTTTCCTTCCTTAAAAAATTTCATTTGCCATTACAAACTACTGTATTCTCAAGAATGGTAACGATCTGTATGTAAAAATGAAACTTGGGTTCACCATACTGGTATCGCGACACAGGGCAGTAATGATCGAGGGTATAACATACGTGGAATAAAGCCTCTCCAGAAATCCAATTACATGAAAATTCCTGACATTAAACTCATCCTCTGAGACTCAGAAGAAGGGCTAATCTAGATAAGTACCTGGAGCCAGGAAGCGGCACACTCCAGCACTGGGATTCGACACACAGCCACAGCCATAGAGACCAGTTTTCCCAACAAGCTCATCCGGCTGTCATCAGCTTTGTTCCCTTGAGGGCTGAAAAGGGATGAGAAAATTAACTGCCGAACAGAGTCCTTGGTTTGCTCCTGGAAATAATTGCACATGATTTCAAGAAGTTGAAGCTCCTGGAGTGAATTCAGTCTCTGCAAAACAAAATCCAGGAAGAGCTGTAAGAAATTTGGCTCTAACACGCTTACTAATTCATACAGTAAGAAAACAGGAAATGTATTCTCTTCCCCGGGGTACTCTTCACCATTCTGAAGCTCAGATCCCAGGGAGAACTTGGCTGTTAATCTTAGAAAAAAAGTCATAGGTTCCATTATACATCACCCTAGAGGACTCAGGATGGCCCGCAAGAGTTTGAGCCCCTTGGTAACAGACTAACAGGCCTTCAGTGAGTGGGGGAGTCTCCAAAGTCTCTTCCTTGAACACCCGAGACTCGGCTGTCACACTCCCCGAAAACAGGTCCACGACTGAGCAATGCAGCAGACAGCGGGCCTGGGGGCTGCTGCAGGGGCAGAGACAAGGACGGAGCTCCTGTAACGAAGGGCGTCTGCGGTCTGACAAGCACTTGTCACTCCGGGGAGAGGCGAGCCTGCCTGTCGCGACACGGTGGGGCAGCCCCCGGCCACCGCACCTTGGGCTGCGCGCCGCGCTCCTTGGGCACCTGGAACACGAACTCCTCCAGCAGCTCCACGGGGCCCTTGTCCACGATGGGCAGCGGCGCGCTCTGCAGCTGGCTGCTGAAGTAGATGTCCAGGTGGTACAGCACCTCCTTGGCGGCGCTGAGCGCATCGCGGCGCAGCAGCGAGTGGCGGATGTCGCTCATGGTGCGGCCGCCGCGGCCCCAGCGCGGAGCGCGTCCCACTTCCGCCCGGGAGCCCGGGGACGCGCCGCCGCCTGCGGAGACAAAGAGGCGCGCCCCGGGCCTCCGCCCCGACCCCGGCCTGGGCCGCGGCGCCCGCCCGCCCGCCGGCCGCTCCCCGCTCCCGGCCTGCTCAGGGGGCCATCGCCGCGGCCGCCGGCCAGCGGGCGCCCGGGAGTCCGACTGCAGCGCCGCGGAGAGCCGCGAGAGCTACGCCGCGCAGCCGAACGGCGGCCGAATGCCGGGCGCGGCGACGGCGGCCCGCAGGGGCCAAGCGCAGGCCGCGGCCGGGTCGCGCTCTCGGGAGGACGCCACCTGGCGGTGCGGCCGCACCCGCGGGGGGAGGGGCGCCCCGCGACCAGACGTAGGCCACGCCCCCCGCAGACCACACCCCCCAGGCCGCAAGCCTGCCTTCGGACCGCGAGCCCGGCAGGTGCGGAGTCCCGCCCGGGGTGCGACACCCATTAATGAACGCCTGCTCAAGAGTCTCCGAGGCTCCCTTGAGTGCTCAGCATGGCATTCAAAGCCTTCATTATTTGATTTCACCGTGCTTTTCCACCAGCAAAGACAGGCTGGTGGCACAGGACTTTGGCTTGGGGCTAACCGACTTGGGTTTCCTCCCCGCTGCAGCAATCCATCTTAAAGATTGCATCTGTTCTGACCTCATGGTCGACGACAGATGGTATTTGGCAAGGCCTTCCTACCCGATTCCCACTCCCTGTCCCCAGGGTCTCTATTCCCCAGTCCTCTCCAGAGGCCTGGCCTCTCTGGATACAGGCTGCAGTTTCCTGGGCCTAGCCTGGGAAGGCCATGCCATGGGAATCTTAGGTAGCCAGCAAGCCCAGCCTACCTGCCTCCTGCTCCTGAAAACCCTCCCACCCTAAAAGCCTCCAGCACTTTATAGGACCTCTTTTCCAGCATTCATTTCTCTGAAGGAGGTGGCAGTCCACTTTTGGAATTGTTAAACAGGGCAAGAAAGACTTGAATATGGCCAGAAGAGGCCAGTATAGGGCAAGCAGGAGGCCACAAATACGGGAATGTGCCTTACATAAAATGCCTATGACTGGCCCCAAGGCAGGCTTGAGTGAGGATGTTGGGTGTGGTTAAGGAGAAGAAAATCCTCTGGGAGAGGGGATAGAGAGTAGGGAAGGGCATCAAAGAGAACACAGCCAGGCACAACAATGAGCCAATGAGACCTTATCCTGTACATAAGGGGACATGGCCGCCGTAAGGCCCCTCCTGTTCAGGAGTCCAGAGTTTAGAGAGACCAAGGTCTCCATATTACTTAGAATTTCTAAGAAGTCATCTCTAGATTTAAAAAATAGTAACACTCTTTCTATTCTCATTTCTTCTTTCTTTCATAATACAGGAATGGCAGGTAGAAAGATCTCTCCAAGGTTGCTAGAAAGCCCATGGGAGAGAAGGTTCCGGTGGACTTGGGGCTCTGCTAACGGTGGCCGGGCCACAAGGGGGCAATGCTGGGTTCCAACAAAGGACAAGCAAGGGGAATAGGATAGCGCCTGGCAGATAGGCACTCAATAAACACTAGTTTCCCCTCTCTTCCTTACCAGTGAAACCCACATGTAAACACAGCAGAAACCAAAATAAACTAGCAAGGTTTAGAAAATAAGTACCCATATATATAAATAAATGTACACTAGACTTAAAAGACAGTAACACTCTTTCCATTCTCACTTCTTCTTTCTCTTGTAATATGGAATGGCAGGTAGAAAGATCTCTCGAAGGTTGCTCCAAAGCCCATGGGAGTAAATGTTCTGGTGGACTTGGGGCTCTGCTGATGGGAGCCGGGCCACAAGGGGGCAATGCTGGCACCAGGCCCAGTCACCTCTGTACCACTCGTTAGTAGTCTGGTTAGTGGCTGCCAGGTACAGAACAAAGCACAGGTAGGCACCCAGGAGGAAGATCAGGACCACAACAAAGCCCAGCATGAAGATAATCCTTGGAAAGGCCAGGAACAGGTACTGGGGGCAAAGAAGAAGCAACGTATTAGGCAACTGAACTATGACATCTATAAGGGTGAGCACACACCAACCCTGGTCCTATCCATAGACAGCGCAAGTCCTGTCCATAGCTCACTTACTTGCATCCAAATATGAACCACTGAAAACAAACAGCACTGACAAATAGGCCAGGAATCATTCCAGTATGTATAAGAGTTTACTGTGGAATAAATGAAGTGTTCACATTGAGGGAAAAGGGAAAGTTCACTCAGAAAATGCTATAGTAGCTAGCTATTTATAAAATTAACACTCTTCAAATATAGACCTTCATTCATTCATCAAAATAAAATCCAGACGGACAAAAGAGATCAATGTCTCTCTTAAAACAATACAACCACAAAAATATATGTATAAAGATATTCACTGCAGCATTGATTTTCACAGTCCCTCAAGTTAAATGTGGCACAATCACAGCCACCCCAGCATCGAACTGCTGGGCTCCGGCGATCCTTCCGCCTCAGACTTCCAAGTAGCCAGAACTACAGGCGTGCACTACCATGCCCGGCTAATTTTTGATTTATTGTAGAAAAGAGGTCTCGCCAAGTGGCCCAGGTTGGTTTCGGACCCACAGGCTCTGGCAATCCACTCGCCTCGGCCTCCCAAAGTGCTGGGATTACAGGCTGAGCCACCAAGCCTGGTCACTTTTCATTTTAAACAGTTTCTGGACTGCTTGAATAAAAATTATAAGTTACTTTTGTAATAAACAAAAGGAAGAATCTAGAACAAGTTCAATATTTTTGAGTCTCAAGAGAAGTAAGCATTTGCCAAAAGTCTTGATGGTCTTTCTGATTGAAGCTACAAAGATATACGTTTGATGAGGAAAAAAGTCTAAACCTATTTATAAAAAAAAAAAAATCCCCAAATACTCATACCCAATGTCCAAAAGATACACAAATAGAAAACAAATATAACAGAATTAACTATCGCTCGTACTTATATAAAGACCTCAAATCAAGTTATTCTGATATCAAATAGGTAAACTGTTAAAGGATATAATTTCTAAAAGAAGTTAAACAAATGACTGACAAATAAGGAAAGACAGACAGTAACTCAAAAAATATGTTTTTTTTTAAAGGGCACACCACATTTTCCCAGCAAACTAGAAGAGCCTCCCCACTCCAGGCAGCAGTAGTACTTGCTCTGATGCAGTGAGAAGAACACTTAAATACTACTCTTAGCATAAGCTGTAAAACCTAGGCCAAGCATAGTGGCTCATGCCTACAGTTGAGCACTTAGGGAAGCTGAGGCAGGAAGATCACTTGAGCCCAGGAGTTTGAGACCAGCCTGGGCAACATAGTGAGACACCTTCTCTACAAAAAATAAAATAAAATAAAAACTTTTAAAAAGCAATTTGACAATACATTAACCCTTTGCACTCAGAGACATCTTGCAGATCACCTAACAGCAACTCAACCACATTTTTTACAAAATAGTGAAAAACAAATCACTTCATATTAGTTTGTTGTATGATATTTGGTTTATAGTGGATTTGGAAACTGAGGAACTTATTTGTAACAAAAAAAAATCCAAACTTTATATCTTATATTTTTCTAACATGTGGTAACATGTGAAACAGTCACAGCATGTATTGTAGGTCCGCTGATACATGTTGTGCAATATTTGATGTTTTCCACCTAGTGTTTTTCTATTTGAGCGGACAATGCAGTCTAGTTTTCTTCCTCCCACATTAAGACAACTGTCATAAAAGCTAAAAATTCCTGTCAGTCAACGTAATGCCACTTATGCCAAATTGATTTATGTGATAGCTGCTTTTTCCTTATTTTTTCATCCACATACTGACTTGTGTATTACACTAGCCACTAATTCATCTGTAAAATACAGAGTAAAATAGTCACTTGGTTCTCTTATATTACTTGCTATTTGTGGTCCTGTTGTTTGAGGATATACAACACAATTTATTCTCACTGGAAGATTGTCTTTTTTCTGTAACATCTTCCCATTCTTCACTTGATGATACATTGTCTTCTATTTCTTCAAACTACTAACACTTTCATCACTATCACTTTCCATTACATTTGCCTGTTTTCTTCTTGGTGGCATATCACTATTGCTACTATCATTTTCTTCCACATCAATGTTTAATGTATAAAAGTCCAAATCTAACTCATCTTTGCTGCTGCTTATACTTCTCACTTTTGTATTTTTGTTTTACCATTGTTCTGCAAACTAAATAAATGAATTAAAAATTTCTAATTGTAAATTGTGAAATCACAAATTTATCCAAAGAATATTACTTTTCCAATTTTACTTTTCTGACTTAGTGCAGCTAGATATATTCAATCTGTGCTAGATATTTCAATACAATCTGCCTTCAACTTCAAGAGTCTCTTTCTTTTAAGGCTTGCTTACAATAACTTGCTTATCTATCTTTTCAAGTTATGCCACATGATACAAAGGGTATACCCATAGCTGCCTTTCTTATGCTCTTTATGCTACCTTCTGTTACAAAGAAGTGTCAACACAACTATGAAAGGCACTTCACATTCTTTCTATGTAACGCCAGCTGATACTTTTAAACATATATCTCAATATATATTCCATCCCCTTATTTGCTTTTTTGTGCAACTTGAATGGAAAACATCAAGCAAACACCCATTTTTGAAAAATCTGCACTGACATAAGCTTGTCCTGTATAATGGGGCAATCTCTTTATGTCCTCTAAGAGGGTTTACTAGATTTATATGATGTCCCCTCAGCAAGAACATCCAAATGAAGATGGTTAATATCAGAAGTCTTATAAATATTGACAATCTTTTATCCAATATTTATATTTTTTGGAATCTTTCCTAAAGAAATATTCCTAAATACAAAAGCAAAACCATACACACAGATTATCCATTGCAAAGGGGGAAAATGGACATTACCAATGGAAAGAGCTGGTGGCCAACACCTTAACCAACAGATCAAACTTGGCATCACTGTCCCTATGTCCCATTTGATGGGATGCAATATGAAATACACATTGCTGTGTAGAAAGTATTTTTGCTAAAAATATTCAACTTGAATTTAATCAAGCGTATAAAACTAATTTTCAGTTTACACTAATATAAAGAAATAGAGAGAAATTAGATGGCACAATTAGACAAATCTAGAACATGGGACATATTGAAAGACAACTAGACTACAAAAATACCATGAGAAAGGTAGAAGCATTGTTTTGGACTAACAGAGACTAAAGAGACATGACATTAAAATGCAGGGCAGCCGAGCTCGGTGGCTCAGCCTGTAATCCCGCACCTTGGGAGGCTGAGGTGAGTGGATTGCCTGAGCCCGCGGGTTCGAGACCCACCTGGCCAACTTGGCAAGACCTCATCTCTACAATAAATCAAAAATTAGCTGGGCATGGTAGCGCACACCTGTAATTCCAGCCACTCGGAAGGCTGAGGTGGAAGGATCACTGGAGCCCAGCAGGCCAAGGCTGCAGTGGCCGGGAGTGGCCACTGCACTCCAGTCTGGGTGACAGAGTGAGACTCCAACTCAGAAAAAAAAAAAAAAAAAAAGCAGGGCATATCTATAAAGTGGATTCTGGTTCAGGGAAGTAAAAGAGCTACAAAAAATATATTTGGAACAATAGGAAATCAATAGGGGCTAAATAAAATATAGTAAAAAATAATATTTTCTTAGGTAGAATAACAGAATTTTAGCTATACAGAATGTAAACATTCTTAAAAGATGCACATATGCACATGTATTTAAGAGTGAAGTAACATAATGTCTCTAACTTATTTCTAGTAATACAGAAACACACACAGATAAAACAAGTTAAAATGTTAAGTTTGTAATCTCTGTGGAAGGCATATGAGTAGGTACTTTTGTTATTCTTTTAATTCTTCTGTATATTTAGAAATATCCATAATCAACAAAAATTTAAGAATTAAAAACCACTCAAGGTGAAAACAATGAGTCATCACTACACACCTAACAGAACAGCTAAAGTTTAAAACAGTGATAACATTAAATGCTGACAAGGATGCAAAGAACCAGTCACTTAAACACTGCTAGTAGGAATGCAAAATATATGATTGTGCTAGAAGAGTATGGCAGTCCTTTCCAAAACCTAAAATGGACTTATCGTATGACCCAACAATTACACTGAAGACTTATTTTCTTGCAGAAATTTCTAAATGAACATTCATAGCAACTTTGCTCATAATTGCTGAAAGTTGGACAGAACCCAAATGTCCTTCAAAACTCCATACCATGAAATACTACACAGCAATAAAAAGGAATGAACTGCTAATACATGTAACAACTTAGATATATCTGAAGCAAATTATGCTTAATGAAAAGGGCCCATCTCAGAAGAATACATACCATGTGATTCTTATTTATGAAACATTTGTGAAGCCGGGCTCGGTGGCTCAGCCTGTAATCCCGTCCCTTTGGGAGGCTGAGGTGAGTGGATTGCCTGAGCCCACGGGTTCGAGACCTGCCTGGGAAACTTGGCAAGATCTCATCTGTACAATAAATTTTTAAAAAATTAGCCAGGCGTGGTACCGCGTGCCTGTAGTTCCAGCTACTTGGAAGGCTGAGGCAGAAGGATCGCCGGAGCCCAGCAGGCGAGGCTGCCGTGGCCGGGAGCGGCCACTGCACTCCAGTCTGAGCGACAGAGTGAGACTCCAACTCAAAAAAAAAAAAAAAGAAACATTTGTGAAATAACATAATTATAGAGCTGGAAAACAGATTAGTAGTGACCAGGGATTATGGCTGCAAGAAAATGATGGGTGCAGACATAAAGGGGATACGACAAGGAAGTCTTGTGGTGATGGTACAGTTAGCATCTTGATCATATATTATGGTGGATATATATTACACACGTGACAAGACTGTACAGAGCTACACATGCACATACGCACACAAGTACACACACAACTGGTGAAATCTGAGTCAGCTCTATGGATGTGTCAATGTCATTTCTTGGTTTTAGCATTGTATTGGGGTTATACGGGATGTTGGCATGGGAGGAGGGGTTTAGAAGTGCATGCTATTTCTTTGTAACCTCTGGCAAATATAATTATTTTATTTTATTTATTTGTTTTTGAGTTGGAGTCTCACTCTGTCACCCAGACTGGAGTGCAGTGGACGCTCCCAGCCACCGCAGCCTTGACCTGCTGGGCTCCGGTGATCGTTCCGCCTCAGCCTTCCAAGAAACTGGAACTACAGGCGCGCACTACCATGCCCAGCTAGTTTTTTGATTTGTTGTAGAGATGAGGTGTTCCAAGTTGCCCACGCGGGTCTCGAACCCGCGGGCTCAGGCAATCCACTCACCTCAGCCTCCCAAAGCGCGGGATTACAGGCTAAGCCACCGAGCCCGGCAAATCTAATTATTTTAAAATATGAATTTAAAAAATACTACTGGCTTTAGAACTAAGTGATGAGTGTGTGTATCATGTTAAAAATATCCTACAGTTTCTACTTTTTGAGTGCTTATATTATAATCATGTGTTTAATTCTGTGAAAGGCTTTTCAGCATCTAGAGCCATAACATGAAATTGCTCCTTATATTTAATAATATGGTGGGGATAATAGTAATCAATTTCCTAATACTGAACTAATCTTGCATTTCTAGAATATATCCCACTTGTATATGATATATTATTTTCTTTGAAACAAAAGAAATAAAACATTCAAAAAGAATCGGTCAGTTACCTAAAAAAATGACTGCTCATATGCTAGTTCCCATTTTAAATCTTTTCTTGATCAAATGAGTTTTTTTAAAAGAATGGTTTCAACTCTTACACTACAGTATATTAATATTTACAAGGGTGCCAAAACATTTCAGTGGGAAAGAAAAGCCTTTTCAAAAATGGTGTGGGGACAACTGGATATCCACATATTAGGAATGGAGTTGGCAGTCAAGTACAGTGGCTCACGTCTATAATCCCAGTACTTCGGGAGGTGCAGGTGAGAGGACTGCTTGAGCCCTGGAGCTCATGACCGGTCTGGTCAACATAATGAGAACTTATCTCCCCCAAAATTAAAAAAATTAGACAGGCATGGTGGCATGTGCCTACAGTCCCAACTACTCAGGAGGCTAAGGTGGGAGGATCACCTAAGCCCAAGAAATCAAGGCTACAGTGAGCCATGACCATGCCACTGCACTCCAGCCTACGCAACAGAGTGAGAACCCAACTCAAAAATAAAAACAAAAAAGAATGGAGTTGGAACCCTACCTAAGACCATATATAAAAATTAACTCAAAATGGATGACAGACCTAAATGTAAGAGCTAAAACCACAAGACTCTTAGAAGAAAACAGGTGTATATCTTCATGTCATTGGATTAGACAATGGTTTTCCAGATATGACACTAAAACACAAACAGGAGGAAAAAACAGATTAATTGGACTTCACCAAAATTTAAAATTCATGTTTTTAACCTAGCCCTTGTGTTTTATTTTATTTTGTTTTATTTTTTTGGAGTCAGAGTTTCACTCTGTTGCCCAGGTTGGACTGCAGTGACACAATAATGGCTCACAGCAGCCTCGACCTCCTGGGCTCTAGTGATCCTTCTACTTCAGCCTCCTAAATAGCTGGGACTACAGGTGTGCACCACCACACCCAGCTTATTTTTCTGATTTTTTTTGTAGAGACGAGTTCTCACTATGTTGCCTAGGCTGGTCTTGAACTTCTGGGCTCAAGCGATTCTCCGGCCTTGGCCTTCCAAAGTGCTCGGATTACAGGAATGAGCCATCATGCCCAGACAGCTATTGTGCTTTAAATGATAAAAAAAAGTGAATAGACAACACACAATATGAAATAAAATATTTGCAAATAACATATCTGGATAAAGGTCTGGTGTCCAGAATAGATAAGAACTGTTAAACCACAAAAAGAAATGACAAATAATCTAATTTTTAAAATGAGTAAGGGTTTTGAATAGACATTTCTCCAATGACGATACAAAAATGGCCAATAAGCACATAAGACATACAAGATCATTAGTCACTAGGGAAATACAAATCAAACCACAATGAGATACTACTTTATACCCATTAGGATGGCTATAATCAAAAAGTGATACTGCCTCAACTAGATGCAAGGGGTGGGGGAAAGAAAAGACAGGTAATAAAAAACTGTTGGCAACAATGGGGAGAAATTAGAACCCTCATACATTGCTGGTAGGAGAGTAAAATGGTCTACACTTTGGAAAACAGTCAGGCAGCCCCTCAGAAGGTCACAAATACATATGCCCCAGGAATTCCACTACTAGATACAACCCAAGAGAAGTGAAAACATATGTCCACATTAAAACATATACATGAATGTTTATAGCAGCATTATTCAAAAATAGCCAAAAAGTGGAAACACTCAAATGTCCATTAACTGATGAATGAATAAATAAAATGTGGTATGTCCCTACAATAGAATACTATTCAGCCATAAAAAGGAATAAAATACAAATTCATTCTATAATATGGATGAATCTTGAAAACATTATGTTGCAAGAAAAAAGCCAGTGGAAAAGGCCACATATTGTATGATTTCATTTATATGTAATGTCCAGAAAAGGTAAATCCATAAAGACAGAAAGTAGATTCATGGTTGCCAAGGGTTTGAGAGGGTGTTACTTTTTGGCATGATGAAATGTTCTGAAATTAGATGGCTGCACAACTCTGTGAATACACTAATACCACTGAATGGTACACTTTAAAAGGATGAATTTTATGGTATGTGAATTTTGTATCAAATTTTTTAGGAAGGTACAATGCAATTCCTATCAAAATACAAAAAAAAAAAAGGCTGGGCATAGTGGTTCATGCTTATAACCCCAGCACTTTGGAAAGCTGAGGTAGGAGGATCACTTGAGCACTTGAGGCCAGGAGCTCAAGACCAGCCTGGGCAACACAGGGAGACCCCAACTCTACAAAAAATAAAAATTTAAAAATTAGCTGGGCGTGGCAGCATGTGCCTGTAGTCCCAGCAACTTTGGAGGCTGAAGTGAGAGAATTGCTGAGCCCAGGAATTTGAGGCTGCAGTGAGCCATGATCATGTCACTGCACTCCAGTCAGGGCAACAGAGCAAGACCCCGTCTCTAAAACAAAAAAAGGGAACAATGTCATGTTTTTATTGGAAAAATAAATATGTTTTCCAATTCTGAAACCTGAAGCCAGAAACCTACAGCCCACAGCATAATTACCTGAATAAGAAAGATCGTGTCCATAACCTGATCATGTCCAAGGTCATCAACGTAAGTCTCCTGATATAGCTCCGACACCACCACCAAGTGAACCAGAAACGCAGTGCTCACAATGGCCATGCTGGCAGCCGAGGCGGTCAATGTCAAGAGGTACACGAGGAAGTACCTGATGTTCCAGGCCCCAATGCAGTTGTTCACCCAAACACAGTGATGGTCAAAACGGTGCACACACCAGTTACACACACCTGCACAGAAACAAGGGTAGTATGCTCTGGGTTGGTCCTTGATGAGATAATGACACCGTATACACCTACTGAGATTTTTACAAACACACTATGAGCTGAGGGGTGGGGAGAATGACCACTGCTATCACAAAGCTTCTACAACTGCAGTGTCCAACACCAGAAACAGAGGCTCACACCTATAATCCCAGCACTATGTGAGGCCAAAGTGGAAGAACTGCTTGAGCCCAGGAGTTGAAGACCAGCCTGGGCAACATAGCAAGATCTCATCTCTACAAAAAGTAAACAAATTAGCTGGGCATGCTGGTGTACACCTATAGTCCCAACTACTTGGGAGGCTAAAGCGAAAGGCTTGCCTGAGCCCAGGAGTTTGACACTGTGGTGAGCCGTGATTGTGCCACTGCACTTCAGCCTACAGTGTCCAATATAATAGCCACTAGCCAAATGTGGGTACCGAACAATTGAAACAAGGCTACAAGAAAAATCTGAAAGAACACTTTGTCAATACTGACAAATTTACAGTTGTTTTTCAATTGATACAGTACTCCTTTGAATGCAATGTGAATAATATGGAGATGACACCAGAATTAGTGAAGTTACTTAACTCAGACAGACACAGTTTTAAAAACTGATGTTTCTGCTTTAAAGTCAAGTCAATTATTCTGAAATGAAGATAAACAACTGTGTCAACATCGATGTGAATAGGAAAGGAAAATGATTTTTCGGTACTGAACTCAGTCACTGAAAAAATGTTTAAAGTGTCTGGATAAGCTGGGCACAGTGACTCACACCTGTAATCCCAGGACTTTGGGAGCAAGGCAAGAGAACTGCTTGAGTCCAGGAGTTTGAGACGAGCCTAGACAACATAATGAGACCCCATCTCTACAAAAAATACTTTTTAAAAGTAGCCAGGCATGTAATCTCAGCTACTGAGGAGGCTGAGGAGGAAGGATCACCTGAACCAAGGAGGTCAAGCTACAGTGAGCCATGATTGTGCCTCTGCACTCCAGCCTGGGTGACAGATTGAGTCCCTGCCTCAAAAACAAACAATGTCTGGATATAACTTGGATATGTGAGACAACTTTTTAAAAATCTAAATATAGATCAAGTATTTCCAATGAAAATGTAGTGTCTGAATCAAGATATACTGTAAATATAAAATACATACCAGATTTCAAAGATTTAGTATGAAAAACAAAATACAAACTATCTCAAATAATTTTTACATTAATTTTTACATTAAAATAATGTCAGGTTAAATACAATATTGATTAAAATTAATGAATTGTTTCTTTTCACTTTTGTAATGTGGCTACCAGACAATTTTAAATCACATATGTGGCTTATATTACAGTTTTGTTAGACAGTGCTAGTCTAGAACCCTGGGCCCTTCTCAGAAGATTAGGCTTTGCCAGGACTGAAATCTGAAAACACAACATCCAGCAGAAACATCTCTTGGGCAGCATGCCCTGCCACACAGCATAGGAAGGGCCGTTACCCCAGAGCTGAGGGTTGTCCACTACACAAGAACACAAGGCCTCATCCTCAGTCATCTGAAAGGAATCACTATCTGACTCTACAAGTAGTGGCCATTCCATGTCCAGGGATCAGCTGGCTCTGCTCTTAGATTCACAAAACATTCCCTCACAAGCAAGCCCACATGTGCTATAGGGAGTGTGGCTGGAGCCACCGGATTCATTACTTACTGCAGTGCTTGGATCGAGCTGGTTTCCTCAAATCACAAGTAGAGCACCTCGTGTTCTTTAGAAACATCACTTTATCAAATTCATAAACTTGAAGAAATAATAATTCACTTGCTTTTGTTATAATGCCTGAAAAAAGTAAGAACATATATCATTTTAAGCAATATGGTGGACTTAACATTTTAAGCAATTCATTTTCTATAGCTGCTTTATTGAGATACAATTTCACAAGCCCAATTAACCCATTTAAAACATACAATTCAATGATATTAGTATATTCACAGAGTTGTGTAACCATCACAATCTTTCTTTTTTTTTTTTTTTGAGTTGTGGTCTCAACTGTCACCCAAACTTGAGTACAGTGGTATGATAAAGGCTCACCACAGCCATAGACTCCTGGGCTCAAGTAATCCTCCCTCCCCAGCCTCCCAAATAGCAGGAACTACAGGTACACACTATTTTGCCTGACTAATTTTTGATGGAGCAAGGTCTCACTATGTTGTCCAGACTGGTCTTGAACTCCTGGACTCAAACAATCCTTCTGTCTCAGCAACCCAAAGTGCTGGGATTACAGGCATGAGCCACCATGCCCAGCCATCCACAATAAATTTCAGAACATGTTCATCACCCCCACAAGAAACCCGTTAATAGTCACTCCCCATTTCTAATGCCCCCAGTCCCTGGAAACCACTAATTACTTTCTGTCTCTATGAATTTGCCTGTTCTAGACATTGCATTTAAATAGAATTGTACAATATCATGCCTAGCTTCTTTCACTCAGCATATTGTTTTCAAGGTTCATACATGTTGTTGCATGAATTTGTACTTCATCCTTTTTTACAGCTGAATAATATTCATTGAATGGGCTTATCATTGTATTTATCTATTCCTCAGTAGATGAACATCTTCAAGGACAGAAAAGTTTAAAAGCAAAAGAATGGGAAAAAATTACAGACAACAATCAACAGAAAGATAGTGTAATAAAAAAGAGACTTGAGCCGGGCTCGGTGGCTCAGCCTGTAATCCCGCGCTTTGGGAGGCTGAGCTGGGTGCATTGCCTGAGCCTACGGGTTCGAGACCCACCTGGGCAACTTGGCGAGACCTCATCTCTACAATAAATCAAAAAATTAGCCGGGCATGGTAACGCGCACCTGTAGTTCCAGCTACTTGGAAGGCTGAGGTGGAAGGAATGCCAGAGCCCAGCCAGCAGGTTGAGGACTCCAGTCTGGGCAACAGAGTGAGCCTCCAACTCAAAAAACAAAAAACAAAAAAAAGAGACTTGAAAGCCAGAGAGCATTAGTAGCAATAAAGAGGCACACTATACAGTGAAGCATCCGCATCCAGGGATTCTGCATCAGCGGAATCAACCAACCAGACAGAAAATATTAGGGAAAAATAGATAAATAGTAAGACAACAGTTAAAAAGAATACAAATTTTAAAATATAGTAGTACAACTAATCACATGACATTTACATTGTATTAGATATTGTAAGTAATCTAGAGATGATTTAAAGTATACAGGAAGATGTGTGCACGTTATTTGCAAAAACTATGCCATTTTATATCAGGGACTTAGACATCCACAGATTTTAGAATCTCAGGGGGCCCTGGAATCAATGTCCCATGGACGCTGAGGGATGGCTATATTTTGAAAAAAGATTTAATTTTACTAGGAAGAGATAATACTAATTCTAAATGTGAATGCATTTTTTTTTTTTTGAGTTGGAGTCTCACTCTGTCGCCCAGACTGGAGTGCAGTGGCCGGTCCCGGCCACCACAGCCTCGACCTGCTGGGCTCCGGTGATCTCTCCGCCTCAGCCTTCCAAGCAGCTGGAACTACAGGCGCGCGCTACCATGCCCAGCTAATTTTTTTATTTTTATTGTAGAGATGAGGTCTCACCAAGTTGCCCAGGCGGGTCTCGAACCCGCGGGCTCAGGCAATTCACTCACCTCAGCCTCCCAAGGTGTGGGATTACAGGCTGAGCCACCGAGTCCGGCTGTGGATGCATTTATTAAGAACACATATGCATAGGCTGGGCATAATGGCTCACGTGGGCAATCACAGCTCTTTGGGAGGCCAAGGCAGGATTGCTTAAGTCCAGGAGTTTGATACCAGCCTAGGCAACATAGTGAGAACTTATCTCTACCAAATAAAAGTCACAAAAATTAGCCAGGCATGGCAGTGTGCATCTGTAGTCTCAGCTACTCAGGAGGCTGAGGCAGAAGGATTGCCTGAGCCCAGGAGGTTGAGGCTATAGTAAGCCATAATCGCACCACTGCACTTTAGCCTGGGCAACTACAAGGAGAAATCTGTCAAGTCTACCCAGAATGAAATAACATATTGCTGTCAGTAACTGATAAGACAAACAAAAAAAGCCAGGAGCAGTGGCTCATACCTGTAATCCCAGCACTTGCAAGACCAAGGTGGGAGGACTGCTTAAGCTCAGGAGCTTGACTCAAAAAAAAAAAAAAAAAGGAAAAAACACACATACACATATACATATACACACACATATACACACGAAGGGGAACCCAAAAAAATCTGGAATTTATTTATCAAAAATTGTGTATCTATTCTTACATATTTAAATTTCAGTCACCTTCAAAGTACTCTCCTTTTGGTGTAATACACCTATGGAGACACTTTTTCCACTGCTCAAAACAGTCTTTGAACTCATTAATTTTGATGCCTTTTGGTGCTTCTGACATTTTTTTGTTTCACCTTTTCCACATCACAAAAATGCTTCCCTTTGAGGACTCTTTTCATCAGGGGGGAAAAAAGTCACTCAGCCCAAGATCAAGTGAATAGGGAGGGTGGGGCACAGAGGTCAGGCCATTTTCTGGTCAAAAACTGCTAACACTCAGCGCAGTGTGAGCAGGTGCGTTGTCGTGGTGGAAGAACCATTCACCTGTTTGTCACAACTCGGCACGTTTCTTCCACAAACTGTGATGCAACCTTCTCAAAATTTCCAGATAAAAACTTTAGTTGACTATTTGATCCAGAGGAACAAATTCCAAGTGTACCACAGGGGCCTGCACTCCAAAAGATAATTTCAGTTTTTTTGTGTCCTCCATGAATATATATACACACACACACACATATATATATATATGGTTTCAAAATGTGAAGAAAAACTGACTAACTACAAGGAGAAATCTGTCAGTCTATCCAAAATGAGGTAACATAATCATTCTCAGTAACTGATTGATAAAACAAACAAAAAAGTCAGGCTCAGTGGCTCATGCCCGTAATCCCAGCACTTTGGGAGGCCAAGGTGGGAGGTTTGCTTGAGCTCAGGAGTTTGAAACCAGCCTGGGCAAGACCTCGCCGCTACAAAAAATTTAAAAATTAGCCAGACATGGTAGTATGTGCCTATGGTCCCACCTACTCAGGATGCTGAGGCAGAAGGATCTCCTGAGCCCAAGAAGTCGATGCTGTGGTGATCCATGATTGTTTCACTGCACAATCTGGGCGACAGAGAGAGACTCCAACTCCAAAAAGCAAAATAATATAAAAAAAAATTAACACAGGTATAAAGGATATGAACATAATTTATAAACTTGATATAATGGAATTCACTGTATCCAAGAACTAGAAAATACACATTCTTTCCAAGGACACATGGGTTATTTATAAAAACTGACCACATGCTTGGGGCTAATGCAAGTATCAATAATATTTTAAGGGCAAGGGTGGGATTGGCAGTAGTAGGAAACTGCCAGGTGGGGGGGCACACCTCATCAACAAGGGTACCTGCATAATGAACATTTGTATACCTAATCCTGAATTGTACTCCATATATTTAAAATTAAAAAACTAAAAACTTTTAAAAGGAGACAGTATGATACAGACCACAGGTTCTACATATAACACAATTAAATGAAAGTATCAAAAAAATAAACTAAAATAAAAGTATATTAGAAATCATTTAACAGGTCTAAATAACCCACAGGTCAAAGAAAAAAATGAAAATTCAGAGTTTTCTCACTGAAAAAAAGATAATGAAAACACTACATATTGAATTCTTTGCAAAGACCTTAGGAGGACCCTCCTTGTTTGCAGCACTATCAGTAAGACAGTGGAGCTGTCGCCTAGCTGTATACTAAGAGCCTCAACTTACCAGGATTGGTTACACATGTTAGGGTAAAGAAAAACAAGTTTACAATCAGCAGCAGATAGGGCAGAAGGAGGTAATACAAGGAGAACTCCAGTTCTTGACAATAGCCAAGTATTTCCCAGGTATATTCAGTATAAATCATCCCTTGCAAGGCCAGGTGCAGAATAATGAAGATGTGGTTTCTGAAAGGAAATCGACACATGACTTGTTCACAGGGACTCCTCCATGAAGAAATCATACAATACGAAGGAAAGTAATTAGGTCAACTACTTTCTTTGGGCTTGAGATAATAGTAAGCATTAAACTAAGAACGATGTGAATCATTTTACAAGTATTTTACAAAAATACATGTCAATATTCTTCCACTCTCTACACATCTCTATTTTAAAGTAGCTACCTTAGAACCCCAGAGATAAAAGGCAGATTAACTGTGAGCAGAGGTGCTGAACCCAGGACTCCTGACCCTTTCCAGCATCTTTCCCCCAACCTCGCTGGAAACCACAAGAAGTTTCCTAAAGCTAGAGGATCGCAACAATTACTACAGTAATCAAAATAGACTGGATGCAGTGGCTCATGCCTGTAATCCCAGGCTTTGGGGAAGCAAAGGTGGGAGAATTACTTGAGGCCAGAAGCTTGAGAGCAGCCTAGGTAACTTAGTGAGACTGCATCTCTACAAAAAAAAAAATGAGTCAGGCATGGTGCTGTACAGCTGTAGTCCCTGCTATTTAAGAGGCTGAGGCAGGCTGGGAGCAGTGCTTCAACCTGTAATCCCAGCACTTTGGGAGGCAGAGGCAAGAGGGTTGCCTGAGCAACATGGCTAGACCTCGTCTCTACAATAAAAATAAAAAATTAGCTGGGCATGGTGATGCATGACCGTGGTTCCAGCTACTTGGAAGGCTGAGGTGGAAGGATCGCCTGAGCCCAGCAGGTAGAGGTTGAGGTGGCTGTGAGTGTGCCATTGCACTCCAGCCTGGGTGACAGAGTGAGACTCTGACTCAAAAATAAATAAACAAACAAATAATAAGACACCAAGGCAGGAGGTCTGAGCCCACGAGTTCAAGGCTGCAGTAAGCCATGATTGTGCCACAGTACTCAAGCCTGGATGACAAAGCTAGACCCTGTCTCAAAAAAAAAAATCAAAACAGAAAAGATTTAATATTTTATCTATCTATCTATTTATTTACTTATTTTGAGAAGGGAGGATTTATTGAGAGGACAGAAAAGATCCCACAGTGGGAGGGGACCTGAGGGGGTTGCCCAAGATTTAATATCTAAACTCTGAAATATAAATGCCTTGTATGGAAGAGGTAATGATGCAATCTTTTCACAGCTCTCTGAAGACATTTTGGAATTATACGGGAAAATATCTGAAACAAAAGAAAAGATAAAGACTCATTTCTCATTTACCCAAGTCCCAAACAAACTAGATGCACCACATACAGCCAGCAACATGGGCAATACTAAGTTTTGTTTCTGCATATAGGCAAAGAAATGATTTAAGAATAAGAAGAGGACTTCCTTCTTCTGGCCTTCCTTTGATACCACTCCTCCATTTCTACTCTGACCTCAACAAAGGCACCTGTCAGGGTCTTCAGGGAAAGGGAGGTGAGCAGATGGGACAGGTCAGTGAATCCTGATGCGAAGGCCACTCCTTCCCTTGACTGAGTCCAACCCCAGGGTCCAGAATCCACCTCCAAATCACTGGGCATCATCCCAAGTCCCTCCCAAATCAACTCCTTCCCATGGGCTGCTTGCCCCAACTTTGCTCACTTTGATCCCTAAAGGACCTTCGATGAGCAGAAATACTGAGCTTTCTGCTCATCTGTCCCCCAGGGTCACCCATCAATGCTCCATAGGGGGTTGCCCAGATCAATATTACCTGCACTCCTACCCTGACAAGTCCTTTCAAGTGATGAGTTTTTGAGTAGATGCAGATCGTAATACCACCAATCAGCACCAAAGCCAGGTAGAACAAGAAGAGAACCAGAAAGTCCATCCTAGGGGCTACAAAAGAACAGAGAGAGTGTTACTATCTGGTGAGGGGGTTTTTCCATGGCACATATTCTCAGACATCAACTCCCTCATTCACTCCTTAAACAGAATTCATCAGCCCTCAAGCACACACCACAGAGTCTACTGCCTCTCAGTGGGGACTGCCAGATGGTCCCCGGCTCCCTCCTTCAAGATGAAGATTCTGAATCTAACATTGGGGCATCTCCCACCTGCAAGTCCAAAATAAAATGAAGAAAATGCATCCACCTTCCTTCCCCCAGCAACGAATCATTCTTTTACTTCCTTATTCACATAGATATTGATACAGAATGTACCCCCAAAGAATGGGCTGGCAATGCCACCAGAACAAGCAACTCCTAGAGGCAATCAGGGACCCTGCACCCAGGATCGGACATCCTGTCCTAAGCATCCCTCCAGAACAATGGCCACAACCATCAGGGATCACCAGCAGGAACCAGAGTCAAGATGCTGAAACTGGTTACCTTGAGCCTTAGCATTTATGATTCTGGGCTGGAATTCCAACTGAGATAATCAAACCAAAAACTATTCACAGCTAATAAGACAGAGAAAACAAAGAGCAGCAATTCTCGTGAGGTGATTCAGGGTCCCCAGCCTACTTGGATGGATAATTTTCAGCCCACAGCTCTGGCACTGCTCCTCCAAAGAATTCAAACAGCAGCTCCTCTTGGGCAGTAGTATGCACCTGGCACAAGTAGCACCCGAAGCTACAGGACATAGTTCTGCCTGCAGAGATAGATCGATTCAACACTCACATAATAAGTCGGAGTAGGAACACATTATGGGAAAGGAATTGGAAGTAGGGGATGCCAAGTCCCCTGCGGTGTGAACGGGTCTTAAAACTTTGGGAAGAAAAGCTCATTGGGAAGAAATAAGCCAAGCCTCGGGTCTATCCTTATTCCTGAGGGGCCCGCCCAGGAGACCAGACAGATGGGCCTCCCCTAGGCTACTCCTTATCCGAGGCTCCCGGCGGAGGGGCCTGGCCAGACCTTGCCCCGGACCTGGAGCCCGGGTAGAGGGAAGCTGGGTGCTGCAGGAAGCGGGGGCGCCCAGGACTCCGGCGAGGCGGAGGTAAAACAGCGGTTCCACCCACAAGCGAGAGGGGAGGGCCGCACGAGGAGATGGATGGCCCTGGGCTAGCCCGGGTATCAGGGAGCCCCGCGGAGGCGGCCTTACCGCCGGCCTCCGCCAACCGCCAGCCGTACGGCGACCGAGCCTCCCGGACGCACCCCAGGACTGTCTGCGGGCCCGTGACGTCAGCGCGGCGCCCGCGGCAAGACCGACTTCCGGCGGAAGTGCTGGGCCGCCGCGAGCTGCCGGGCGGGCCTCTCGCTGACGGTGAGTCCCGAGAGTCCCTCTCGGCCAGTTTCGGGGTGCCTTCACCCCGCGCTCGGGTGTGAGCTGTAGGAAGGGGGCTTTTAGAGCACTGTTGCCAGAAGACTTGCGGGAGGACCGTCCTGAGTTGGTGCGGCGAGAACGCCGGTGCTGTGCGACCCCCCTCCCCACGGCCGAAGGACCCGGATGGCTCGGGGCAGGCCCACTTAGGGGGCTCACAGACTTTATCTTCGTGTGGATGAAGTTTGCTTTCAGCCAGCCACACCGCTGGGATCTGTCCGAACCGTTCCAGCATCGACCACCGCAGAAGCGGGTTTAAAGCAACATATGTACCCCTTGGAGTCACATTCCGCTCCACGTGTGTCCTTGCTTCTGATGTCTCCTTAACAGCTCTGAACATCCTCTCCTGGGGGCAGTGACAGATACTTGACCACAAGCCTTGAGGATAAAAAAGAAGGCTGTTTGGTGATAGACAGGCGTGGGGTGACGAGAGCCGCTTCCAAACATAGCATTGAGAAGACCCCCGTGGAGCGTTCTTTGCTCTGAACGCCTGTGAATCCGTTGAACCCGAGACTATTCTTGATGCCTCTGAAGGCTTGAGCCAGGCCTATCCTCCCTTTGAAGGGAAACGTCTGATCTCCAAACACCGTCTGCCCTTAAAGCTCTTTTCCTAGCTGTCTTTGCTGTCTACCCCAGCTTAATTCCTTTTCTTTTTCTATTTAAAAAATTCCTTAACAAGCAGGACACCTCCTGTATACATTGTGTCTAAGGCCTCCATGAACTTAGGGACACAGATTTGGAAAGCAAAGCGAAACTGTGAAGATGTGATGTGACCAAGGAAGACCGTGGCTACGGATGGGACCCTATCAGATATCTCGAGTGGGTTAGATAAGTTCATTGGTGACTTGTCGCCTTGCTGGTTGATAATGAGCTAGTGGTTAAATATTTTCTATTACCGTTTTCCTCATAAATGCAGAACTTTATTTTTATGCCCTTGATTTTTTGTTGTTGTTGTTGACTGTTCCAGTTCAGGTTAACTTCGAATCTTGGTCTTATTACCTATTGCATTTTGTACTGGGGCCTTTTTTTTTTTTTTTCTTTTGAGTTGGAGTCTCACTCCATCGCCCAGGCTGGATGGAATGCAGTGGCATGCTCACGGCCACCCCAGCGTCGACCTGCTGGACTCCGGCAATCGTTCCAAGTAGCCAAAACTATAGGCGTGCACTACCATGCCCGGTTAATTTTTGATGTATTGTGGAGACAAGGTCTTGCCAACTTGCCTGGGCTGGTCTCGAACCCGCAGGCTCATGCATTCCACTTGCCTTGGGCCCCCAAAGTGCTGGGATTACAGACTTGAGCCACCGTGTCTGGCCACCTTTCTTTATTTTTAAAAAATTCATACAAGTATTACACTATTATCTTCTCCCTGTAAGAATTAAACTATAAAAACAAAATCTGAGCTGGGCTCGGTGGCTCAGCCTGTAATCCCGCGCCTTTGGGAGGCTGAGGTGAGTGGATTGCCTGAGCCTGCGGGTTCAAGACCTGCCTGGGCAGCGAGACCTCATCTCTACTATAAATCAAAAAATCAGCCAGGCGTGGTAGCGCATGCCTGTAATTCCGGCTACTTGGAAGGCTGAGGCGGAAGGATCGCCGGAGCCCAGCAGGTCGAGGCTGTGGTGGCCGGGAGCAGCCACTGCACTCCAGTCTAGGCGACAGAGTGAGACTCCAACTCAAAAAAAAATCTGCCTTAACCACCATCTCTCCCACATTCCAATCCCTTGAGAGAATTAACCACTCTTATTTAGTGTGTATCCTCCAAAATATTTGTCTATCCATTTATTCATATGCGTTCATTCAACAAATATGTATTGAGTATCTATGTATTGAGGCACTAGGAACATAGCAATGAACAAAAGAGGAAAATCCCTGGACTTTATAGAGCTTACATCTAGTGTATTTGTGCAAATGTATAATTTGTTGTTTACGGAAAAGGCATTATCTGCACTTAGTGGTTCTCCATCTTGCTTTTTTCACTTAGAAATATATCATGGTGATCTTTCCACACCACTGCATATGTGTGTATATAGTACATTGTATTGTATTTATCTCAGTGTATGCATTTCATTAGTTATTTGAGCCATAACTCCTCTGTTGGGGTCCCAAACTCCAGTGCCTACAGGGGCTATGCAGATAACCAAGAGGTAAAGTGAAAAAATGAAGCAGGCATGTTTTGTTCTAAGCAAAAGTAGCTATCTATACAGATCAGAGGATTGTTAACTTGAACAAGGTATACAGAATTCCAGTGGTTTAAGAATATTTGAAAACCTGGAATTTTGTAACAGAAATCCCTGATTTTTTAATATTGGCAGGTAATTATAGATTCTAAAGCACTGTTCAGGCTAAACATAACACACCTGCAGGACAGAGTAGCCCAAGAGCCACCAGTTTGCAGCTTCCAATCTAATAACTGTTCTGTTATTAAACATTAAAGTTAATTTCTTTTCTTTTCTTTTTTTTAGTAGGAGTCTCACTCTGTTGCCCAGGCTGGAATGCAGTGGCATGCTCACGTCCACCACAGCCTTGACCTGCTAAATTCAGCCTTGACCTGCTAAATTCAGGTGATCCTTCCGCCTCAGCCTTCCAAGTAGCTGGAACCAAAGGCGTGCGCTACCACGCCCGGCTAATTTTTTTATTTATTGCAGCGACAAGGTCGCACCAAGTTGTCTGGGCTGGTCTTGAACTCTTGGACTCAGGCAATCCTCTCACTTCTGCCTCCCAAAGTGCTGCGATTATAGGTGTGAGCCGCCATGTCCGGCTTGAAGTTAATTTCAGTGTTTGACACAGTGGAAATACCTGCACAAGCAGTATTACACACATGTTGGAATATCTTTCTAAGGCAGTTTATAAGGAAGTAGAATTTCTGGGCCAAAGAGTACACAGGCATTTTTTAGTTTTAATAAATGCTTCTTTTTAAAAATTACTTTTCATCTGCAAGTGTCCGAGAAAGCCTGTTTCTCCAAACACTTGCCAATATTTAATATGATCAATTACTTTGTTATTTACCATTCTGATGAGTGAAATGGCATTTAATTATTTGTTTGGCTCAACAAACACATAGCACTTAGAGTGTTCCAGGCACTGCTCTAAGCACTTTAAATATTTATTTTGAGTCGGAGTTTCACTGTCACCCAGGATGATCACAGCTCACCACAGCCTTGACCTTTTGGGTTCAGGCAATCCTTTCACCTCAGCTTCCTAAATAGCTGGGACTACATGTGTGTCACCACATCCAGCTAATTTTTTGAGGAGACAAGATTCCACTATGTTGCCTAGGATAGTCTTGAACTCTTGGGCTCAAGCAGTCCTCTTACCTCTACCTCGTAAAGTGCTAGGATTGCAGGTGTGAGCCACGACTCCTGGCAAATTAAATACTCATCATTTAATCCTTATAGTAACTCTATGCAGTAGGTATGATGATGATGTCACTTTTATAAATAAGTAAACTGAAGCATCGAGCTAGAAAGTATTAGAGCCAGGTTTCAAGCCCAGACAGTTGGGCTCCAGAATCAGTGTTCCTCATCAGTATGCTAGGCTGTCCTCAGTGCAACTGGTAAATTTCTAGTGAGGCTGAATATATTCTTTTTTTTTTTTTTGAGTTGGAGGCTCACTCTGTCGTCCAGACTGGAGTGCAGTGGCTGCTCCCGGCCACCACAGGCTTGACCTGGGCTCTGGCAATCCTTCCGCCTCAGCCTTCCAAGTAACTGGAGCTACAGGCATGCACTACCATGCCCATCTCATTTTTGATTTATTATAGAGATGAGGTCTCACCAAGTTGCCTAGGTGGGTCTCGAACCCGCGGGCTCAGGCAGTCCACTCACCTCAGCCTCCTTAATGTGTTTATTCATTTAATATCGTTTATTTAGAAGGTATATGAGAGAGAGAGAAAGAGACAAGATTAGAAGATTCACCTCCCCAAGGTAGGGGAGGGAGTCAAAGGAAAACATGACCTGGCCAGTGTTCAGCTAAACAATGACCAGACCAGGGCCTAGCCTCAGTGTGTTTGTCAGCCAATTCTTTACTGTGTAAACCAGAAATAAAATCCTAAGCACCCCCCCACACACACACCAGCTGAACAGACCCCTCTTGGCCAAAAGGACCCTAGGGAAACCTGAAAAACTTAATTCCTCCTGGCCATGAAAGGAAAGGAGGAATTATACCCCATTATACTTCCTACCTTTTGGCACCTAAGTTAAAATAGAGATCATAAGACTGACAAAATGACTCTTTGTGCACAAAGATACTGCATTATAAACAAGACCTAAGGCCATGCAAAGCAGGGCTAAGTCACACTCTAAAACCATAAAATCTTGCCAAAAGTTTTTTTCTTAATCCCAGTGTAATGTGGCTTATTTTCCAATCAAACTCTGGTATATTGCATCACATGACAGACAGCAGACCCTGAAGGCAATAAAAATATTTTACCCCAAAATATATTTATTTGACTTATTTTGAAATGGCCCTGCAAAGCTGTTATTTGTGGGGGAAATTGATCTCTGGAGAGAATCTCCATAAATGCAGCCAAGGACTCTTTTTCTAGACCCTTCTCGGATCTGGGAAAGATTAACACAAGTCTTTAGATAAAGCTAACTCTTTCAACCAGTTGCCAATTAGAGAATCTTCGAATCCAACTATGATTTGTAAGCTCCGACACACATACACTTCAACATATATCACCTCTTTAGGTTGAATCAATATACACCTTCCATGTATTGATTTATAATTTTACCTACAACTCTTATCTCCCAAAATAATGTATTAAAAACCAAACTAGAGCCAGGCTCTATGGCTCAGCCTGTAATCCCACACCTTTGGGAGGCTGAGGTGAGTGGATTGCCTGAACCCGCGGGTTCGAGACCCGCCTGGGCAGCGAGACCTCATCTCTACAATTAATCAAAAAATCAGCCGGGCGTGGTAGCACACGCCTGTAATTCCAGCTACTCGGAAGGCTGAGGCAGAAGGATCGCCGGAGCCCAGCAGGTCGAAGCTGTGGTGACCGAGAGCGGCCACTGCACTCCAGTCTGGGCGACAGAGTGAGACTCCAACTCAAAAAAAAAAAAAACCCAAAAAAACCAAACTACCTCTGAGTACACTTTCTCAGAACCTCTTGAGACCATTCCCTGGGTCATGATCATTCATATTGGCTCAGAATAAACCTCTTTAAAACATTTTACAGGACTGAGCTCGGTGGCTCAACGTGTAATCCCAGCACTTTGGGAGGCTGAGGTGAGTGGATTGCCTGAACCCGCGGGTTCGAGACCAGCCCAGGCAACTTGGCGAGACATCATCTCTACAATAAATCAAAAAATTAGCTGGGCGTGGTAATGCACACCTGTAGTTCCACTACTTGGAAGGCTGAGGTGGAAGGATCGCCTGAGCCCAGCAGGTGGAGGCTGCAGTGGCCGTGAGCATGCCACTACACTCCAGCCTGGGCGACAGAGTGAGACTCCAACTTAAAAAAAAAAAAAATTTTGCAGTTGGCTTTTTCATTGACAACTGTGAATTGCTTACTATTACCCTTCATCCTTTTTCACTTGAGTTGTTTAGCATTTGCTTGTTCCTTTGCAGTACTTATTTTACATATTGTTACATATTTGCTAGAGTACAGGCTAAGTTTTCCTTAGTTTTCTTTGAAAACCGACCTGGAGACACGGATTTGATAAAAGTAGATTATTTTTTGGAGATATTTCTGGGAAACATGGTGACAGGGAAGCGAGAGAGTAAAGTGTGGAAAGCCAAGAAAGCAGCTGTTGATGAACAGGATACTACTGTGGGCATCTGGGGCTCAGTCTCACTGGGGGTCTTCTGAAAGGTTCCATAGACATGACTCAGAATTGTTCCACTGAAGGGCACGGGAGCTGGAGTATTCACACAACCACTTCTGGGGCAGAAGGTCCCTAGCCCAAGTGCAGATGATATCCTCAGGCAAAGAGACCCAGGAAGCCATCAGCAAGTACAGGATCTGCCTGTCTGCAGGTGTCCTCCGTGGTGGGTTGAGGGTTAGGGTGAGGAAACCTGCAATATCTGCTGTGCTTTTGTAACAGACTCCAATATCCAGCAGCCTCAACAGGAAAGCTTTTCTCTCACATTTAGTAGTCTAGGTAGGTGGATAGTGCAGACAACACTAGGACTCAGGTTCTTCCTATCTTGTTGCTTCACCCCTAGGGCAAAGGCTTGCAAACTTTTTCTGCTCACAGCACCCTTAGTGACTTAGACATTTTTTTCTTGGAGTCCCTAAGCCAAAAACAGCAACAGCAAAACAGTTCCATGTATTAAATAATTATCTCTGAACAACATAATAAGTACTGTGCGTATGTCCTAACAACATCGTGCCCTTTGGACACAGCACAATTTATCAAGCCTTGAAACCAGACTGGAAAATATCTTCATAACACATTAAGAATTCAGCTGTCTAATGTTGAAAATGTGAACTAGCTAAAGCTAGCAATTTCTTGTGGGACGCAGATGATGCTTGTTTCTCAAATTTTTCAAATATCCCACAGCACCCCCATGAGGTCATTGTGGCATCCTGGATATGTCATGCACAGTTTTTGGAACCATTGCACTAGGGTATCATTCTGATCCATGGTCAACACCTTCTAACCCCTGAGAAAGGAAAAAGAAGGCAGCCAAAAGCTGTTTCCATTTAATAACGGGATCTGAAAATTGTGCCTATCCTCTCCTGCGCAGATGCCATTGGCCAGAATGTAGTGACGTAGGCATACCTGACCACAGGGGGAGCTGGGAAATGTAGTCTCCAACTAAACGGCCGTATGTCCCGCTAGAGCTTGGAAGACTGTACTACTAAAAGGAAGAAATAAAGGGAAAATATTCTCTACCACATTCTGGATATAAATCTTTTGTCTCTGATATAAATTCCACATGTCACATATCCGTTAACTTTATTTATGGCATTCTTGTCATACAAAGACTTAAAATTCAGAAGTACTCAAATCAGCCTTTTCTTTTATGACTTTATGTTCTGTATCTTGCTTAACAAGAAATTCTTTACTCCAATATTACACACACCAACAAAAATACACACACATATATGCTACAATATTTTTTCTAGTTTATTTATACTTTTTATCTCTAATTCATCTGGAATTTCTTCCCATGACGTCTGAGATCATTTCAGAAGGGAAAGAAGATATTTAAAGTGTTTATCCAAGGCACTATTTATGTGTTAAATTCTCAACTGCCTTCCAGTTTGCATTCCTGCTTCCCACAACGATCTGCACATAAACAATATAGTGGACACTGAGGTTTCTTACCCATCCACCATGTCTGCTACAGGTTTCCCTGCATTCTCTTTGGATTTGAATCCACTACCAGCTCTGGTGGGGAGTTCCTGATTGGTTTTAGCTAATCAGGACAATCCTACCACCCTTATCACAACAATTTTTCAAAACAAAAGCCAACCTGGAATGCAAGTGAACCAATTTGAATGAAGCTAGGATTTCTATTCATTAGTGCCTTCCCTCACTAGAGGTGAATAAAAATATTGAAGAGGAAGCCTGAAGCCTTACTTTCTTCCCCGAGGGACCGTGAGGAAGGCCAGCCTGAGGATAAAGCCAACACCACGTGGGGGTGGGCAGACCTGAGGGAAGCACATAGAAATGGAGCCAGAGCCATGAATGAATCGTGCCTGACGCTTACTCTCTCTTTGGACTTTTTATTTAGATGAGCCATTTTTTTTTCCTTTTTTTTTGAGTTGGAGTCTCACTCTGTCGCCCAGACTGGAGTGCAGTGGCCGCTCCCAGCCACCGCAGCCTCGACCTGCTGGGCTCCGGCGATCCTTCCGCCTCAGCCTTCCAAGTAGCTGGAACTACAGGCGTGCGCTACCATGCCCGGGATGAGTCATTTTTTAAACCATGTTATGTTTTCTATAACTTGTACCTGGAAACATTCTAATCCCAACAAATTCATGTGGTCACTCAGTCTTTCTTTCCCCCACCTCTTGTTTTTCCTTTTGAACTCATTCTAAGTTTTTGAAATATATATATATAAATAACTGCAAAGAAAAGACTATATCTTACTATCTTAACTGCTACTGTATTACTGTGTGTTTCTATATAAATACAAAAATGTGAATTTTATATTCATTTAGAAGGTTTACATAGATGCAATCCATGCCTAGAAAATTTTGAATTTTGTCTTTTTTATTTGTTTTATCATAAGTATTTTCATCTATCTGGATAGTTTTCATTATTACATGGGAATACAATGAATAACCTTCTCTTATTGTTGGACATTTGTATTATCTCCTACTTTTCAATGCTATAGATAGCTTTGCAACTAACATATTCATAGCTTTTTAAAAAATCAGTTGAATAATTTTTCTCAGAATGAATCTCTTAGTGCTTGGTTAGATTCTAAAACCCAAGAGCTTCTGTTCTTTAAAACCTCCAAGCATGAAACTTGACGCCTGCGTTTTATAAATAGCATAGAATGAAACCCACTATTTAAGCCTAAAATCAAAAATTAAATTCAAATGTGATAGGAAGGATTGTGTCACTTGTGACACATCCCTCTTTGAAGTATTCCTAAGCCCTCCTGTAAGCTCCTGAAACTAGACCTGTGGTATCAGTTTTTTGCCTGCTGCAAGATCAGTTGACAGGATCAACCACCATTTACACCACGATCTCTTGTCCCCAAGGGAATGACTGAGGCAATACTTTGGAAATGGGATACAGGACTTCATAGCTAACTCTTACAAAATGCAATAGCACACAATGCCTGTCACAGCCAGTGATTTGTCAGTCATGAGGAATTTTGAAATGGAGAAATGAAGAAAAAATGAACAAGACAAAAGTATTTTTGTTAGAGGGCAAGGATGGGTCTGCGCTGGTTTACTGTTATATCATCAGCAACTGTTTTGATGCCTAGCTCATAGTAGATGCTCAATAAAAATGGAATGAATGAATGAAAGAGAAAGGACAGAGCATACTGGAAGGAAATTGATATCCTAGATTGATATCACCCAAACAAAAATCCTCTGGCCAGTAGGTGGGGCCACAGTCGTCCATATTGGCTGGTTTGGAGCACACCGTATGGGTACCCGACTTACATTTTTGAATTTCCACTTTGCTGCTATGATTGCTGCCCCTTAAGGCAACTGGGCTCAAGCACCACATGAAAGGGAAAGTCAGGATGGAATCTCCATTTCCTGATTCATTTCGGCCCCGGCCCTAACCCCGTTCTCCACTCAGAGCTCCTCATTCCAAGTGCTTGTCATCAATACTACCTGCCATTCACCACAAGCTGTGGCATCTCTTCAGAACAAGGTTGAGGAAGGACAAAATACAACATCGTAAATGCTGTGCTCCGAGTCATGGGGGAGAAATGACTGAATTTCTGGTTAGTGTCCCAGAGTCTATGACTTTCTTATTAATAATCTGACTCCAAGTGAAACAGGTCTGACATTGGGCTGTATTCAGGACAAGACATGAATGTAATTCCAGGAAGAAATGCAGAATGAAAATATCAGGTGAAGGTCACATAGGGGTTAAGAGTGTGAGCTCAGGAATTCCTGGGTTCTAGTCTAGCATCCATCTCTTTGAGCTGTATGGCTTTGGGCCAGTTACTTAACCTCTCTGAGCCTCGGTTTCTTCATCTGCAAAGTAAAACACAAAGGATTTGTCTTAGTCATTTCCTATTGCTTATTACAGAATACCTGAAACCAAGGAATTCATAAAGAAAAGGAATTTATTTCTTTTAGTTATGGAGGTTTAGCAGCTCAAGGGGCCACATCTGGTGAGAGCTTTCTTGCTGGTAGGGACTCCGCAGAGTCCTGAGGTGACACAGAGAATCACATGGTGAGGGGCTGAGTGTGCTAGCTTGGGTCTGTCTTCCTCTTCTTATAAAGCCACCAGTCCCACTTCCATGATAATTCATTAATCCATTAACCCTGTATTCCACGAATGGATTAACTTTTTCATGACCCAATCGACTCTCAAAGGCCCCATCTTTCAGTACTGCCACGTCAGAAATTACATTTCAACTTGAGTTTTGGAAGGGACAAACACTCAAGTCATAGCAGGGTTTTTGTGGGGATTAAATGAGATAATGCATGTAAAGCATGTTCAATAAATATTGGCCACTAATATCATAGATGCAAATCCCCAAAGTAAAAAATTATGATCAATACAGAAGAACAAACAGGAAGCATTTCTGAAGCAAGAGGTTTCGGGTATCATGACTCTTTATGTTGCAATAATAGTAAGCCCAGCTCAGATTAAACAACAAAAGAGACTTCTTGGCCTCTGCCACTGGAATGTTTAGAGATGGCGCTGTCTCCAGGAAGGGTTTGAATCAGCAGCTCAATGATATCATCAAGGACTGAGTTTCTTTTTGTCCCTCACTCTGTGGCTGGAATTTTAGCCCAAGACACCAGTGTTCATCCTGATGGTAGGATGGCCGCTGGTCACAGCTTGGCTTCATGCTTCCATATTGATATCCAGTGAGGAGAGAGGAGAGAGGGCTATCTTAGAGTTTCAAGTAGAAGTACTGAAATTCACCATGGTTGGGCTGGTTTGGGTCATAGACCTACCCCTGAACTAATGTGCCATTAGTCTTGAGTAAAACAAAACCTGCTGGAGGCGCTCAGGAGAGAGGTTGGGATGAGGAAGGAAAGTCTGGGTGTTAAGGAAGACGCATGGATGCTAGCCATGGGGGCGATTGATAAGTAAGCAGCTAATAAGTCATATCTGCAACGATGCCCCCCCAAATGAAGATCAAGCCTGGGATGAATGAAGGCGTGACTGAAAACATAGGGATGCTTGGAACATGGCAAGACCTCGCGGTGGGTGTCCTACATTCCCCAGACTCAAAGGCAGATCTGTTAATACAGTTCCTTCCTGGCAGCCACCTTCTGGTGCAGGTTCAAGGAATTGCGTATGCAAAGGAAAGGAAAGGAAATTCTAGCCACGAAACTGCAGTTACACAGTTGCGCAAGGTCACCCAGAACGGATGCGCCTCCTTAGGAAAAGCAAGAGCGTGTAAGGAGAGACGACGCTAAGGCGTTCCAGCATCACGGGCCAGCAGAAAAATAGCAGCTGGCAAAGAAAGTCAAATTAGGATGGTCAAAGGAGTAGGAGGAGAACCAGGGGAAGGGGAACCCGGGGGACCAAAGAGAGGATGTGCCTGATCTCCCCAGGGAGGCGCAAACAGGTGAGGCCAATGGGAGGAAGCTGGGATGAGCCCCCACAGACTCCAGTGAAATGTCCCCAGGAAATGGCTCCAGTGATGACTGTAGACTAGCTTGCCAGGTTCAGATGACTCTTCTGGGCCAGCAAGGCTCTGGAGAGGGCAGCTCCTCTTCAGAGCCCGCTAGAGATGCTGCATCGTTGGCTTCAGCTGGAAAGGCCTTGGAAGGCTTGCTGAGACTGCGGTGTTGGAAGGAGTTCTGATCGATAACTCAAAGCAGGAGGACCAGAAGCAGATGCTTCTGGGATACACGTGTTGGCTGGTTATTACAGAAACATACACATGCGCGCAACAGTGAGTTTGTTTGTTACAGCAGCTTGAGTACGTCACCCTGACTGACCCTCTCTGATGATGCTCCTAGGACGGAGTGGAGCACCAAGGGGGAGTGTGTGCAGCTGGTGGGGGTTCACACAGCCACAAAGTCCAGCTGTGTCAAATGCAGCCTCCTTTGTGTCTCCATAACCGGACTTAGCATGGCTACTGTGAGCCAGGTTCCAATGGGGCAGTGAGTCCACCCTCCCACCCTCCTTCTTGTCTTCTCTTTGCCCATCACTGAAACTCTTACTTCTTTTGGATAGAAAAAAAATTAGTCCTAGTGCAAACAGCCCCACTCTGGAGTTTATGGAGTAAGCCATAAGTTTTTGTAAATTTCTCCCCCTCCGAAATCCCCAGTGTCTTTCTTTACTTTTTTTTTTGAGTTGGAGTCTCACTCTGCTGCCCAGACTGGAGTGCAGTGGCCACTCCCGGCCACCGCACCCTCGACCTGCTGGGCTCCGGCGATCCTTCCGCCTCAGCCTTCCGAGTAGCTGGAACTACAGGCATGCGCTACCACGCCCGGCTGATTTTTTGATTTATTGTAGAGATGAGGTCTCGCCAAGTTGCCCAGGCGGGTTTCGAACCCGCGGGCTCAGGCAATCCACTCACCTCGGCCTCCAAAGCGTGGGATTACAGGCTGAGCCACCGAGCCCGGCTATAGTTTTTTATTTTATTTTAGAAAGCAGGATTTATTGAGAAAACAGAAAAGCTCCCACAGTGGGAGGGGACCCGAAGGGGTTTCCCTATTTTAAAAAAAAAAAAGGCCGGACGTAGTGGCTCAGGCCTATAATCCCAGCACTTTGGGAGGCCGAGGTGAGAGGACTGCCTGAGCCATGGGTTCGAGACCAGCCTGGGCAACTTGGCAGGACCCTATCTCTACAATAAATCAAAAACCTAGCCAGACATGATGGAGCATGCCTGTAGTTCCAGCTACTTGGAAGGTTGAGGTGGAAGAATCACCTGAGCCCAGCAGGTCGAGGCTGCGGTGGCCGGGAGTGTGCCACTGTCCTCCAGCCTGGGTGACAGAGTGAGATTCCAACTCAAAAAAAAAAAAATAGAGACAGAGTCTTAGCTTTGTCACCCAAGCTGGAGTGCAGTGGCATAATCATAGCTCTCTGCAGCTTCAAACTCCTGAGCTCAAGCAATCCACCTCAGCCTCCCAAGTACTGGAACTACAGGCCAGTGCCACCACACCTGGCTAATTTTTTTTTTTTTTTTTTTTTTTTGTAGAAATAGGGGTCTCGCTGTGTTGCCCAGGCTGGTCTTGAACTCCTGGCCTCATGCAATCTTCCTGCCTCAGTCTTCTAAAGCACTAGAATTATAGTCATGAGCCACTGCACTCAGCCCAAAATCCCTAGCTTTGACAATGAAAAAAAGTAGTTTGGCTTTCAGACTTTTATCTTTTCAACAGACACACTGAAGTCTATTTAAGAGATGAAAGGACAAGGAGGTGGCTCTTTTTTGGCTAAATCTCCCTCATCCACCCCTACACTCACTTACCCAGCTAGGGCTAGTTTGACCATTGTGGAAAGAGCATCAGGCAGAAGGAAGAGGAAGGGCAACTTCAAAGTGTTGTCCACTACATTGATTTACATCACCCTGTCATATTCCAGGAGATAGCTTACATAGCACACAAAACAAGATAAAAATAACTTTAAAGAGAGTAAAGACAAAGAGGAAGTGAATGTAAACAAGGTGAAGCCGAGCATTCCAGTGGACTGCTCTCACTTCTGTGGTGGAAGTGAGGGTGCTCAAAGGGGCTCCTGCTGACATCTGGGCTCACAGACCCGCACCGGACTGTGATGTGGCAATAAATGAAACTTGATCATATGAAGCCACTGAGACTGGAGGTTGTTTATTACAGCAGCTAACATTAATGATGCTGACTAACATGCTATCAAGTTGTCAGTGAAAGTTATAGCATGGCCCGATATCAACCATCAGGCCTTCCCTCAAAATGCTATTACAGGCTGGGCGTGGTGGCCCACGCCTGTAATCCCAGCACTTTGGGAGACAGAGGCAAGAGGATTGCCCAGAGGTTCAAGACCAGCCTGGGCAACTTGGCAAAACCTCATCTCTACAATAAATTAAAAAATTAGCCAGGTGGGGGGGGGCGCACGCGTGTAAGTCCCAACTACTTGAAAAGCTGCGGTGGAAGGATCACCTGAGCCCAGGAGGTTGAGGCTATGGTAGCCATGAGCATGTCACAGCACTCCAAAGTGAGACTCCAACTCAAAGTGAGGCAACAAAGTGAAACTCCAACTCAAAAAAAAAAACATGCCATTACATCATTAGTCAACTTCAGCTCTCAGGCATGGGATGGACAATTATCTGGACCGATTCCTATGCTGCCCCAGCAGGATGTCACTCATTCCTCTTCCTTTGTCCCCGGAGGTCTTAAGGGCACAGTGCAGACACACACAGAGGTTTTGGGTAGGAGTGCATGACTGCAAGACACAAATCCCCTGTTTGGACTCTGTCCCCTCCGCTCAGAGTGGCTGGAGGTGTCAGGGCAGACTTGGCAGGGAGATAGTGAGACACCAGCCAACTTTAAACCGACGTCTGGGTTTTCCCATTCAATCCCTATCTGCCCACATTTGCTTTCCTTGGCCAAGGCCTCTTATCTAGGCTCTCAACACATTCTGAATGAAGAGACTTTCAGCCATATTCTGATAAACTCTCACTACAGCAGTGCATTATTTTGCTAGTGCTACCATAAGAAAATACCACAGACAGGGTAGCTCAAACAACAGACATTTTTTTTTTTTTACAGTTAAGAGGCCAGAAGTCTGAGATCAAGGTGTTGGCAGAGTTGGTTTCTCCTGAGGCCTAGATCCTTGGCTTGCAGACGGTTGCCTTCTTGCTATGTTCTCACATGGTCTACCTTCTGTGCATGTGTGTGTCCAAATTTCCTCTTCTTGTAAAGATACTGGTCAGATTGGATTAGGACCTACACTGATGGCCCCGTTTTAACTTAATTAGCTGCCTACAGGAGCTATCTCTACATACAATCACATTCTGAGGTACTAGGGGTGAGGACTTCATGATATAAATTGGGGGGGACCCACCTCAGCACCGAACAAGAAGATCCATTTTGTGGTGGTCATAGTCATATTTCTGTGGATTTTTTTTTTTAATTGGAGTGTCACTCCGGCACCCAGGCTGGAGTGCAGTGGCATGCTCACTGTCACCCCAGCATGACCTGCTGGGCGCCAGTGATCCTTCCATCTCAGCCTTCCAAGTAGCCAGAACTACAAGCATGCACTACTATGCCCGGCTAATTTTTGATTGATTGTACACACAAGGTCTCACCAAGTTGCCTGGGCTGGTCTCGAACCACAGACTCAGGCAACTCACCGCCTCAGCTTCCCAAAGTACTGGAATTACAGGCTGAGCCACCAAGTCCAGTCTCTGTGGATTTTTGTTTTTTGGTTTTTTTGAGTTGGAGTCTCATTCTGTCACCCAGACTGGAGTGCAGTGGCCGCTCCCAGCCACCGCAGCCTCGATCTGCTGGGCTCTGGCGACCCTTCCACCTCAGCCTTCCGAGTAGCTGGAACTACAGGCGCGTGCTACCATGCCCAGCTGACTTTTTTATTTATTGTAGAGATGAGGTCTCGCTGCCCAGGGGGGTCTCGAACCCTCAGGCTCAGGCAATCCACTCACCTCATCCTCCCAAAGGCGCGGGATTACAGGCTGAGCCACCGAGCCCGGCTTCTGTGGATTTTTTTTAAGGAGAAAAAGGCCTCTTCTCAAGGAGAAGTCAGACCAACTACAAGATACTCCTAACAGGGTGCCATAATTGGGCTGGATGTTTTCCAAAGTCTGATAGAAGAAAAATATTAGGAGGAAATCTGTGTTACCTTGGGCCTGGTGTTAAGTTTCTAGATTCAACACATTATTAAAATTATTAGCCTGTAATCCCACGCCTTTGGGAGGCTGAGGTGAGTGGATTGCCTGAGCCCGCGGGTTCGAGACCCACCTGGGCAGCGAGACCTCATCTCTACAATAAATCAAAAAATCAGCCGGGTGTTGGTAGTGCATGCCTGTAATTCCGGCTACTCGGAAGGCTGAGGCGGAAGGATCGCCGGAGTCCAGCAGGCCAAGGCTGCGGTGGCCGGGAGTGGCCACTGCACTCCAGTCTGGGCGACAGAGTGAGACTCCAACTCAAAAAAAAAGAAAAAAAATTAAAAACATTTGCTCTATGAATAACATTGTTAAGAGAATGAAAACATATGTCACCCACTAGAAGAAAATGCTTGTAACTCACATATTGAATAATAACTTGTATTCAAAATACATATGCACACACTCTTTTTTTTTTTTTTTTGAGTTAAGAGTCTCACTCCGTTGCCCAGGCTGGAGTGCAGTGGCACATTCACGGCCATCCCGGTGTTGACTTGCTAGGCTCTGGTGATCCTTCCCCTCAGCCTTTTCCAAATAGCCAGAACTACAGGCGCCTGCTACCACACCCTGCTAATTTTTTATTTATTGTAGAGACGAGGTCTCGCCAAATTGCCTGGGCTGGTCTCAAACCTGCGGGCTCAGGCAATCCATTTGCCTCAGCCTCCCAAAGTGCTGGGATTACAGGCCCACTCACTCTTAATACTCAACAATTTTCTTTCTTTCTTTCTTTCTTTCTTTTTGAAATCAGCATCTCTCTCTATTGCCCAGGTTGGAATGCACTGGCACCATCAGGGCTCACTGCAGCCTCCACCTTCTGGGCTCAAGCAATCCTTCTGCCTCAGCCTCCTGAGTAGCTGGGACTACAGACATGTACCACCATACCTGGCAAGACTCAACAATTCTTCAACCTTGTTAGCAGGGTGCGGTGGCTCACATCTATAACTCCAGCACTTCAGGAGGTTAAGGCTGGAGGATTGCTTGAGATCAGGAGTTTGAGACCAGACTGGGCAACATGCAAGTCCCCCATCTCTACAATTTTTTTTCTTAATTAGTGGGGCATGATGTTGAGTGCCTGTAGTCCAAACTACTTGGGAGGCTAAGGTGGGAGGATTGCTTGAGCCCAGAAGGTCAAGGCTGCAGTGAGCCATGATCATGCCACTGCACTCCAGCCTATGCAACAAACTGAGATCCAGGCTCTAAAAAAATTAAATAACTAAGTTTAAAAAATTTTTAAAACCAAAATATCTGAATAGATACTTCACCAAAGAAGATAAGCAGATAGCAGGTAAGCATATGAAAAAATACTCGGGCCAAACACAGTGGCTCAAGTCTATAATCCCAGCACTTTGGGAGCCCGAGGCAAGAGCATTGCCTGAGTTCAGGGTTTCGAGACCAGCCGTGGCAACTTGGTGAGACCGTGTCTCTACAATAAATAAAAAAATTAGCTGACTATGGTGGCGCACACCTATAGTTCCAGCTACTTGGAAGGTTGAGGCGGAAAGATCATCTGAGCCCAGAAGGTCAAGGCTGGGGTCATGCCACTGCACTCCAGCCTGTGCAACAGAGTGAAACTCCAACTCAAAAAAAAAAAAAAAAAGAAAGAAAGAAGGAAAGGAAGAAAGAAAAAAATGCTCAAAATCATTTGACATTAGGAAAATACAAATTAACACATCAGTGAGATGCCACTACATATCTATTAGCTGGCTAGAATCCCACCCACCCAAAATCCTAACAATACCAATTGACTTCGAAGATGTCGAGCAGCTGGTGGGAACGTAAAATGATACAACCACTTTAGAGACAGTTTGGCAGCTTCTTACAGAGCTAAACATAGACTTACCATATGATCCAGCAATCATGCTCCTAGGTATTTACCCAACTGATTTGAAAACTTATGTCTAACCAAAAGTCTGTATGTAAATGTTTTCAGCAGATTTATTCCTAATTGCCCCAAAGTGGAAGCAACCAAGATATCCTTCCACAGGGGAATGTAAATCTAAAACTGCTGTACTCTAAAACAAAAAGTTTATTTTGAAAAAGTTTCCAACTTTGGGGAACATAGTTGAGTTGTCAAAGAGCATGATGATACTAGTGACCATACTAATCATCACAAAATATTGCTCACCATGTGACACACTGGAGCCTGCCTTGGAGATTATTTTAAGATTACAGAGGGGCTAGGCGTGGTGGCTCAGCCTGTAATCTCAGTACTTTGGGAGGTGGAGGTGAGAGGATTGCCAGAGCCCATGGGTTCGAGACCAGCCCGGGTAACTTGGCGAGACCTCATCTCTACAATAAATTTTTAAAAATAATTAGCCAGGCATGGTGGCATGCACCTGTAGTTCCAGCTACTTGGAAGGCTGAGGTGGAAGGATCCCCTGACCCAGTAGGTTGATGCTGGGGTGGCTGTGAGTGTGCCACTGCACTCCAGCCTGGGTGATAGAGTAAGACTCCAACTCAAAAAAAAAAAAAAGATTATATAGGGCAAGGCTGTGTGTGGTGGCTCATGTTTGTAATACCAGTGTTTGGGGAGGCTGAGGCAGGAGGATCGCTTGAGCCCCAGAGGTCAAGGCTGCAGTGAACCTTGATCACACCACTGCACTCCAGCATGGGCAACAGAGACTCTGTCTCTAAAAAATAAAAAGATTACACAGAGCAGCTTGGGGAGGGAAAATACACTTTATTTTGTTAGGAGGAAAGGGACCTCAGCTTGGGGTGTATTAATTCATTTAAGAAATATTTATTGGCCAGGTGCAGTGGCTCATGCCTATAATCCCAGCACTTTGGGAGGCTGAGGTGAGAGGACTGACTGAGCCCACGGGTTCGAGACCAACCCAGGCAACTTGGAGAGACTTCATCTCTACAATAAATAAATAAAATTAGCCAGGTGTTGCGGTGTATGCCTGTAGTTCCAGTTACTTGGAAGGCTGTGGCAGAAGGATCACCTGAGTCCAGCATGTACAGGCTGTGGTGGCTGGGAGCATGCCACTGCACTCCAGCCTGGGTGACAGAGTAGGACTCCAACTCAAAAGTAAAATAAGTAAATAAATAAATATTACACAAAGCAGCCTAGGGAGGGAAAATGCACTTTATTTTGTTAGGAGGAAAGGGGCCTCAACATGGGGATTATTAATGTATTCATTCATTTAAGAAATATTTATTGACCAGGTTTGGTGGTTCATCCTGCAATCCCAGCACTTTGGGAGGCTGAGACGAGTGGATTGCCTGAGCCCACGGGTTTGAGACCAGCCTGGGCAACTTGGCGAGACCTCGTCTCTACAATAAATCAAAAATTAGCCAGGCATGGTAGCCCATGCCTGCAGTTCCAGCTACTTGGAAGGCTGAGACGGAAGGATCACTGGAGCCCAGCAGGTCGATGCTTGGGTGACCATGAGAGTGCCTTTGCACTCCAGCCTGGACAGCGGAGCGAGATTCCAACTCAAAATAAAAAATATATATATATATATATATTAGGCACCCACAATGTGCCAAGCACTGTTCTAGGTACTACAGACAAAGTGATGAATAAAACATAAAGAAAAACCTGTCCTGGAGCTTGCACTCTAAGGAATGGAAGCAGAAAAGAGACAAGATGTGCCAGGGGCGTGGTGGCTCACACCTGTAATCCCAGTTACTCAGAAGGCCAAGGCAGAAAGAGTGCATGAGCCCAAGAGTTTGAGAGCAGCCTGGCCAGCACAGTGAAGCCTCATCGCTACAAAAAATTTTAAAAATTAGCTGGGCATGATGGTGTGTGCCTATAGTCCCAGCTACTCAGGAGGCTGAGGCGGAAGGATTGCCTGAGCCCAGGATGTCAAGGCTGCGGTGAGGCATGATTGTGCCACTGCACTCCAGCCTGGGCAACAGAGTGAGTCTCAGACTCAAAAAAAAATTAAGATTAAAAAAATAAACAGGATGAGTCAGTAGGATACTTGGCACGTCAGGCGGTAAGTGCTATGAAAAAACTGAAAGCAAGGGAAAGGCCAAGTGCAGAAGCTCATACCTGTGATCCCAGAACTTTGGGAGGCTGAGGCAGGAGGATTGCTTTAGCCCAGGAGTTTGAGACCAGCCCAGGCAACATAGTGAGACCGCCTCTCTACAAAAAATATACATAATATATAAATTAGCCAGGTGTGGTGGTGTGCACTTGTCATCTCAGCTACTTGGGAAGCTGAGGTGGAAGCCTTATGATGTCAAGGCTGCAATGAGCCATGATTGTGCCACTGCACTCCAGCTTGGGCAACAGAGTGAGGCCCTGGCTCAAAAAGAAGGAAGGAGGACAAGGAGGAGGAGAAGGAGAAGAAAGAAGAGGAGTGGAGCAGAGGAGGGCTGGAAGGAGACACACAGATCAGGCAACAGCTAAACAGAGACTGTGAGAGGGGAAGGGAGGAGACAGGCAGACATGCGGGGGAAATGGTCTGGGCAGAGGGAAGAGCTAGTGCAAATGCCCTGAGGTGGAAATATGCCTGACCTGTGCAAGGAGTGAGCAAGGAAGGGGGAAAGTGAGAGCGGTGCAGCACCTGATCAATCTCACAGATCACGAAAGGACTTAAGTGGTGGCCACAGATCTGTCTTTCCTTTGAGCTGCTCCTCCTGGCTGCTGTGTTGACAGCAGACCACTAGGGGCAGGGGACAAGCTGCGAGGAAGCGGTGGATCCAATTCAGGAGAGGGATGCCGGCAGCTTGGACCAGGGCTGCGACCCTGGAAAAGGAGACAAGTTGGGTGAGTTCTGCTTTTAATCTGAAAGTAGGAGGTAGAGTCCATAGGACCTGCTGATGTTTGAATCTGGGGTGTAAAATGAGGAGAGGAGTCTCAGCAGCACCAGGGGTGTCAAAGGGTTTTCCATACCTACAGACACCCTCAGTAAACTTCACTGGCCTGGACCCGGCTTCCCTCCCTCCACCTGCTTGCAAGAAGGTGGAACATGTATGGAGAAGGCTGTCAGGCTGGGAATGCAGCAAGGTGCTGTCTTCCGTGGGCGACAGAAAGAGCTTTGGACACGGCGTCTTCCTAAGGGCTGAAAGACGGATGTAAGAGATTGGATAACCCAAAAGGTTTCTCCTGCTCTCACACTCAAGACAACACTCAGTACAGACATCTGACACCAGAATGAGGGGCCCGGGTCCCTATACACCAAGCGATGCTCCAACAGACTCCAGCTGGATGTGCTATAATTCTATATTTGGAGATGGGGCCTCTAAGGAAGTGATTAAGGTTAACTGAAGTCATAACTGAGGTGTGACTCTGATCTGATAGGATGTGTCCTTATCAGAAGTGACACCAGCCTGGGCAACATGGCAAGATCTCGTCTCTACAATTAAAAAAAAAAAAAATTAGCCAGGCATGGTGGTGCGCACCAGTAGTCTCAGCTACTTGGAAGGCTGAGGCAGAAGGATCGCCTGAGCCCAGCAGATTGAGGCTGTGGCAGCCGCAATCATGCTACTCCACTCCATCCTGAGTGACAGAGTGAGACCCTGACTCAAAAAAAAAGTGACACCTAAAAGTGCACTTACTCTCTTTCGAGAGCACACAAAGAGGAGACTGTTGAGGACACAGTGAGAAGGTGGCGGTCTGCAAACCAAGAAGTGAGCCCTCACCAGGAACCTATTTGGTACCTTGATCATGGCCCTCCAGCCTCCAAAACTGAGCAAATAAATATCTGCTGTTCAAGTCAACTGGCCTACAGTATTTTGTTATGGCAGCCTGAGCTAGAACAAGTGGAAGGGGTAGTGCTATGATCCTCAAAATTCATATGTTGAAACGTAACACCCAATGTGATAATACTAGGAGGTGGGGCCTTGGAGATGATTGAGTCACGGGGGCTTTGCTCTCATGAATGGGATTAGCACCCCTGAGGGAGGCTGCTTGTTCCTTTTGCCATGTGTGGACACATAAAAGTTGCCATGCACGAGGAATGGGCACTCACCAGACACTGAATCTGCTGGTTCCTTGATCCATCCTAAGCTTCTCAGCCACCAGAACTGTGAGCAATCGTTTTCTATTATTTATAAATTGCCCAGCATTTTTGTTACAGCACCCAAATGGACTAAGACAAGTGGGTCGTAACTTTTGAAGAAACTGCCAAATGGTTTTCCATAATGGTTGTACCATCTTATATTCCCATCAGCAGTGTCAAGTACCTCCTTTTTTTTTTTTTACCATCCTGAGAGGCATCAGTTTGTTAATGCAAGGAGACAAAAGAGCATGCCAAGTCATTCACGACTGCTCCTGTTTATGTCTAATCACCATGCAGCACAATTAAGCACCCCGTTAAGCACGGGGAGCTGTGATCTAAGGTGTATTCTGTTACAACACCAGACACTTTTCCATCAGGCTCAGAAACACTCTTGTTCACTCACTGTAACTTTTTCAGTGAGGATATACTGTTAATTGCTTGTTTGTTTATTTGTTTGTTTTGTGGAGACGTGGTCTTGCTGTGTTGCCCAGGCTGGTCTTGAACTCCCGGGCCCAAGCACTCCTCCAGCCTTGGCCTCCCAAAGTGCTGGGATTACAGGTGTGAGCCACAGCACCTGGCCTATTTGTAATTTATAGAAAAGCTGTAAAATAGTACGAAGTTCTCATATACCCCATAGCCAATTTGTTCTATTGTTGTTATCTTACTTTATTATGGTACATTTGTCCCAACTACTGAATCAAAATTGATCCATTAGTATCAGCTAATTTTCCCTAAATCTCTCTTTCTGTTACAGGATCCCATGCAGCAGACCATATTGCATTTAGTTATCATGTCTCTTTAGGCTCTTTCAATCTGTGACAGTTTCTCATACTTTCCTTGATTTCGATGATTTTTTTTTTTTTTTTGAGTCAGGGTCTTACTCCGTTGCCCAAGCTGAAGTGCAGTGGCATGATCATATTAATAGTTCACTGCAGCCCAGAACTCCTGGGCTCAAGTGATCCTCCTGCCTCAGCCTCCTAAAGCACTGGTATTTCAGGCGTGAGTCACCACCCTCAGCCTTGATATTATTGATGGTTTTAAAGAGTCATATATTTTATAAAATATCCCTCAACTTGGATTCTCTACTATTTTTCTCATAGTTAGACTGGTTATGGGTTTGGGGGAGAGGAGGAAAAATGTCATTCTCATCACATCAAGTCAAGGCTACATACTACCCACATGATTTGTCACTGTTGATGTTGCCCTTGATCAGCTGATGAGAGAATGTTTGTCAGGTTTCTCTGCTATGACGATACTCTTCCTCTATTCCCAACCCCTTTCTACTGGACTCTTTGGAAGAAAGTCACTCTGTGCAGCCCACACTTAAGTGTGCAAAGCTATGCTTCACCTCCTCCATGGGAAGTAGGTACGTACATTACTTAGAATCCATAAATAGGGGAGATTTGTCTCTTCCTTGCATGTATTTATTTAATCAAGTATCTATTTATATCATATAAATTCATAGGCACTTATTTTGTATTTGGGGTTATCATTCAAAATCATTTATTTTGTTTCTCAAATTGCTCCAGCTTTGGCCAATGGGGGCACTTTCAGTTGGTTCCTGTGTCCCTTTGATAAGTCCCATCACTGTGTGATTGTGTTTAGCACTTCTTTACTTTCTGGCACTAGATGATGCTCCAGGCTCATTTTGTATATTCCCAGTCCCAGCCCTAGAATCAGGCATTTCTCCAAGGAGCCTGGGCTCCTTTTATTAGAAAATGAGTCTAAAAATCAAGACCTGGGTACTGGGGTATCTTTGCTTACACCCTTTCGGCTGACAGAGCCAGCAGACATGTGAGCATACATATACATAAAACTGTAAAGATTTTTCTATGTATCCATCTGTAACTATATTAATCTAAACATGAGTTCATACTGACGCACCCAACTCTAACCCAGTACCACATGGATCATTCTAGCTGTCGCACCTTTGCTCGTCTACAACCTCCCACTCAGGAGGGAGAAACCTGGCTCCCACCATCCACTTACTTAACTGCTCAATTCCGGCATGCATGGATAGTGTGATTTCAGAATTGTTAACCTGTATCCTATGGACAACTTTACTGAGTAGAGTACAGTGATATGTGCAGTTCCTTTTGCTTTTAGTTTTATGGACTCATTTCCAAAATCACTTTTCCCCCAGTCAAATAATTTGTTCTGCCCTGGCTCTCTCCTTCTCCTGCCAATAAGCCTAGCCCGTGGGGTTCCCATTGTGCTGCTCTTTGTGGGGACTGGCTCCCCATGCCCTGCTGGGTCTCACAGTCCCCTCCACCATCACTGGTCCCACTGAGCCAAGTGACACACCCCCCACTCCAAAATGACCCCATTGAATCCTCCTGACCCACCTGCTCAGCTCTGGGACCTCATGAATGGTCCCAGCGCTGGCCAGTCTTCGCTTCTGCCTGAGGACCTTTGCTTGCCCCCCAGACCGAGCCAGTGGGGGCCAGTCAGCCTGGGTCCTGGCCAAGCTGTCCAGCCATCCTGCTGGTAACTGAGACCTTCTCAGGTTACTCAGAGGATCACTTTGCCTTAGAAACTCCAGCTGTCACCTCAGGCGCTTCAGTAACTGATGCCAGGGCCCTGAGTAGCAGAGGGCCAGCGACAAGCGAACATCCTTGGGCATTCCGCGAGCACTGTGCTCTGTCCTTCGTGGCCACCTCGTTCAACATTGAGAAAGGTAAGTGAACTTGGGAAGGTGGTACAACACGCAGTGATCTGGGATGGGGGACCCAGGATGCCTCTTTCTCTTGCTCTGAGATAGGCCAGTCAGCCCTATCAGGAGCCTGGATCCCTGTTCCCAGGGGAAGGTGAGGGAAGAGACATGGCCCAGGCTGGGGGTCTGGTGGGTGGGATAGAAGACCTGGGTCAGTCTGCAGAACAGGGGACACACTAGAGGGCTTGACATGCTTCAAAAGCCCTCAGGGGCTTGAATGCTGGCAGTCTTTTTGGCCCTGTGGTTCCCCCACTCTAAGTTGTTCTGGTCTCTGATGACTATCACTGGCACCCGGTACAAGTGTGCTGGTCACAACAGATACACATGGCAAATTCAGTTTCCAGCTAGACCCTCTTTGATGGTGGGGGAGCTGGCTGCCTATCTAATGAGGCAAGAATTGACTTCAGGCCCCTTCGTGATGTGGTTGGTGATGCTCCCACTCCGCCTGGACACAGGGGACTATGGAAGCCTAGTGCTTTGCCACCAAGTGACAGAGGAAGTATCCTTGAGGTTCCAAGCCCGGGACCAGCACCGCAGCCTGGCAGACAAGGACGAGGGCCCCTGAGGTGGCTTTGGACCGGATGCTGCCAGTCCCAGGGTGTAACAGCCTCCACCCCACCCAGTATGAGACGTTCTCACATCAGGCCCCCTGGTGGCCAGGTGACACTGTTTCTCACTGGGTGTCATTCAAGGACATTTCATCCATGGGCCTCTGCCCCTCCTCCAGTTTCCTAGCTTCTCTGAAGTGCTTCCCAGGGTTCCTGGGAGAGGCTGGTTCTTAGGAGGAGGAACCAATGGGAGGAGGACTCTCGTGAGTAGGTCTCCACTCACCTGCAGAGGGTTGAGGGCATGCGAGACCAGGGTCTTTGAAAACCAGCCCTCAGACAAGCCCTCCTCCGAGCCAGGCTCAGGAAGCCTCAGACACCGACCAGAACAATAAGCCTTCACACCACACACTGTTACAATCTCAGAGGCCCTCCACAGACTCCTGTAAGAAATCCCTGTCCTAAACAGACAAACAGACAGAAACACACATGGACTGTTCCATCCAGAACAGTCCATCCTCACCTCCTAACTGAGGGCTGGTCCCTAGTCCCCCTTATCAGCCTACACAATCAGCTTCTTTGGGAGGACCTCTTCCCCCTGAGTCTGTCCAAGAGCCCCCAAGGAAGTCAAGGGGAGTCTTACAACTCAAAAGTTGAATCTTCTCTTATTAGGAAAGGACACAGTACTTCCAAATGAGACCCTCTGTCATTTCCTCTTTACTTAGAAGTTTCTAGTACTCAGTATCTTATACAGAAACCCAGGTCTAAACAGACTTAAAAAGAGAGAGAAAAGCCGGGCTAGGTGGCTCAGCCTGTAATCCGTGCCTTGGGAGGCTGAGGTGAGTGGATTGCCTGAGCCCACGGGTTCAAGACCCGCCTGGGCAATTTGGTGAGACCTCATCTCTACAATAAATCAAAAAAAAATTTAGCCGGGTGTGGTAGCACGCGACTGTAGTTCCAGCTACTTGGAAGGCTGAGGCGGAAGGATCTCCAGAGCCCAGCAGTTCGAGGCTGAAGGGGCTGGGAGCGGTCACTGCACTCCAGTCTGGGCGAGAGCAAGACTCCAACTTAAAAAAAATTAAAAAAAATTTTTTTTTAATTTAAACAAAATAAAGAGAGAGAGAGAGAGAGAGGGCAGGTGTGATACAGGTTCATACCTATATTCCCAGCACTTTGGGAAGCCAAGGTAAGAGGACTGGCTGAGCCCAGGGGTTTGGGACCAGCTTGAGCAACTTGGAGAGACCTCGTCTCTACAATGAAATTTAAAAACTGGCTGGGTGTGGTGGCATGTGCTTATAGTTCCAGATACTTGGAAGGCTGAGGTGGAAGGATCGCCTGAGCCCAGGAGGTCGAGGCTGTGGTAGCTGTAAGGGTGCCACTGCACTCCAGCCTGGGCAACAGAGTGAGAGACTTCACCCCCCACCCCAAAAAGAGGAATTCATGAACCTATGTCACTAAGAAGTCCTTTTGTCAAATGGAAGTTGGATGAATTTCAGGCATAGCTGGATCCAGGAGTTCAGATGATATCATAAGAACTAATCCCAGACTCACAATATTCTTACAGCTAATGAGCCCAGAGAAAAACTTATCTCTTCCAAGTCCTACATACCAACTCTGAAAAGCCCTCCTTGGGACACCAGGCTGGGATTCAATGATTCGTCACAACAGGTCAATGCCCATCCCTGCCACCAGGGCCTGTACATAATTGTTTATTCCCCCAGAACATGAGAGCATGGGAGACACAGAGGGCGTGCTCAGTAGTCAGCCCACCCCACAAGTGAGGGCAGGCCTGAGAGGGCATTCTCAAGACCTGCTGGAACCCTATGGACAGAGGCTCAAGGGCTCTGCTGGAGATAGGTGGGGAAGCACTGTGGGGGGCGAGAGCGGAACGTAGCTCTGCCATCTCCCCGCTGAGTGACCTTGGCTTAGGACCTTCTGTCTCAAGGTGCAGACACTCCACCGCCTGGGTCTCAGGGGATGGGCTTCAGGCAGTTTGTGATTCATGCAGAACCCTGAAAGTGGATTTGGGCTGTTGGAGAAGGGGTAAGAAGAGAGATTAAGGTGGGAGGAAGTGAGGAAAGAGAAGGCTATGAAACCCAGAGTCTACCAAGTAAGTCAGACAGTAAACAAGACTCATGGGAAAAGGTGCAGCCTCGTTGCTTAAAAAGCCAAGGCACTCCAATGAAGACTTTAAGGAAGGGCCACTCGTTTTGACATTCCCCTCAAAATTTCATTTTAAAATTACAAAGTCCAGAGCTAACAACAACGTAGGAAAACGAGTGCCCCCACCCTGGCCCTTGGTATCTCCTGGGCCACTGAGGGAACGGCCCCAAACCTTCCCTTCTCTCTCCCTGGATACCGCATGCCCTAATCCCGTCCCTCTAACTCCCGGGGTGCCTCTGTGAGGTCTGAAACCTGGTCTGTTTTCAGCAGGAGCCCCTACTGCTCTTCTGACCTGCCCCCTTTAAACCTGTCCCTTGGGGCTCCATGTTCTCAGCCATAATTCCTCCCGTTGTTTGGAGACAGACAGACAGACGGAAAAGACTCAGGCCCAAACCAGCAGCTGAAGGGAGAGAGAGAGAAAGAGGGAAAGAGAGAGAGAGGAGGCGAGACAGAGAGAAGCTGAGGTCTCCACTGGCATATGCCCTGGGCCTTTGAGAAGCTGCAGGGTCACGGACAAGGCGGCAGGGAATCCCTATGCGTCTCTCCCGCTCCAGCCAGGCAGTCGCCGCTGCCATGCCGACCACCAACCAGGGCTGGCCCGAGGACTTCGGCTTCCGGCTGGGAGGCTCCGGCCCCTGCTTCGTCCTGGAGGTGGCCGAGGGGAGCAGCGCTCACGCCGGGGGGTTGCGACCTGGGGACCAGATCCTGGAGGTGGAGGGCCTGGCCGTGGGCGGCCTGAGCCGCGAGCGCCTCGTGCGCCTGGCGAGGCGCTGCCCGCGCGTGCCGCCCAGCCTCGGCGTGCTCCCGGGCCCCGACAGCGGCCCCGGCCCGGGATGCGGCCCCGTGTCGCCGACCACAGCCCTGTGGGCCCCGCGCTCCGCCCGCGGCCTATCTCTGGGCCGCGAGCTACTGCGCTTGGCCGGCCGCAAGCGACCCGACGCCGTGCACCGAGAGCGCAGGCGCAAGGCCCAGGAGTTCAGCCGCAAGGTAGGGGGCGCGGGGAGGGGCGGGGCTGGGGCGCGGAGGCGGGGCTGGGGCGCGGGGGCGGGGCTGGGGCGCGGGGGCGGGGCTGGGGCTCGGGCTCGGGGGCGGGGCGGGGCGCTGAGATCCCGCGGCCGTAGTAGAGAGAACTTCCATGGGCAGCTTTACCAGAAGTATAATGATACTCAAGCTTCAAGATTCTGCATCTTATTTTATAATTTTTGTTCACTTGGTTTGTGCAGTTCTTTTTCTTTTTTTATTGGGTACTATCAGTATACAGTAAAGTGCATTAAGTGTACAAATCACATTTGACATATTCATACGCCCTTGTAACCACCCCCGATCAAGATGTGAAATAATAGAATATAGATGATAATAGAATGTAGACTATAGAGTAATTCCTTGACACTAGAGCTTCCCACTGCCTCTTTCCTTTCCTGTCTTCCCCATCAAGAATTAACTGGGACTCTGACTTCCATCACTATAGATGATTTGCCTGTTTGTGAACATCGTATGAGTATAATGGCATTATTCAGCGCGTGCTCTTCAATGCCAAGCTTCTTTTGCCCAACATTATGTCTGTAACTTTCATCCATGTTGTGTGTAGCAGTGGATCCTTCTTTCTATTGCCTATATTACTAAGATGGTGCTATTTAAAATGTGTGTGTGTGTGTGTGTGTGTGTGTGTGTGTGTGTGTGTGTGGAGAGAGAGAGAGAGAGAGAGAGAGAGAGAGAGAGAGAGAGAGAGAGAGAGACTGGGTCTTACAATGCTGCCTGGGTGGGCCTCGGACTCCTAGCCTCAAGGATCCTCCCACCTCAGTCTCCCTGGGCTCATGCCTATGATCCCAGCTATTCTGGAGGCTGAGGTAGAAGAACCCAGGAGTTCAAGGCTGCAGTGAACCATGATTGTGCCTGTGAATAGCCACTGCACTCCAGGCTGGGCAACAGAGCAATATCTCATCTCTAAAATAAATAAGTAAATACATGAATAATAAAAACAGCCACATATATTGCTTCTTGGCCTTCCAGCTCTGATCAAGTGTAAAAGAACCATACCAGTTTCAAGCTCCCACAAAACCAGGTTTGGGCCTAGGCTTGCACAGCTAGCTAGTTGGCCACAGGGGGCCCTAGTTTGGATCCTCCAACTTTACAAAGACATTTCCTGTCAGAATTTGGCACAAACCAGGCTCTGAAGGTGGAAAGTGAGGGTGACCCTAAAGACTAAGGGTCAGGAGCCAGGAATGACCGAGGCCTCCAGCCACGAGAGGAGCCCAATGCCTGAGTTACCTGCAGTAAGCAAATGGTGGTTACAGGGAGAAATGGAGGCACAACTCAGAGACCTGGGGAAAGATAGAGGATGGAGTGGCTTCAGGACAGAATCCCAAGCAATCTCTGATTATCTGTCATTCACCAGACAAATCCAGGCAATCCCAAGAAACCTGAGATGTGACACAGTTATGGAGGAAGAGGTGACCCAGTATGGTCATATCTACCCCAGGTCACCGGCAAAGTATCAGTACAGCAGCTAACTCAGGCCATCCACTCTCACATGCCAGGGCTTTCAGATGTGGTCCCAAGGCCCTAATTTGGCTGAGACAAGTGGAACAAAAAATGAGCCTATGTGTGAGCAAGAAACAGTCTGGAGCCTAGACACTCCACCCCTGGCCTGGGGCTTGGACACCCTGTGGATGCTGAGCCTGGAAACTTAGTATTTGCTTGAGGACTGAGACACTTGTGTTCACAGACATTTTCTCATGGAAGACACTGCTCAATCCTGCCCTTGGTAAGACTTGGCCATGGGGTTTGGAAGGCCAGGGGGCCTGGAAGCTCTGTTAGGTTGTGGCTATTGTAGAAATGGCACCCAGCCCACTGCCCAGGTATCAGATTCCCACCTACCTCCAGTCTCCTTCACCCAAGCTTGGTCCAGTCCTCACTCCTTCTAACCTGACCCCCTCTCATCACATACCCTGGCATGACCCCTTGTCTAGGCCTTCCTGTCCTATGACCCTGACCAGATCAGCTTCTGTGGCCTCATATACCCACTCACTCACACACACACACACACACACACAGGACTCAGGTCTGGCTTTCCTCCATTGTTATGTCCAGCTCCTCAAAGGATGTTTTTCTTCCAGTATCCAGAATAGGCTCTGCTGCTATAACAAATAAAATCAATAGCTTAGTGTCTTTGCACTACAGACGTCTCCTTTTTACCCACACGAAGTCATCTAGGGGTTCAGGCAAAGTTCCAAGGTGGCTGATGTCCATATGAGGTTTCAGCATCCCAGACTCTTCCATCTCAACATGAAGCTCCATGGAAAAGGGAGACAGCATGGAAAATTGTACATCTGTTCTTTTGATACCCCCCTGCAATCAATGTTCATTGGCCGGAACTGGTCACACCGCAGTTCCCTAAGCATGCTGGGAAATGTAGTCTTCTGTGTGCTCAGAAAAGAAGGAAGAACCAGAACTATTGGTGAGTGCTAATAATGTCTGCTGCAAGGCCAGATGGCCCGCCATGGAGTCAAAGGCCTGTCCCAGACTCCAGCTGATCCCTGCAGAGTTGGAATGGGGTATGTTCAGAGCCCCCAGCAGGACAGACTGGATAAGCAGACTTGGCCAGAAGCAGGGCTAATCCCTAAAAATGACTGCCTCGAGAAGATGAAGGGCCTCTGTGAAGCCCGGTTTTCAATAACCAGCCCTCGATTTCTCGCCCACACTCTGCCTGCCCCAGTTTTTCCTCCTTGAAGTAGCTGATATTTAATAGAAAATCCATTAATGTCCCGTGATGGTGCCTCATGCTTAGATGTAGGTTGAGAACATCTGGGTAATAACTGACACCGAAACCACACTGTGGCACAGGCCCCAGGAGGGAGGAACTATTTTTTCCTCTTTCTTACATAAAATATCTTTGCAGCTAGCCATGTTCCCCTTTGAATCGAGGCTGCCGCTGACTTTGATTTCCAAACCATCAACTCTCCTCGGTGCGGTGAGTGCATGAGGAGGGGGTTCCTGGTACTGCATCCTGCCCTCCTCTCCAGGAGGGAATCAGAGGTCAGCTGGGGGCCTGCATGAAATGCAATACAAGGCCACCCTTTGGTTCAGTTTCACCAACATTCACTGAGAGTCTACCCTGTGCCAGTCCCTGTGCTTGGAGCTGGACAGGAAAAAGACCCCAGGCCGTCATGTCTGGTAGGGGAGATGAACAGATACTCAGACCAGTGGGGTGTGTGTGTGAGTATATGTGTGTGTGTAAGTGTGTGCATGTGCACACTGGGTCTCAGACATGCACAGAACGTGCCATCTGACTGGAAGTCTTCAAAGCTCCTCTCTCCCCCTCCACCCCCTGCTAACCCCTCATCTTCTCTAGTGTCACCTCTCTGGAAAGCTTCCCTTACTCCCCTTGTGGAATCATGTAGGAAGCATTGGATGTACAGTTCTAAAGTTCAAGCATGAGGTTTGGGCTGAAGTTCAAGATCTGGGAGTCACCATCTGGGGTTCTTGGCCAGAGCAGCGTCATGGAGGGGCTAAAAGTGGGGGCAGGGGAGCAGACTGAAGTGGTTAAGGGCAGTGGTGTGGAAATACCAAGCGAAGACAGCTCAGGCTAGAAAGAGAATAATCAGCTTAAGGAATAAAGGAGGACTGTATTTATTTATAGCGTAGAGAGACTTGAACATGTCTATGTCCTCCTGCAAAGAAGGAGGCAGTAGAGACGCTGAAAACCAGGCATTTAGCTATCATTGATTTTGGACCTATCATGTGCAGGACGGGGGAAAATAGCTATGCTCAAGATGGATAAGGAGCTTGATCTCGTCCAACTGGCATTGTGGTGGGAAAAGAGAACATAAGCAAGTGGACACATCAATGAATGAGCTATTTCAGAGTATGATAAATGAAATGGAGACATAAACAGGATGGGGGCGGGGGGCGGTGGCTCAAGTCTGTAATCTCAGCACTTTGGGAGGCCGAGGTGAAAGGACTGCCTGAACCCAGGGGTTCGAGACCAGCCTGGGCAACTTGGTGAGATCTCATTTCTACAATATATCCAAAAATTAGCCGAGTGTAGTAGCACATGCCTGTAGTTCTTGCTACGTGGAAGACTGAGGTGAAAGGATCGCCTGAGCCCAGCAGGTCGACGCTGGGGTGACTGTGAGCGTGCCACTGCACTCCAGCCTGGGCAACAGAGTGAGATTCTGACTCAAAAAAAAAGCAGGATGAGGTGAGAGAGTGCTGGGGGCCACTTTGACAGGGTGGTCAGGAACAGTTCCTTGAGGAGGTGATGTTTGAGCTGAATGGCAAGTAGGTGGCAGGAATGGAGAGCCGGGGTGGAGGAGTCTGTGGCCTTGACCAGGAAGGGCTCTTCATCCTCTGAGATTAGAGGGTGAAAGGGAAAAGTGTGGGGTGTGTCGAGAAGTTTGGAGGTAGATGGAGGGTGGGACAGTCGGGACCTGACAGTTCATTTCATGGTTAAATGAAGATCGACAGTAGAATTCTCCTCAAAGACACCATAACTGAAGATGCACTGTTGTTTTCTTTACCAGTAAGAAACAAAAAGTCCTGCCAATTAGCTCATGACACATACTTTCTTATCATCTTTTTTATTTTTTAAGTCAGGCTCTTATTCTGTCATCCAGACTGCAGAGGCACAATCACAGCTCACCGCAGCCTCAAGTAGCTGAGACTACAGCTGTGCCACAACACTTGGCTAATTTTCTTTCTTTCTTTCTTTCTTTCTTTCTTTCTTTCTTTCTTTCTTTTTTTTTTTCGGTAGAGGCAAGATCTTGTGATGTTGCCTAGGCTGGTCTTGACCTTCTGGGCTCAAATGATCCTCCCTCCTTGGCTACCCAAAATGTTGGGATTATAGGCATGAGCCACCGCACCCAGCCTTTCTCATCTTATTACTTAATTGAGTAGGGTTTTTAAAATTTTTATTCATTTTTATATCTTTTTCATTTTCTGTAGAGACAGGGTCTCACTGTGTTGCCCATGCTGGTCTCAAACTCCTGGCCTCAAGTGATCCTCCCGCCTTGGTCTCCCAAAGTGCTGGGATTGCAAGCATGAGTCACTGCACCCAGCCTAACTGAGTAGTTACTGAAAGAGGATTTTTAGACATATTTAGTGTCAGCAATGCACACGACTTCGTGCAAGTAATTATGAATACCTATGACCAAATTCACACATGCACAGGAATACTAACTAACAATAAGACACATCCTGATTCCAGAGATATTACAATACCAAAAAAAGGCTCACCCTAGAATCAGTGATACACAATAGTACATAGTATGGCATGTACTTGCCTACAAAACAATAGGAGTTGACTCTGCTAACTCAGGCAGGCAAGGAATTTGTGAGAGGGATAGTTCACAGAACCAACACTACAGACACAGGCTTAGAACCCAGAAAGAACTGGCAACCAGGAGCACAGCTGTCCTGAACACCCTTCAGGAAGAGTCTGCTCCAGGTGTACCGTGGGGCTCTGTCACTGCCCTGAACAACCTTTGCTGTCCCCAGCATTTCTGCATCATTCCTTCAAGAGCCAAAGTCTTGGACAAGAAACCTCCGATTAGCCAAGGCTACAACATAACCACAAGGCTCTTGCCTCCGCCTATTTTGGGATTTCCTCCCTTTGGGGCTGACTAGCCAAGAAACTGCAAATGTCCCCCGCATGGATGTGCTGCGGTAACACATTGTCAGATATTTATACTTCACTTCTTCCACTGTCTCATTGTCACACATAACACAGAGGTGAGCCTTCTCACTCTTACATCACTGCATTTGTATTGTCTTGGCAGGACATGTCTAGGATCCATTTCTGGATCTGAGATCATTTGTTAAAAGGATGGGCTTTAGACACACTTACGCTGCCTTCCAGAAACGGTGTGCTTATTTCCAATGGCCACACAGACGCCTTTGTATAGATGTGCCTTGATTAGTATTAGCTGGTTTGTGCACAAAGACAAAGAAACAAAAGTTTCGAGGGAGGATTGAGGGAGTCAGAATTCAGGGCTAGGCTTGCTTTCTAGGGCTTTCGTGTGGAGCCAGAATGTTCTCTGTGGGATCTCTCCGTAAACAGTGTGGAAGGGAGAATAGTATTATAATAATAGTAACTAGCAATTATTGAGTGCCTGGCACAGTTTTAACCTTTTGTATGAAGTCCTTACAGTACTGATCCTTACAACATTCATTAGAATGGCTGTCTCTGGGTTTGAATCCCAACCCCATCACTTTGGCCCCATGACTCCCATCACCTCTATCACCCTCAGTTTCCTTAGATATAAAATGAAGATGCTAATCATGCAATCATGCCCACTTTGTAGGGTGACTGTGAGGTTTGAAATGGCATGATATGGGCAAACGAGCTCAGATGCTCCCATGTCAACTAACTTGTGGAGGTAAATTGATGAAGGAAGGAAGGAAGGTAGAAAGGAAGGTGGGGAGGGAATCAATTATCCAGGATTCGACCCTGGATCCCTTTTGGCTGTTCACCAGACCCCTCCTCGCAGGTGGATGAAATCTTGGGGGACCAGCCAACTGCCAAGGAGCAAGTGTTTGCCGCGCTGAAGCAGTTTGCAGCCGAGCAGAGGGTGGATGACCTGGTGTGGGCACTCACCCTGGCACTGCCCCGTGAGGCCTGCAGGCCACTCCTGGACAACCTCAGGTACTGGAGACAGGAAGAGCAGGCAGGGTGGGTCTCACTCAGGGCTGTCCACCCCCCTACCCCAAACACAAATGGTCAGAGATGGTGGCCTGAAATGAACTGAACCCCAACATGCCCACGGTCCCAGAACATGAGTGGGCCAGTGACCCTGAAGGGCCACCCTGGGAAAGCAGCTGCCAGATGCCAGGGCATCACCTTGAGTGATGAGGAAGGAACTGCTAACAGCTGACCTGAGACAGGCCTCCGAGAGGATCCACCTCCTAATCTAAAGTCATAGCCTGCCCCATACAGTCCCAAATTCCAGATCGTAGAACTTTCCAACAGAACACTAAATACTCCCAACTCTTTACTGAGACAGAGTAATGGCACAACATGAATGCAAGAAGCCTAGGATGGCACCATGTGGGTCCCTACACCACCCACTCTGCAAACAAAGTGTGCTCTCTGTCCTTTGATGCCTTTTGATGATGTTGAGAGTGTCCACAGACCTCACCAGGCCCTAGAGGAACACTCTTTCACTGAATCCCCCCAGAGCTGTTATTAACCCATTTCACAGAGACAAACTGAGGCCCAGAGAGGTTAAGAGACTGGCTCAAAGCCACCCAGCAAATTAGTGGCAGTCACAGGAATTTAAGCCAGGTCAGCTGTGCATTTTCCATGCTCCAGCTGTGCCTTGAACTCACCCTCTAAGTTTGTGAGAAGAAAAAAAATTTTTCTAGTGGGTCCTCACCTGGAGTTACCCAGGACTCTCCCAGCCCCATCCTCATCCCTAGACGCCTCGCTGCCTGCCCAGCTGTGTTCTGGTCCCGCTTCCTACACAGTCCAAGGGGCCTTTTCCTCCCCACCCAGCATCCTGGGCCTGCAACTACTCTCCCGTCCCTCCCCTTCCCCTGCCCGGGCTCAGCCCACCCCCTTCCCTCGCTGCCATTCACCCCGCAGCCTGCCCCTCCCTCTGGGCCTGGCCAATGTCAGGGACTGGGCTGGCCACCCTCCCTGGCCCCCCTCCCCCCAGCCCGGGAGCAGCGTCTCGGCTCTGCAGCGGAGCACAGGAGACCACCGAAAGAGGCCACCATGAGCTGCCTGGGGTGAGTAAGGCATGAGCTCCTGGCTGGGAAAACCCGGAGACCGAGAGAGGGAGAAAAAAAAAAGTTATTTCTGGAGCCGAATTTGCCGCGGAGAGGATGCGCGGGCTCTGAGAGCTTCCAAGGGAGGGGATCGATGGGCAGCCCCCTCCCCGCCGGGGCTGGGCCAGGGGGGCGCAGGCGGCCCGATCGTCCCCCGGGAAGTTGGCGCGCTCGTCTCCAGGCTGCTGGCAGCCGGACTCGCCTGGAGGCCCTCTCGGTGCCCCTGGTCCCCCCCCCCCGGTGCCGCCAGCTCCTGCCCCCGCCGCCTCTGCCGGGCCAGCCCGCCTGCCCCCCGGGACAGTCCCCACGTCCGCCCTTCCCGGCCGCGGACCATTCCCAAGCCGCCCGCAGCCCAGGCAGCGGGTCGGGCAGGGCGGGCGGGGGAGAGGGCGCCCGGGAAGCGGGGATCCTGGACACCTGGGGATGCCCGGTCCCCGCAGCCTCCCCGGGGCGCTGCTGGGGAGGGTGAGACAGCAGCCTCTGTTGTGAGCGCGTGTCAAGTGGGACGGGAAAATTGGGGAGGCTGCTGGGGGAGGGGGCGGCGCCCAGCTGGGCTCTGGAGGCAGAAGGTTACCCCGGCAGCAGGGTTCCAGCCACCCCTACCTCCCTAAAACCCTCACTTTCCAACCGCCCCCCCTCAGGGCTGGCCGGTCACTAGGGGTCCCAGCGTGTGCTGGGCACCTTCTGGAGAGAGCTCAGAGAAGGCATGGCGGAGCCACAGACACAGCTGTGATTCCTGGGGCTGAGTGCCAGTTGAGTCTATCTCAGCAGTAGAGCAATCAGGGTGGGCTCCTGGGAAGAGGCAGCACATGTCAGTGCTGTGGCTTTGTGACTGGTGGAGTCTGGAAGTGTGTCCTGTAGAGGTGGGAGGACAGTCCCCAAAGAGAGTTCATCAGGGCCATGCATCTAGCCACAGAGAGTGATGGCAGTGCTGCACTGGCCCATGGTACCCAACAGTGCCCAGCTGTGAATCACCCAGTGCCTGTGGGTAGGGGGAGGGTGGGGTCACTGAGAGCCACTGCTCTGGCCCTGGGACCCTGCATGGAGTAGAGAAAAGGTTTATGAGAGGTAAATGACAGAGCCAAACGGTGATAGGTGAAGAAATAGATATATTTGTGTGTGCGCGCGCGTGTGTGTGTCAAAGCTCTGCACAAAGGCTAGAACCCACCCAAATCAGGGAGGTGGGGAGGTGTGGCCGTACTGAGGAGTGGTCTCAGCGGCCAAGACAGAAGACTTGAGGAGAAGGGGGGAGGAGCAGTGAGACCATGAAGCTGGGCCACCCAGCCCAGTAACCTAGCACCTGGGAGTATTTAAAATTAAATTTAATTAATAGTCAATAAAATATAAAGTTCCTCAGTCCCACTTGCCACATTTCAAGCACTCAATAGCCATGTATGGCTAGTGGCTATCATGTAAGACAGGGCAAATTAAGAGCACGTCTGATCAGCGTAGAACATTCCATGCTGCCATAAAGGGTGAGATAGGTCGGTGGCTGCGATGTAACCAGAAGGTCTCATCTTCCTTGACAACAGCAGTTCATCCTGCAACTCAGAGCTTAATTTGGGTCTGTCCCCAAAGGGATTCCAGTCTGATGAAGTGATAAAATGGCTTTCTAATTAGGACAGGTCAGGCAGTTTCGACGTGTGACGTGGCCAGGAGGGAACAAGAAAGAAGAGTCAGCTTTGCGGTCTGATAGTGTTTCAGGAAATGGGAGCGTCTGGGCAAGGGAGGGGGTTAGAAGCTGGGATTTGTAATCGTAACAGACCTGGCTCGAGCCCCAGGTCCACTCACTGACAATGCAACCCTGAGCAGGTTCACTGGTCTCTACAGTTTGTCTGTAAACTGGGGTTGGTAATTTCTGCGTGTTAGCAGCAGTGTTCTTGGTAGGAAACCCTATAAATGAACTCTGCCAATCATAAAAAGAAGAGAGATTCGTCGAGAATCTGGGGGTGGGGTGTGAGGGGCTATCTGTACCCCCTTCACCTTCCCCTGCTCTAGTGACAAGTGTCAAGGACACCATAATACCAAGTTATTGGAAGAATTTGATGAGACTGTGTAGACAGAAATGCCAGGCATGTAACATGTGTTCAGTTAGCATTGGTTTCTCATAGGGAAAATCTCTTTCCCAAGAGCAGGATTCTCAAGTATGACACTATTGACATTTGGGGTCTGATATTTCTTTGTTGTTGGGGGTTGTCCATTGCGGAATGCCCAGCTGCATCCCTGGCCTCTAACCATTAGATGCCAGTAGTACGTTCCCCTCCCAGTTGTCATTTTGTGACAAACAAAAATGTCTCCAGGCTGGGCACAGTGGCTCACGCCTGTAGTTCCAGCACCTTGGGAGTCAGAGGTGAGAGGATTGCCTGAGCCCTGGGGTTCAGGACCAGCCTGGGCAACATGGTGAGATCCTGTCTCTACGACCGATCAAAAAATTATCCAGGCATGTTAGCACATGGCTATAGTCCCAGCTACTTGGAAGGCTGAGGCAGAAGGATCGCCTGAGCTCAGCAGGTTGAGCTTGCAGTAGCCATGATCACGCCACTGCACTCCAGCCTGGGCAACAGAGTGAGACTCTGACTCCCCCCCCAAATAGTCTCCAGACAGTGCCAAATGTCTACACCTCTAGAGTAAGCTATGGCAGTGTCTCTCACTGGGGGCAGGCACTTTAGAGAAATCCAGCTGTTGCCTGACCCCTGTTGGCCACCCGGTGTGGCCTTGGGTCACCTGGCCACATACATCAGTGGCTGACGCCATCCAAGGCCTTCACTGTGCCCGTGGGGACCTGGCCCTGAGGCAGTGTGTCTGGATTTGAGCATGAGCATTTGCTCCATGGAGGCATCTCCTCTGCTCACAGTACAGCGGACAATTTCAAAGCCTTTGGGCGTGACTGGTTCTGGATACTGGGCCACTGCAGCTGGTTCAAAACAACCAGAAATACTCCCTTGCGATGGGATGGCTGTGGCCCTACAGATGCCAGGGAGCTGTGCTCACTGGGAGGCTTGTCAGAGGCTTCTCTCCCTGACAGGGTTGCAGACATGGTGTGGGGAGGATGAGTGGGCATTGCTCTGAATTCCCTCTGCTGCCCGGAAGAAATGCAGCCCTGGAAGGCCATGGCAGGGTGGTGGTCTCACTGGGGCTGAGATGTGTTGGGGAGTGTGGCATAAACAGAGTACAAGAGATGATGGTCAGACCTGCAGGGTCCTCTCTGTTGCTGACCACAGGGACCCACAGGCCAGTCTCTGTGAGATGTTGCTCTCTGACTGGGCTGAAGGGAAAGTCCTGGGGCTTCCTGCCTCAGCTGTTCCAGCCTGTCTGGGTGGTGGCTGCCTCCTGCTGAGGAGAGGGTCTCATGCTGATGTCCTTGGTTGAGGTTGTCCGGCCGTGGTGCCCCGCCCCCCACCCAGTAGCAAGTCCCCAAAACCCAGCTGCAGCGGAGACTGAACCCGACCGTTCAGGAGACACCCGAAGGCATTTTGGGAAGGCTTTCCAGAGGACATGGCTTTGACCCGAGCCGCCAGGGCTCGGCAGGAGTCAGCCAGCGGAAAGAAGACCTCCCTACCTACCCAGAGGAACTTCTTCCTGGATGCCTTGGGCCAGCTCCCCAAACTCATTTGGGACTGGGAATGAAAAGAGAGGATCCTAAGGAAGTCCCTGGTAGGAGTCTGGGATTGGATTTAGACCTGACGTGGCCAGAGAGAACAGAACTGACCCTGGGTGCAACGTCATTGCATGGCCCCCAGAAAGGGTCCTGTGGCCTCACAGGTATAGCAGGAACATGGCAGTCCTAGGACAGCTATTGCTGGACTGTCAGAGTCAGATCTCAGATACTGGCCTCTCCAGTGGCCATCAGGACTCAGTGAATGACAAGGCAGAGCAGGCTCCCTGGGGTCCACTTCTGCTGACTTCCAGAGAAAGGCAGCCCCGGCACTTGGGGAAGAGTCCAGACCCCGTTTCCTCTTCTGTCCTGGAAGGGCAAGATGTGCCCATCTCAAGAAGGACCCTTACTCTCCCCCTCTCCACTCACATAGGAGTTATCGCAGCCTGGCCGCCCCCTCCTCACTTCTACTCATTCGCCAGGTCCCAGACCCTTTTTCTCCTTTGTGTCTTTAGAATCTGGGCCCTTGTCCTAACCCAACATCCCTCTCTGAGTCCCCTCTCAGCATCACTCCTCCTCTGATGTACCAAAACCTCTGGAGTCTCCCACCTCCCCTTGAATCTGTTAACCCTCTATGGCTCCCTACTGCTCTGAGAATGTAGGCTCAGCCGCCGACCACGACATTCAAAGCCGCAGTCCCCAGCCTCTTCTCCACCAGAGCCCCACCAGAGCGTGCCCCTGGGTAGGTAGGGAGGTCTTCTTTCCGCTGGCTGACTCGTGCCGAGCCCTGGCGGCTCAGCGCAAAGCCGTGTCCTCTGGAAAGCCTTCCCAAAATGCCTTCGGGCTTCTCCTGAACGGTCGGGTTCAGGCTCGGCTGCAGCTGGGTTTTGGGGACTTGCTACTGGGTGGGGGGCGGGGCACCATGGCCGGAGAGGTCGCAGGTGGGGATCCTGGGGAGGGAACGTGGCGGCCTCGAATTGCCCCCAGTTTCCCCGGCACCCCTAGCTAGCAGAAGGGTCCCAGAGGGGGCGGGGCGGGGCCAGCGGAGGGGGCGGGGCCACAGGGAGGGGCCCGGGGCCGCGGGCAGGGACGGCCCGGGAGGGGCCACGCGCGCTCGCCGGGCAGAGGCGCGTGGAGTCGCGGCGTCCTTGCTCCGTTCGCGGGCTCCGCCACCCCCGCCTTCCGGCACCCGCGGCGCCACGGCCCCCGGCTCCAGATGGGGAAGGACCAGGGCTTCTCTCGGCACTTTCGGTAGCTTCCCCACCGCGCTCCGCGCCTCGGAGAACCGCGCGCCCTGGGCGCGGCGGGCCCTCCTGGGCGGGCCTGAGAGGGGGTGGGGCTGGGGCATGGAGGGGCTTCCTGGTGTTGGGTGGGCACCCTCGATCCTGGGCGGAGCCGGGGGTTGGGGAGGGAGGAAACGAACTGGGCGGGTACCAGGGCGGCGAGGTATCCGCGTTGGGCGTTCGGAACCGGCACGCGGCCCTAAGAGTCTGGGTCGGGATGAAGGCCTGGGGCTGAGAAGCCCCCTTTCCTAACTACGACTCGGTTGGTCGAGGGAACCGGACAGAGAGAGGGCGGAAGCTGGATGGGGTCGGTGCTCTGGTGAGACTCCAGCGTGTCTGGTTCTGAGTTTGGAGGGCAAGACCGTCCACTCCCGTGCACCCTAGACTGAACTAGGAGCCTCCTTGGCCCCCTCCCTACCAGTTTGCTCGCTGATGCTCAAGGGTGAGGTGGGAAAAGCTGGACCGGGACAGGGAATGAAGAGACAGGATCCTAAAGGAGTCCCTGGTAGGAGCCTGGGGTTGGATTTAGACCAGACGTGGCCAGAGAGAACAGAACTGACCCAGAGAACAGAACAGAATTGCATGGCCCCCAGAAAGAGTCTTGTGGACTCACAGGTATAGCAGGAACATGGCAGTCCTGGGACAGCTATTGCTGGACTGTCAGAGTCGGAGGGGTAGCAGTTGGTGGCAATAGTCACTGTGCCACACTGCACCTGGTTCTGCTGGGTCAGTCGATTCAGAGCAGATTGAGTCAGCCTGAACTGCATAGAGGACCCACACAAGCCAGGAAGGATGTCTGGCTCACCAGGCAGCCTTGGCCTCTGTCTCAGCCCCAAGGACACCAAGCAGGGAAAGGGCCACCCGGCCTTCTTCCACCTAGGCAGCTGGTGACAGCCTGGTTCCCATTGGGCAGTGAGGGAGCAGGGTCTTTTTTACTTGCTGCTGGAAGGTGGAGCCGTGATGGTCACCTGGTCCCTGCCCAGGTTGGACTTGGTGTATGGGGCTGACGGCTTCCAGACTTTGTGGCTGGAGCCTGAGGCGTGAGGAGGACAGTCTTGTCCGGGTTTGCCTGCGTGAGGAATGAGGTCTGGGAGGGTGTGGGGAACGTGCAGTCCGGGCAGATGGAGATATCAGGCTCCAAAGACCTTGAATGACCATCTGGGGAGTGAGGCTGAGACGCAAGATGTGAAGGAATCACTGCGGGGGGGCAGGGATGGGCAGGCCATCCATTCTGGCCTCCTGGTCACCTGCACCATCCAGACCTGGAGCAGAGCTCACTAGGGGGTGGGACCAGTGCATCCTCCTCCCCAAAGATCCACACGCCTTTCCTTCCACCAGGCAACTTATGCTGCCTACCTGGCCTCATTAATCCTACCCACAAAGGTCTGTTGGAACTGTGGGGGAGCCACTGGGCAAGCACAGAGGGGGATATATTTCAGCTGGCCGCAAGGCCATTGGTCCTCTCCCCCTCCCCATCTTGTCCTTGTCCCTGGCTTTTGGCACACACACCACACACACAAAACAGGGAAGAGAGCCTTGGGAAGCATCCAGGGAGCACTCCCTAGCAACTGGACCTTCAGAGGCCTTCGCCAGAGGTCTTGCCACGGTGCTGAGGCTCAGAAGGCTGGGCTCTGATTCCAGCTGTGCCACAGGCCAGCTGTGTAGCCCTGGAAAGTTACATATCCTCTCTGTGCCCACTATCCTCTACCATGTGCTAGGGAATCCATCAGGATGCCAACTACTGCCATTACTCAGAGAGTCCCTCCAATGTGCTGAGCCCTGACCGGTCTCTGTGGCTCACAGCAGAGCTACAGACCCAGACCTTAGAGAGCTTCCAGGTGGCAGAGGAGACCCATGGGCACCAAGGAATCATTCCAGGGTGTGGATCCTGCACAAAGACCATGCCTCCCCCCTGCTTCTCCTTTGAGAGCAGGAGCCACAGTTACTCTCTTCATCGTTGAACCCCAGTGCCTGACTGGCACAGATCGCAGGGCCTCACTAAATACATATAGATTGACTTGAAGGGGTAGGGGTGCTTGCATAAGATATGGAAGGGCAAACTCAGTTTAGTTAAAGGAGCAAAGAGATTGCACCAGGCAGGGGCAGCAGCCTTGGCAAGAGCTTAGAGGAGAGACTGAAGGTGACAGATGCTATGGTCCTGGTAGATATCTGATAGTTGTGGGTGGGTCTGGCCAGAGAAGCATGCAGGAAGACTGGAGGGTAAAAGAGTGTCTGGGGGAAGTCGGACCCTGGACACCTGGACTCCAGTTTTCTCCAGGAGATTCATCTGGAAACAAGCTGGGCAAAGGTGGGTGGTGAGGACCCTTGTCTTGGGCTTGGGCTTGGGCTTGGCCTGGAGGGTGCAGAAGGAGTGGAGGAGACGCCAGAAATGGAAGGCAGAGGCAGGAGGAGGAACGGGTCCGTGGACTGGCTTTGGGGGGACGGAGGCCCTGCAGTGGCCAGAGTAATGTGAGACATACCCGAGGGGTGGCGAGCAGGACGCCACTTGTGCCTGGCGCAGTTGGGGGTACAAGTCCGGACACCGCGGGAAAGACCGGGAAGGGGCGGGAGAGCCGAGAGCGGCGCGCACGAGGAGGCGCCGTCGGGCCGCAGTCTGCCGCGATCCGGGCGCAGTCAGGGGCGCGCCCCGACTCTGCCGTCCTCGCCGGCAGGATCTTCATCCCCAAGAAGCACCGGGCGCGCTTCGACGAAGTGGTGTCGCAGGGCCTGCTCGGCAAGCTGTGCCGCGCCCGCCGGGCGCAGGGAGCGCAGCGGCTGCGCCGGAGCCGCAGCGAGGAGCGGCCCGAGCGCCTCCTGGTGTCCACGCGCGCCAGCGCCGCACCGCGCCGCCCGGACGAGCCGCCCCCACGGAAGGCCTCCTCGCTGCTGGGCAGCCGCGCCGGCCCCGGGGGCGCGCGCAGGTATGCGGGGCGCGCGGACAGGGGCCGCGGACGCCTCCCGGTCGGCGGGATCCGGGGACATCTCCATCCCCTGTGCGAGGGCGGGACCCAAGACCTCTCCATCCCCTGTGCTCGGGCGCCCCCTCTCCGCAGGCAGGTCATGCGACCTGCCCACCCCACCCGTCCCCTTTTTTTCCCTCCAGGACTGTCCGAGTCTACAAAGGCAGCAAGAGCTTCGGCTTCACGCTTCGCGGCCATGGGCCTGTCTGGATCGAGTCTGTCCTGCCTGGTGAGGGGTGGGCAGGTGGCCCTAAGAGTCCCTAAGGTCCAAGATGGGGTGAAGGATCCTATGGTAGCTCTCCCTGGTCATTCTAACCATGTAGGCTGCTGCTCAGCAATCCCTCCCGCCCAGGTACTACCCTTGCGTAGCCTGTGTCCTCTGAGTATTCCAATGTCAGCAGATGGGAATCGTTCTCCTGCCTAAGATGCTTGAGGCCAGAGCCTTCTGCTCTAGTTGGTGCACCCCCTCCAAGTTCAGCATCACCCAAGCCAAGTGAGCCGGGTTCTTCATCCAGACCTTTCCCATGTCCGCGGGGAGGGAAGGGGGCACTGCCCAGGACGCTGGGGCAGCCGGGACTCAGCTGATGCCTTGCCCATGATGTGTCCCAAACAACATGCCCTTCGTAGAGGACCTACTGTGACCTGCACTTGCCTGGCAGGCTAGACTCAGAGAGGTAGCAGGGCCTCATGGCCTCTGCTCATTATCTATCTATCCCACCCCTCATTCCCCAAATCCAGACTCCCCTCCTCCTCCCACCCAGCCTGCCCTTTCTTGCTCCTGGAATCTTTTTTTTTTTTTTTGAGTTGGAGTCTCACTCTGTCGCCCAGACTGGAGTGCAGTGGCCGCTCCCGGCCACAGCAGCCTCGACCTCCTGGGCTCTGGCGATCCTTCCGCCTTAGCCTTCTGAGTAACCGGAATTACAGGCATGCACTACCAGGCCCGGCTGATTTTTTGATTTATTGTAGAGATGAGGTCTTGCCAAATTGTCCAGGCGGGTCTTGAACCCGCGGGCTCAGGCAATCCACTCACCTCAGCCTCCCAAAGGTGTGGGATTACAGGCTGAGCCACTGAGCCCGGCTTTTTTTTTTTTTTTTTTTTTTTTTGAGTTGGAGTCTCATTCTGTCACTCAGGCTGGAGTGCTGTGGCACACTCACGGACACCCCAGCATTGACCTGCTGGGCTCAGGCAATCCTTCCGCCTCAGCCTTCCAAGTAGCCAGAAGTACGGCGCACTACCACGCCCGGCTAATTTTTTTATTTATTTATTGTAGAGAAGAGGTCTCGCCAAGTTTCGCAGGCTGGTCTTGAACCTGTGAGCTCAGGCAGTCCACTTGCCTCAGTCTCCCGAAGTGCTGTGATTACAGGCTGAGCCACGAAGCCGGCCGCTTCTGGAATCTTGAAGCAGAACCTCCCTAGTACAGGAATCCTTCTTTCCTACCCCTCTAGTGGGGGTAGGGTGCCAATTTTCATTGTGGAGGGTCTCTGTAGGGCGGAAATGTCTCCTAGCACTGAATTGAACTCTCTCTCCCTGCATACACCCAGAGGGCTGGGTCACCTGCCCTGTCTTGCATCCATCACCTCCCAGCACCTGAGCATGATGCTCCTGGTCACACATACCCATCGGCACCCCTTGCTGATGCTGAGTCCTTTCCACACTCTGCATCTGATATCTCCAGGGAAGGATTTGTAAGACGAGCATCTTCTGATTCCTGGGAACGCACCTCAGTGTCTTTGCATTGTTGTTCCAGTCTTCAGTTGGTTCTGAGACCTAATCTTGATATGTTCTCAGATTCGCGTGTCACTAAGTTGTTAGCACAATATAGTAAGGGAAAGGCCCAAAGTTGCTCTCTAGAGAGCTTCCTCTAGAAATGAGTACTCTCTTTCCTCTGGATGGGGTTCTAGCCATGCCACTACCATCTCCATCTGTATTTATCCCATGTGTGTAGTCAGAGATACTTGGCCTAGGGCCTTGTTGAAATCTAGGTCATCCCAACATCTAGGCTAGTAACCTCATGCCTTTTCTGACATAGGAAGTCAAATGGTTGCTTAGATGGGAGCTGTTACAGATAGGGAAACTGAGGCCTAGAGAGGCTTTGGCAAATCAAGGACCCCAAACTTGAGGTGTTCTGACTCAAGAGATCTTTGAACCTCTGTGACAACCCTTCTGGCCCTCCCACCCCACCAAGAAGGCCAGACTGGTTTAGCCACCACCAACAGCCTCTCCCCCTTTTTAGTCTAGGGAAAGGACTTCCCCAATCCTACCTCTTCCAGAAAGTCTTTCCTGATTGTCCCCTTTTCCTCTGAGTAGTTTGCACAGCCTCAAAAGAGAACTCACAATCCGAGTGTATGTGTTATTTAGGCACTTATCATTTCCCCTACTTGTTTCTAAATCAAATTTAGAGTCATGACTGATAAAAGAAACAGAAAGAAAAAAATATTCTCTATCCATAGGAGCCAACCTATTAACCCTCCTTTCCAGGCTGGGTTTGACCTTCAGAGCCATCAAGGCAAAAAGAGTGAGAATTAGGTGCTGTTCCCGAGTGTTTTAAAGTGCATGTTGTATTATTCAGCTATGGTGAGGCCAACAGATCAGGAGATGACTGCCATTGAAGATGTAATTTGTTTGTTTTGGTTTGTTTTGTTTTTTGAGTCAGAGTCTCACTCTGTCACCCAGGCTGGAGTGCGGTGGTACACTCACGGCCACCCCAGCATCAACCTGCTGGGCTCCGGCGATCCTTCCGTCTCAGCCTTACAAGTAGCTGGAACTACAGGCGTAGGCTACCACATCCGGCTAATTTCGATTTATTGTAGAGATGAGGTCTCGCCAAGTTGGCTGGGCTGGTCTCGAACCCGCGGGTTCAGACAATCCACTTGCCTTGGCCTCCCTAAGTGCTGGTATTACAGGCTGAGCCACTGAGCTCAGTCTGAAGACACAGTTTGTAACTCACCGTTACCAAGAGAAGGAGGCATGCCATGGTGGGGGGGAGGGGAATGGGTCATGTGGTGATGCACTGGGGGGAGTTGGTCAAGAAGCAGAGGGAGTGAGGGAAAACACGGCCCAGAGTCTTTATTGTGGATTTCACTGAAGGCATGGGTGAGGCAGGGTAAAGAGGCTAGAACTGGCGGATTGGAATAATCTCAGTGGACTCTGGGGCATCGAGACTGTCCCCAGTTGTTTGGTACCTGACCCTGGGGAGATTAGGGCAGAGAGATAGTGGCCTATAGCTAGATAACTTGAAAAAGGAGGTGGTGGGGGGTGTGAGCTCTGCATTGGTTGGTTTGCATATGAAAGGTACTCTTAGAGGATGGTCCTTTACTCTCCCTAAGAATTGGTGAGCCCTGGGAGGGGCGGTCCCTCTGGGTCAGCAAAGCCTCAGATGTCAAAGCATCAGAATACAGAAAATGAAAAACGTGCTTAATGCACCGTGTTTTCCAGCCTGAGGGAAAAGACACATTTCCTCCTAATGATGCACAGAGGAATCCCTGACGGGACCTTTATTGAGGAACCCAGAACAGTGTGTGGAGCGGGTCGCTGAAGGGACACGCAGAGTCTGCAGAAGTGCTGCTTCCCTTGCCTTGTTTCCACACTTCTCCAACAGCTCAGAGCCTGACCTGTGGTCCACGCTGCACCCCGAGTGCTCCCGCCCCCACGGGCTCACTTGCATCAACCTTAGATCCTTAGGCAGCTGAGCTCAGAGAAGTGCAGAGTCTATTGTGGACATCTGCTGTCCTGCTTTGGCCCTCCTCTGCTACCCATGCCTGTGTGTCTCTAGTTCTTGCTTGTAAAACAGGAGCATGGTGTCCGGCTCACAGAGTGGGGCCCCGCCCTGCTGACCAACACACCCTCTCTTCTTGCTTTCAGGGAGCCCAGCTGATAATGCCGCCCTCAAGTCAGGTGACCGGATCCTCTTCCTCAACGGACTGGACATGAGGTCAGAGGCCATTGGGGACACGAGAGCTTGGTGATGAACCATCCCCCAAGACTCCTGCCTCTTGGGGCACCCAGGCCACGGTCTCCATCTCCTCTGACCAGTTGCGCCCCAGGGTCTATCCCCCCACTACACATACACACACCCTGGCCAGGACCTCAGTTCATTTCATTCTTCCAACCAGAAAATACCCCAGCTCCATGCTGGAGACCCAGAGTTACATAGCTGTGGACTTACTGTGTGGCCTCTATGGGCAGGACAGGGGAGGTCTGGCTGGTGGCTGTGGACAGGGCTCACCCCAGTCAGGCCCTCCTGGGCCATCTCTGCTTGGCAGGAACTGCTCCCACGACAAGGTGGTGTCCATGCTGCAGGGCGGTGGTGCAATGCCCACGCTGGTGGTGGAGGAAGGGCTCGTCCCATTCGCCAGCGGTGAGACCCCCCACTGCCATTTGGCTTCCTTGGGCCACAGAGACCCTGCTGGGCTGCTGTGTGTGGGATTTACAGTCTGCAAAGGACTCTGCTGTCCCCCTAAACCTACAACTTCCCTTTCCAGAGCTGTCCCCTAGGTGATGCTCTAGAACCCCAATGCACAGCCTTGGGTACCCTGCCCAAGGCTTTCCCTCTAATCCTGTCCCCAACTTGGGGCATCAGGTGCACCTTCCCATGCACAGCACTGGACAGCCACACCCCAAATCAGGAGGTCTATTGGCCCTAGATGCTAGGGAAACCTCCCTGGCCTGGGGACTCTTGGTAACTTGTGCCTCTCCTGTCTGTGGTCCCAGCAGACTCCGATTCTATGGACTCCCCCAACCCATCATCAGCACTCACCTCACTGCAGTGGGTGGCAGAGATCCTGCCGTCCAGCATCCGGGTCCAAGGGAGAACCTTCAGCCAGCAGCTGGAGCATCTACTCACACCTCCTGAGCGCTATGGCGTCTGTCGAGCCCTTGAGAGTTTCTTCCAACACAGGTGGCCGGGCCAAAGTGGTGGTGGGGGAGACCTGCCCTGGGTGGGTCCCAAATCCTTGCTAGATTCACATCTTGGTCCCTCTGCCTGAGCCGTCTCAGCTCAGTTCTTCTGGAGGAGGCTGCAGGAAGGCAGCACCAGAGGGTCCAGGGGGTAGACAATCTGGCTACCCTAGAACAAACCCTGACTCTGACACCTCCTAGCCATGTGACCTTAGGCAATTCACAGTCTTCTGTGAAGTGAGGTAGACAGGGAAGGGTCTCACTCACCTGTAGGCACTTGCCATGGACCAACCCCTTAGGGGAAAGGTTGGTGTCTTTCTTTTGGCACCTCAGCTGGATCCTGCTGCATCAATCACACTCCTTGGTCCTTGAGGTCATTATCATGGCCTGTACAAAGCCCCTCACTGGTCCATACTTTCTTATTTTGGTTAAACAGCTTTATTAAGGCCGGGCTTAGCGGCTCAGCCTGTAATCCCAGCACTTTGGGAGGCCGAGGTGAGTAGATTGCCCGAGCCGACAGATTCAAGAACCACCCAGGCAGCTTGGTGAGACCTCATCTCTACAATAAATCAAAAATTAGCCAGGCATGGTAGTATGCGCCTGTAGTTCTGGCTACTTGGAAGGCTGAGGCGGGAGGATTGCCAAAGTCCAGCAGGTCGAGGCTGCAGTGGCTGGGAGCGGCCACTGCACTCCAGTCTGGGCAACAGAGCGAGACTCCAACTCAAAAACTACATACATACATACATACATACATACATACATACATAAACAGTTTTATTAGGATGTAATTCACAGCCAGGCGTGGTGGCTCATGCCTGTAATCCCAGCACCTTGGGAGGCTGAGGCAGGAAAATCACTTAAGTCCAGGAGTTTGAGACCAGCCTAGGCAACACAGCAAGACCTCGTCTCTACAAAAAAAAAAAAAAAATTAGCTGGGTGTGGTGACACATGCCTATAGTTCCAGCCACTCGGGAGGCTGAGATGGGAGGATCACCTGAGCCCAGGAGGTCAAGGCTGTGGTGAGCTGCGATCATGCCACCGCACCCTAGGCTGGGCATCATAGTGAGATCCCAACTCAAAAAAAAATACAATTCTCATATCATACAATTCACCCATATAAGTGTAGGATTCAGTTGTTTTTAGTATATTCACAAATATATGCAACCATTTCCATGGTGAATTTTAAACCTTCATCACATCGGGCAATCCCCTCAGGTCCTCTCCCACTCTGGGAGTTTTTTTTGTCCTCTCAATAAATCCTACTTTCTTAAAAAAAAAAATTATCACATCAAAAAGAAGCCCTAAGGCTCAGTGGCTCAGCCTGTAATCCCGCGCCTTTGGGAGACTGAAGTGAGTGGATTGCCTGAGCCCGCGGGTTCGAGACCCTCCTGGGCAGCGAGACCTCATCTCTACAATAAATCAAAAAATCAGCCGGGCATGGCAGCGCATGCCTGTAATTCCGGCTACTGGGAAGTCTGAGACAGAAGGATCTCTGGAGCCCAGCAGGTCGAGGCTGCGGTGGCCAGCAGCGGCCACTGCACTCCAGTCTGGGCGACAGAGTGAGACTCCAACTCAAAAAAAAAAAAAAAAAGAAGCCCTAAGCCCTGTCCCTATCCTTCCCACACACTCCTTTATCCCACCCTCTGACTTTAAGCAACTTCAAACTGACTTTCTGTCTTCTGAACTTTTGTATGAATGGAATCATATAAAAGTATGGACTTTTAATTCTGGCTTCTTTCACTTAGCATAATATTTTCAAGGTTCATCCAAGTTATAGAATGTACTACATCCCTTTTTTATGGCCAAGTCATAGCCATTGTATGTCTACACCACAATTGTTCATCTATTTGTCCCACTATGGCCATTGGGGCTGTTTCCACCTTTCGTTTCCTTTAGCTCGCTCTCCCGTTTCTCTCCCCTGCTAAGGCCACCAGTCAGAGTTTAACGGGCATCTTTAGTTCGAAGGTGTTCTTGAACAGTGGACATTGCTGCTTAGAATGATGTGTATTTTCTTTTACATCTTCATTGTGCTATAGTGTTCTGCGTCTGCCTTTTTAGTATATTCAGTATATTTTCTTTTTTTTAATATGTTTTAAATTTTTAATTTTTTTTATTTCAAAGATGTGAGGTACGTACAATTCTGGATTTGTTATGCATGTGGTCATCGTACAGGTAAAGTTTGGGCTTCCCACTGGTCCTATCTGCCTGTTTTGAGATCAGGTACCCTTATTGATATTATGTGCCCGCCCCCCCCCAGCAGTTTGTTTCTGATATTTTCACCAATTTTTATATGTTTACTTCTGTCCACGTTGCTCCATGTACATTTAATACATTGTTAATAGCTGCAGCCAAATTCCCATGGATCGTAACACCATTCAGATTTTTATTTATTGATTTTTAGAATTGGCCTCATTCTATTGCCCAGGCTGGAGTGCAGTGGTGCAATCACAGCTCACTGCAGACTCAAATACCTGGGCTCAAGCAAGCCTCCTGCCTCAGCCATGTGTGTAGCTGAGATTACAGGTGCACATGGCTAATTTTTTTTCTCTTGATTTTAAAAGGGATGAGGTCTTGCTATGTTGCCAAGCTTGTTGTAAACTCCTGACCTCAAATGATCCTCCTGCCTAGGTCTCCCAAGGTGTTGGGATTACAGGCATGAGTCATCACACTCAGCTTACCCAGCTCTTTATTTTTGCAAGTCTTTTAGCCATACAGTGATATCCTGTTATTTTAATTTGGTTTTCTTTGATTACCAATTATTTTAAGCATCTTCTAATAAGCTTGTGAACCTTTTCTATGTTCTTCTCTATAAATTACCTGTTCATACTCTTTGTCCGTTTTTCTTTTCTTTTTATTTTTTTGAGTTGGAGTCTCACTCTGTCGCCCAGACTGGAGTGCAGTGGCACACTTCTGGCCACGGCAGCCTTGCCCTGCTGGGCTCCAGCAATCCTTCCGCCTCAGCCTTCCAAGTAGCTGGAACTACAGGTGCGCGCTACCACACCTGGCTAATTCTTTGATTTATTGTAGAGATGAGGTCTCGAACCCGCGGACTCAGGCAATCCACTCACCTCAGCCTCCCAAAGCACGAGATTACAGGCTGAGCCACCGAGCCCGGCGTCATTTTTTTCTTGGACTTTTTGTTCTTGTTGATTTGGGCAAGCTCCTTGGGTATTTTAGATACTGACTCCTCATTGACTTTGAACATTGTAAATATTTTCTCCCACGTGTTACTTCTGTTATTCTTTCATATTCTAATATCAATTCTAATATTAATGTCTAAGTTGTGCTTCTTTGAGTAAACATCTTTGATTTTGTATAATCAAACTTATCACATTTTTGGTCTTACGGTTTTGGCTTTTGAAATTTTAAGAAGTCCTTCCTTGTTTCTGGGTCAAAAGATAGTCTACTAATTTGATAGGTTTACCTTTTCCCATTTTGGTTTCTTCATCCACCTAGAGTTCACCTTTATGTGTGGTGTGAGGTAAGGATCTAGTTTTATTTTTTTTCCATAAAATGCAGGGGTCAGCAAGCTTTCTACAAAAGGCCAACTAAGAAATAAGGCTGAGGCGGAAGGATCACCGGAGCCCAGCAGTTTGAGGCTGCGGTGGCTGGGAGCAGTCACTGCCCTCCAGCCTGGGTGACAGAGTGAGACTCCAACCCAAAAAAATATATATATATTTTAGGCTGTTCAGGCTGTGCCAGTCTCTGTCACAACTTCACCTCTGCCATTGTAGATTGAAAACACCATAAACAATATATAAATGAATGGGCGTGACCTCGTTCCAATAAAACCTTCTTTACAAAAACAGGCAGAGGCAAGATTTTAGCCCACAGGCCACCATTTGCCAATTCTTGATATAGTGAGTCAGTTTTCCCATTCATTTTATGTGAGTTTTTGTTTTGTTTCGAGATGAATGTCTCATCACATTGCCCAGGCTGGCCTCAATCTCCTGGGCTCAGGTGATCCTTCCACCTTGGCCTCCCAAGTAGCTGGAACAACCGGTGAGTGGCTACCATGCCCAGCTGTATATATGTTTTAATCTTCACAACAGCTCTGTGTGGTAGATACTATTTTTACCCCCATTTTACTGACAAGGAAACTGAGGCACAGAGAAGTTAAGTAACTTAAGAAAGGTCACTTAACTGATAAGTGGTAGAGCTGGGATTTGAATCTGGCTAGCCTACCCCCAGACCCTGCCAAATAGGGACAGGGCATGAGCCCAAACACTGTGGCATGGAAGTGCCGCCCTTGTCTACCCTCACCCCACTTATCATGGTGAGCCCCTGAGTAATGACCTCCTCATGTTTGTACCCTCCCCAGGAACATTGACACCCTCATTGTTGACGTCTACCCTGTGCTGGACACACCTGCCAAGCAGGTCCTTTGGCAGTTCGTCTATCAGCTGCTGACCTATGAGGAACAAGAGCTCTGTCAAGAGAAAATTGCATGTTTCCTGGGCTACACAGCCATGACAGGTAAGCCTTCTCCTCCCTGCCTGCAGCTGCTGGCTGTCCAGCCTGCCAGGTGAACAGCCACGTACCTGTTCTCACCAGTGAAGTCTTACAGCTGACCTGGACCCCTCCATACAGATGTGTCCACATGCCACACAGATACACGTCCAACACACCAGGGCTTGACTCACACGTGGCCCTGTGGATGTGCCTTCCCAGCTTGACCATTATGCTGTGTATGTGGTACATGGTAAACTTCAGACATCCCACTTAACCTCCCGGGGCCTCAGGCTTCTCACCCACACAATGGGAGTGATTTTAGTGGCTGTGCTCAGCGGGAAATGTGGCACAAATCAAGGAACTCTTATGCCTGCTGTTTACGGACATGACAGCGCATGCCACCTGGATCGTGAGCACATGGCCAGGTCACACCTAGCTAGTACACGTACACACACACACACACGGGCCTGCGGGGCCATGTGAAGCCTCAGCTCCCTACTGCCGCCCACCTGTTAAAGCATGCCCTCCTCCACCCGTGTGCCTGCAAAACCACACACTCTTAGGCTGTATGAGTGGAAAATGACCCTGTGAACCTACCCTGTTCTTGGCACTCTGCTGTGACAGTCCCTGCAGATATGTGCTCTGCTGGCCCTTGTGTGCCCACTGTCTGTAGTCCGAGGGACCCACAGTTTGTTGGGGAGGGCTGAGGGGTTTTTGTTGTTATTTAGTTACTTATTTGTTTATGTATGTATGCATGTATTTGAGTTGAAGTCTCACTGGTCCCCAGCCTGAAGTGCAGTAGCACAATCATGGGTCACGGCATCTCAACTTCCTGGGCTTAGGCGCTCTTTCCTCTTTAGCCTCCTAAATAGCTGGGACTACAGGTGCACACCACCGTTCCTCGCTACTGTTTTTATTTTTCCTGTGGAGATGAGATCTTATCATGTTGCCCAGGCTGGTCTTGAACTCAAGCAATCCTCTTGCCTCAGCCTCCCAAAGTGCTGGAATTACAGGCATGAGCCACTGTGCCAGGCCAAGGACTGAGGGTTTTAGCAAGAAGCTCAGGGTCCATGCTGAGCAGCATATGCTCCATACATCTGCCTAGGTCTGGAAACTTCTATCCGCCCCATGAGCCCCTATGGGCAGCAGTGACTAGGCCTGGTGCATGCACAAGGCATTGAGACCCTGGAAGTATGGGGTCCTAGACTCTTGTGATAAGAAGAGTCCTGCTAGGGTGGGCTGTGGCCATCCCCACTCAGGCCTCTGTCCTCAGGCTAGCTGCACCCAGGTGCTCCACCTGTTCCTGGCACCCTGTTTCTTGCCCCAGGGCTTCCCCTTGAGAGTTGCCCTGGAGGCAAGGTTAGGCCACATGGTCTGGGGTCTACATATGAAGGGGGATGACTCCTGCCCTTAACCTTCCTGCTTTTAGAGGCTCCTTGTCTGGCTGAGAGGATGGGGGGGGCAGGGGGTGGTCCCAGCTCCTTTGCCTGTCCCACAGCAGAGCCAGAGCCTGAGCTGGACCTGGAGCCAGAGCCCGAGCTGGAGCCAGAACCAACCCCAGAGCTCCAGCCACGGAGCTCCCTGAGGGCCTCCTCCATGTGCCGCCGCAGCCTCCGGTCCCAGGGCCTGGAGGCTGGCCTCAGCTGTGGTAAGGCCCCCAGTGGAAAGGCTGGAGTGGATGGGAGAATACGACCTGGGCTTGGTTTTCCCACCTGAACAATGGGCTTGTTGAGGTGAGCAACCCCAGGGCATGGGGGCAAGCAGGGCTGAGTGGTGGCCCTCCTGGGTCTGCAGGGCCATAGGTTCAGGGCTAGGTCTGGGCCTAGGCCTAAGCCTTAGAACTCAGATTCGGTAACTCATCCCCATCCCCAGCAGGCCCCAGTGACTGCCCTGAGATGCCCCTTCCTCTGATCCCAGGCGAGCGCCAGGCAGGCGATGGCACGTCCCTCCCCGAGACCCCCAACCCCAAGATGGTGAGACTTTTTCTCTGCCCTCCAAATGGGGTTGGGTGGTGGTGGGGAATGGCTGGCCCACAGGGCTAGACCTAAGAGACGCAGGCCAAGGGTCCCCTGTGAATGTTTCAGGCTGGGGCAGGCCTGGCCTCCAAGGCCATGTGAGGGACACATGGGGGAGTGGGGCTGGACTGGACTCACCTCTGCCTCCCTGCCCGCCTCCAGATGTCAGCCGTCTATGCGGAGCTTGAGTCTCGACTGAGCAGCAGTTTCAAAGGGAAGATGGGGACTGTGTCCAAATCCCGGGCTTCTCCCCCAGGCCCCAGCCCGGCAGTCACTGCAGGTAGGGCTCAGCCAGAGCCGAGTGAGGACAGCACTGGCCTCTGTCATCTTGGCTGTCTGCCTGGGTGTTACCCCCACCCCAGACATACCCCCGGAGCTGTTTCTCTGCTCCATGTTCCCTTGACCTCCGAAACCTCCATGCATGGGTAGGAGCCTTCAAGGTTCCAGCCCCTCCCATGCCCCTGTGATCCTCAGCTCATCTGTGGATAAAGAAAACAGAGGGCCACTCCCAAAGAATTCTCCAAGTTAGCGTGTGGCTATTGGATAAACTATTAAGTGCCTGTGTTGCTCTGTGAATGGCCCAGCTGGGAAGATGGTTTCTCTGCAGTTTGCAAGTCAGGACCCCCGGGAGACGTCCCTGTGAGCCCAGGGCTTGCCGGGCTTGGGAGGTGCTAGAGAAGGCTCTCAGCCCTTGGAGTTGTGTTCAGTGGGTCCTGGGCGGGCCTCTGGTGTCCATTCCAAGATGGGCTGGGGACTGCCTGTCCCAGGGCCAAATGGTACTCCCCCTCACCCACTCTGGCCTTCGGTCACCCTCAGGAATGACCCAAGGTCACCCAAGGTCTTCCTGTACCGTGCCCAGAGGGAAAGGGGAATGAACTGAGACACAGAGCCAGCTGTCCTAGGGCCCCCCCAGTCTGCACCTGGAACCCAGGTGCTGGCTGAAGAGGGGTCCTCACGCTCCATCCCCCACCCCAGGGCCCAGGACCCTGTCCGGCGTCTCATGGCCCAGCGAGAGGCTCCTGCCCTCCCCCTGCTACCACCCGCTGTGCTCGGGGGGCCTGGCCTCCCCCAGCAGCTCCGAATCCCACCCCTACGCCAGCCTGGACAGCAGCAGGGCGCCCTCCCCACAACCAGGCCCCGGGCCCATCCACCCCGACAGCCCCCCGAGCCCGGACCCTGCCCGCCCGCCCAGCCGCAGGAAGCTCTTCACCTTCTCCCACCCCGTGCGAAGCCGCGACACTGACCGCTTCCTGGATGTGCTGAGCGAACAGCTGGGGCCCCGGGTCACCATCGTGGACGATTTCCTGACCCCAGACAACGACTATGAGGAGGTGGGCGTGCAAGCAGGTGTGCAGGGTGGGCGAGGTGAGGCATGGTGTGGAGGTCTGCAAGGTGAAGTGTTCCCAGCTCCTGCAATAGGCCTAGTACCCTTGGATCTGCCCCAGGCTATCCCCCTGACTGCCCCAGTCTGTCCTAGGATCTGTCTTAGGCTACCCCACTCCCCGGCTCGAGCCATCTCACCCCTTGTCCTAGGCTACTCCACCTCCTGTTCAAGGGCACCCTGCCCCTTGCCTGAGGCTACCCCGTATCCCCTTTCCCAGGTTACCCCATCGCCGTGCCAAGCCAGCCCACTCGCAGTCTGACACTAACCCACGAGGCCGTCCTGTCCTTGTCCCAGGCTAGCCCGTTCACCCTTTTCCTTGCCTCGGTCTCCCCCACAGATGAGCTTCCATGACGACCAGGGCAGCTTTGTCACCAACGAGAGGAGCAGTGCCAGCGACTGTATCAGCAGCAGCGAGGAAGGCAGCTCCCTGACCTACTCGTCCATCTCCGACCACATCCCCCCGCCCCCACTCAGCCCCCCACCGCCACCACCTCTGCCTTTCCACGACCCCAAGCCCAGCTCCCGTACCTCCGATGGCCCCCGAGGCCCCGCACAGGCGCTGGCCAAGCCCCTGACCCAACTCAGCCACCCGGTTCCTCCTCCGCCCCCCCCACCCCTGCCCCCTCCTGTGCCCTGTGCACCTCCCATGCTGTCCCGAGGCCTGGGTCACCGGCGCAGCGAGACCAGCCACATGAGCGTCAAGCGCTTGCGGTGGGAGCAGGTGGAGAATTCAGAAGGCACTATCTGGGGTCAGGTGGGTGACCAGGGGCCCACTGGGTGCCCTGTTTTGGGGGAAGGGGGCCTGGGAGGCATGCTGGAAGACAAGAGCCGTCCACTCCCCTCTTCCCACATCAGCCAGAACATCCTCTGGTCCTCCCGATCCCAAGCAGAGGATGAGTGGAGGCGTAGCCCAAGGACATCCTCGTTCTTGCTGGCTGATACAGGCACTGAAGTCAGTCTGTATCCTTCGGTCAAAGACATGCTGGCGACACCTGGAAATGCCACCGTACCCACCCTTGAAATCCATCACTCTTGAGGCCAGGCTGGTTCTTAGGCTCTTAAAAGGGCAGCTGGCCCAAACTCCTGCACACCAGTCTTTACCCCTTCACTTTGATGCTTCAATTTCCTCCTACACAACACTACCAGTATATACTCGAACACCTTCAGTGACGGGGAACTCACTACTTGTCAAGGCTGTCTTTCTCTCACTGGACAATTTTAATCATCCTTTGCATTGCCTCAAAATTCCCACACCCTGTTTTCTGTCTGGCCTTTGAGGTCAGTCAGGGGAAGGATATTTATTCCCTTATACACAGACCAACCAACTTGTAATGTGAATAAGCTTCACCCCCATCCCTGTTTTTCGGTAGTTCCCCTAGAACATGGCTTCTAGTCCCACAGTCCAGTGGCCACATCCCTGTCAAAGAGCAGGCCTCAAATAGAGCCCCTGGTAGGGCTCAGAGCAGAGAACAGGTTTCTCACCTTCTTTGACCTAGACATAATACTCCTTTTAATAAGACCTAGGCTCCATCCAACTTCTGGGGCTGCCGCATCCCTGCATGGACCAATAGCATGCTCTCACATGTAGCCAGGCTGTGCAAGGGCACGCATGTCATTTTTTCCCATTGCCATCTCCTAGGTCCCAGTTCTGTCTCCTATTCTCCTGAAAGACAGTATCAGCTCACATCTCCAGGGAACCTTCCCATGTATTAGTTAATAAAAAGATGCTCAGTGGGACAGAGCCATAAACAGGCCATGAACCTACTGGCCAGCCTTTGATGGGTCATCAGGCCTCGCTCCACAGTGTGGTTCTTCTGTTGGTAACCCAAGGTTGACACAGGGACACAGGCCACACATCTGGCCAGGTCTGAATCCATGCCAGGTGTCCCTGTCCTCATCACAGCCATGTGTCCGGCATCCAGCCCCTAGGCCTTCCCAGCTTCGGTTCGCCCATCACCAGCTCACTCTGCCCAGGGCACTTCCGGTGAACTCACTTCCTGCAAAGGAGACCTGAAAACAGGGCCAGACACTTTGGCCACCCCTGTGACTCCCTTAGTCAGCTCTAGCCCCTTTGCAGCTCCCTCATACGCCTGCTGCAGCCCCAGCTGCTGACTTCTGTGTGACCAGGAGTCCAAAGATGAGTGTACGACTGGCCACGAGAAGCTGGCTTGCCACCCGATGACTTGGGTGATCTGCAGTCTCCCCTGCTCTTGGCTCCATCCCAGGGCCTGATGGGTGCTCTCCCCATCAGACAGCCCTCAGAGGGTGGGGGTTCTGGGAAGGGCGTCTGGCTGCTGCTGTTCCTCTTCCTCCAAACTCCCCACCCTCCCTCACAGCTTGGGGAAGACTCTGACTACGATAAGCTGAGCGACATGGTGAAATATCTCGACCTGGAGCTCCACTTTGGCACCCAGAAACCTACTAGTGAGTGGCCTGATGGCCCTGGGGGAGCCCCAGACACCACGCCATCAGGGGCAGTCCACCTCCTGCCTTCTGTGGCATCCTCACGCTTAGTATTTCCCAAGGGCTACACCGACTGCTAATCACCTAATGTGTCTTCAGACCTTCAAGACCTAAGTTGTTTAACTGCTTGGAGCCTCAGTTTTCCCATCTCGAAAGTGGAGATCATAACAACAGCTAGCATTTGTTGTGTCCTGACCACATACCAGGCACTCTAAATTAATCCCATGACATCTCTGTGAGGTAGATACTGTGATCCCGCATTTCCTACTGAGGAAGCACAGGGAGTCTAGGTAATTTCTCAGTCGCACAACCAGAATAGGGTGGATAGGCGGCATCCCAAAATATATCTTCTGGGCTTCCTCACCCTCGCCCTTTCCTGGGTATCTCCCTGTAGTTGTTGGGTGTGTCTCCAAACAGCCAGGGTTGTTGTATGTGGCAGGTGGTCCCAGGATGGAGGAGAGGGGTCCTTGTCCATTCAGGAATCATTTGAAGGGTTGAGAGCTCTGCCAGCTCAGTCTCATGGGCCCAGGAAACAGAAGGCGTTTGAGGAGATGGTCGTGGATGGAAGGATGGACACACATGCCATATGCTGTGTGTTTGACTAGACCTGAGGGCCCACGAGTGGAGGACGCAGGGGACTGTGGACACCCAGAGTGGATGCAGTCAAAGTCATGCCTAAGGCGATCTTGGCTGTCTGCTGTGGCCACACAACTCCTGGGCCCTGCCACGGCAGCCTCAGCCTAGGCCCCCCTCTTCAAGCTGTCCAGTTTCCCTTCCAGAGCCGGTGCCTGGGCCTGAGCCCTTCAGGAAGAAGGAAGTAGTGGAAATCCTGTCCCACAAGAAGGCCTACAACACCTGTGAGGGGCCGGGGAACCCCAGAGGGTGTAAGGGGTGGGTGGCAGCCCTTTCTCTGGTCAGCAGAGCCTCAGCTCCGCCAGAGTGGATGACAAAGATTAGGTCGTGGGGGCCCGGACACCTGTCGTTTCACTTGGGTGTCGGCCTCCTCCCAGGCCCCACTGCTAGCTGGAGCCCACCTGGGCATAGGTGAGGGCCTTGGCTCCAACCCCAATTCCGGCCCCGCCCCCAGTCGCATCCCCTACACGCTCCCTCGCAGGCACCGCCTCGTTTTTAGCCCCACCCCCGCAGGCCCCACTCCGCTCCTTGGTCCAGCTCCTCGAGAACCCCGCCCTCCACCTCCAATCGGCCGGCAAAGGACCCGCCCCACTTCTGGGCGCCCGACGGCAACGCTCGCAGGCCCCGCCCCCCGTTCCCCGCCCCTTCCTCCCAGGCTCCACCAGTCACTAGTCTGACCGACCTCGGAGCCCCGCCCCTCCCTCCCGAGGCCGGCCCCCGCCCCTCTCTGCCGGCCCCGCCCCTCCCCGCCGGCCCCGCCCCCAGCTCACCTCGCGCGGCGTCCGCAGCAATCCTCCTGGCGCACCTGAAGCTGAGCCCAGCCGAGCTGCGGCAGGTGTTGATGAGCATGGAGCCCCGGCGCCTGGAGCCCGCGCACCTGGCTCAGCTGCTGCTCTTCGCGCCCGACGCCGACGAGGAGCAGCGCTACCAGGCCTTCCGCGAGGCGCCCGGCCGCCTCAGCGAGCCCGACCAGTTCGTCCTGCAGGTGCCCGCGGCCGTCCCGGTCGGGGCTCTCTCGCGATGGCCAGGGTCTGCCCGGGGACCGCCGCCGCGCTCACGCCTCTGAGGCCCCGCTGGGCGCCTTTCACGGCCGGTTTCAACCCGGGGTCCGGCGGAGGGGGGATGAGGGCGTCCCTTTGGGGTTCGAGCTTATTTTTCCTACGGACGTACCGGGTCCCGGCAGCCAGCTGGCCCCCACCCCAGGCTGTGGTGGGGCAGTGGGTCCCCTGGCAGGGATGGGTGAATCCTGGCCCCGCCTTCGAGGCAGATGCTGTCAGTTCCCGAATACAAGACCCGCCTGCGTAGCCTCCACTTCCAGGCCACCCTGCAGGAGAAGACAGAGGAGATCCGAGGCAGCCTCGAGTGCCTGCGCCAGGCCTCCCTCGAGCTCAAGAACAGCCGGAAGCTCGCCAAGATCCTGGAGGTCAAGAGAGCCGTCCCCTCCCTGGGCACCCTACCTGCTTCTCTGCCTCCCGGGGCTTCTAGCCTGGCTGGAGACTCATCCAGTCAATGGGCCAGAGGGTGAGTGGGTGGGTGGTGGGGTGAGGATCCGGGGCAAGACCCGCCCACCTTCTCCACAGTTTGTGTTGGCCATGGGCAATTATCTCAATGATGGACAGCCGAAAACCAACAAGACCACGGCTTCAAGATCAACTTCCTAACAGAGGTAAGGGGACGGGTGGGGGCTTGCTCTACCAGTGAGGTGTCAAGGTCAAGCTTAACTCAAGTTATGGCAGGGAGAGAAAATATAAGTAAGTGGGCCCTGCCCCTGGGAGGAAACACGGGCTGTACAGATGCCAGGGTATAGCTGCAACAAAAAGGTCGGAGTGGGATGGGGGAAGGCAGCTCCTCCAAGCCCAGCCTCAGGATCTGGAAAAAGGGAGTGGGGGAAGGGTGTTTGAGACCAGCAAAGGACAGGAATTGAGGCCATTGTCTGGGAGACGGGAGGCCCATGTGACCAGGAATCCGATAGGGTTCTTGAGAGGGATGTATGTTGGCGGTCACTTGCAGCTGAACTCCACCAAGACGGTGGATGGGAAGTCCACCTTCCTGCACATCCTTGCCAAATCGCTGAGCCAGCACTTTCCCGAACTCCTGGGCTTTGCTCAGGACCTGCCCACCGTGCCCCTGGCTGCCAAAGGTAGGCTGGGTGGATGGGTGGGGAAGCTGAAGCATGCCATCCTGGGCTGGGAGGGTGGGCCCATGGGGTTTCCATCCCCTTCCCTGCAGTGAATCAACGGGCCCTGACCAGCGACCTGGCTGACCTCCACGGTACTGTCAGTGAGATACAAGATGCTTGCCAGGGCATGTCCCCCTCCAGTGAGGACAAATTTGCCATGGTCATGGCGGTATCCTCTGAGCAGCTTGTCATGGCTCCAGGCTGGACCCTGGGGCAGTTGGGTAGGGCTGCTTATGGCTCCACTGGCCACTGGCAACCCTGACTCCCAGCAGAGATTCTGGACCCAAGCAGTTGTGCCCCAGGGGCGTGGAAGAGGTTCCATCCTGGGTTGTTGATAATCCAACGTTTATGTCACGTCTGTGTGTAGCTAAAGCCAGAGCTCCTTTCAGTGCCCCAGAGCCACTGCCTTGTCCTGTCATCGTGGGCAGTGGAGCCCAGCCTTAAGTCACAGGATTCAAGGAAAGGCCTGTCAGGCATTCTACCAGCCAAAGGCAGTAGGGAAGGGACATTCCCACTGAGCTCTCTAGCAGGGCCTGGCCAGCCAAGGAGACAATCCTAGATGGGGAGGCTAGGAGAGTGGGTGTGTGGCGTCTCTCTCTCTTTCCTCCCCCTGTCTGGCTCCAACATCCCTAGAAGAAGACAGGGTTTTCCCTGCTGAGGTTACAGCTAGACAAGGACAGGCACTGTCCAGGGGAGAGCCTCCTTGGCCCTACAGAGAGAGCAGGAGTGGAAGGCCTGGCTGGTTCCGGGATAAGCCTAGCGGGCAGTGGCTCAGTCTGGAACTGGACACAGCCAGACCTTTCACTTCTGCTGACACAGGACCTGGCCCTATGAGAGACTTGGTAGAGTAGGACTGGGGCAGCTAGGTCACTGTCTGTGGCCACCATCTGGAAACCCAGCAGACCGTTTCCTTAACTGAGGCTGGTCAGTCCTTCCTGGAGACGGCCCAGCCGGTGCTTCGGGCACTGGATGGGCTGCAGCGCGAGGCCATGGAGGAGCTGAGTAAGGCGCTGGCCTTCTTTGGGGAGGATTCCAAGGCCACCACTTCGGAGGCTTTCTTCGGGATCTTCGCAGAGTTCATGAGCAAGTTTGAGGTAAGTCTTGGTGGAGGCTTCAGGACCCCTGAGGAGAGGTCAGGGCCAGGGACCAAATGAAGGGATCCTCAGTGACACCTGGGCTGAGAAAGGGTCCCCAGTGAGTGGCATGGCAGAGGTGGGCAGCTGCCTCAGCACTGGCGAAATGGAGAGAAGAGGCAGAGAAGGTGCCGGAGGCTCCCGGGACCACTGACCACCCCTACCCTGTGCTCCTCCCCAGCGAGCGCTCAGCGACCTGCAGGCTGGAGAGGGCCCGCGCAGTTCCGGGATGGTTTCGCCCCTGGCTTGGTGACGGTGGCCACGCCGCGTCCTCTGCGGCCTGATTGCGGAGACCGACGCTGGAGGCTGCGCCCGAGAGGGCAGCCCGACGCCGCCGAGGTCCAGGGCCGCTGTGCCCCAGGCGCAGAGCCCGTGGCCGGCCGCATCTGCCCGGAGCGACCCGGCTGCGTGAGGGAGGAAGCCGGGAGCTTGCCCGGCCGCCGATGCGTCCCCAGCTACCTCAGCCGCCGAGCTCCGGCCGCGCCCTCCTCCATCCGCCCTCGTTCCACCCCGGCTTGGGCCCAAGTTCCCCGGAGAGTGGGTGGCACGGGCGCCTGCACCGGGAGGACCGCGGCCGCCGGGCCGCTCTGTCGGCTCTCTGCACCGGCTCCCTGGCGAACCCCCGGGCGCTCCCCGGATGTCGGGAGCCGTGGGGAGAATTGCGAAGCGGCCACAGCCCTGGGACAGTGTCTGCCTCGGCCCCTTGGCTGCTGGGTCCGCGGAAGGACGTGCGAGCCTCCTTTCTGAGCCTGGTCCTAGTGGGCCCCCGCGCAGAGGCGGATGTCCTTGCGCACAAAACCGAGAAGGTGGCGAAACCCAAAGTAGCGGGGCCTTGGGGATGTGCGCCCAGCCCGAGTCTCAGAAGCTGGCAGGAGCTGTGGTTAGCTGAAGCCCAAGGGGATGCCGGGGGAGAGAGGCTGGGTGGAGATGCAGGAAGGAAGGACTGGCGTGGAAAGACCCTCTATGTCAGACGGCAGACTTGAGGTTTTAATGCAGTGGCCACACTCAAAGCAGCCTAGAGGTGGCCAGATTCCAAGTGGGGAGAGTGCGAGTAGGATGGGGATTGTTAAAAAGCAAAGCAGAGAGAACAGGTAGGTGTTTAGGGGGTGCGCGAGCAGAACGTGGTGGCCCATCGCTGGATTTCTCGCCTGGACAGGTGGTGGTGACGTTGCCTGGAACAGGTCACATGAGCGCCGCAGGTCTGGGGCAGATGACGCAATCTGGGACATGTTTGGGACCTGAGAGGCCGTTTTATATGTGTCTAGGGATAGAGGAGAGAGTTACCTGGATCCTAAGAGGAGGTGGAGAGTGGGTGGCCGGAGATGCAACTTCACTTTTTCATTCTCCGACTAGCATATCCCTGTGCCTGGCAGCTTCCACTGTTTCCTCTTCCCCTTTTACCCCAGAGAAGTCTGAAATGGGTTTTAAATCTGTCTCCTGGATTCTTTTTCTCCTGCCACCATAAAAAATGGCTAATAAGCCGGGCTCGGTGGCTCAGCCTGTAATCCCGCACCTTGGGAGGCTGAGGTGAGCGGATTGCCTGAGCCCACGGGTTTGAGATCCGCCTGGGCAACTTGGTGAGACCTCATCTGTACAATAAATCAAAAATTAGCTGGGCGTGGTAGCACACGCCTGTAGTTCCAGCTACTCGGAAGGCTGAGGTGGAAGGATCGCCAGAGCCCCAGCAGGTTGAGTCTGTGGTGGCCAGGAGCGGCCACTGCACTCCAGTCTGGGTGACAGAGTGAGACTCCAACTTAAAAAAAAAAAAAATGGCTAATATTGCTCCTGGGAAGTATTTGGGACCCATTCAGTGCTTCTCAGTCTCCCACAGGCCCCTCTTTGAAACCATCTTTGTTCTTCTTTTTTCCCCCCTCTGCTTACAATCACCACAGAAAAATGTCTAAACCAAAATATGTACCTCAGGGGGGATGTGGCTAGCGGGGGTACATTTCGCCCCGGCAGCTCAAGCTGGATAGTTCCCACAAGTTCTCAATGCCGGTGACTCTGGGAAACATTCCAGAAGTTCAGTTAAAATCTCTGCATGAGGTCTATAGAGATTATAGACTCCACCAGGCATGATTCCCCAGGCCCAGCCGGCCCGTGTGGCATTTTCCTGCAAGTTAGAAATGCCTGCCCCCTCCAGGAGATCCAGCTTCTAAGTGGCACCATTTGGCAAGCCAAGCACTAGCTAGGTTTTCTCCTGGGGATGCCTCATATTGATTTTCTACTTGCCATAACAATGCTGTGCAACACACTGCTCCAAAACTCATTGGCTTAAAACAGCAACAACATACTGCTCGTGAGTCTGTAGGGCACCTGAGCAGCGAGGCAGCTTTGATAATCACTCAGAGCTTGCTCCGGTTTCCAGGGCCTCCTTGGTTGGGAAGACTGATAGCCTTATGTGGCTTCTCGTTTTGCACCCAAATAGCCAGGATTGTTTGCACGATGGAGGCAGGGGTCAGAAAGGACAAACAAGCAAAGGCACAGAAGATGGCTTGAAGTTCAGGCTCAGAACTGGTACACCATCTCTTCTGCCCCGTTCTGTCATCAGAGCAAGTGACAAGGCCAGCCCAGATTCTAGGGGAAGGGAAACGGACTCCATTCTTGATGGGAGATGCTGCAGAATCACACTGGGGAACCAGGTCCATTTTTGCAATCCATCTGCCACATACCCCCTTGGCCAGGCACTCTGGTGCAGATCCCAGCCTCCTTAAAATCCCTGGCCCTGCCTGGGTTCAGCACAACTCTGGTTACTCCTCCCCAAGTGTCCTCCAGGTGGTGTACTTCTATCTCTCTTACCTCCTCAAGGAGTTACCTGATTCCTTTCCAAATGATCAGTTCAGTGGGCAGCAGTGGTCTGTACCTGCCCAGTAACCAGTCTCAACCTTCTGCTGGAAAAAGCTGCTGCCGACTTTTCCTTTGGTGAAATTATCCCTCCCAAGCCCTGGAGCTGATTGGATAAGGATGGCCACATGACTCAGAGTCAATCCAAGACTCAAGCTGGAACTGTTTGAAAAGGGAGGCTCCCTTTCCTCTGGAGTTGCTGGGAGTATAGAAGTTGGAAGCCTGGAGGGGATGAAAGGACCACCACGTGGAGGGTACCTGCCTGGGTGTAAAGCCAATAAAAGTGAGAAACAAAAGGAGAGGAGGTCACCATATACATCTCTCTGTCCCTGGATCCAATCATGCCTGAAGTAGACATCTGGACTTGTCAGTCTTAAAGCCAACAAATTCCACCTCCATTTTTAAATTTGTAAACTTTAATTTCTTGGCTTAGGCTGTTTCGAATGGGTTTCTGTTACTTGCAACCCCAGGAAGGTTGACTAATAGACCCATCAACAGATGCTTATAGATGTTCAGTCTTTTTAACACACTCAGTGTGCTCTCTTCATTCATACATTCATTGGCCAGTGCTTTCCAACTGCCTACTATGTGCTAGGCACAATGGTGGGTGCAAACATCTTATGGGTCAACATCTCTGAGTTTGGTCTCCTGGGGTTATATCTTTTGGTGGTTCTACCCCACAGTCAGGGCAAAGCTCTGTCTGTGAACCAGCATGTGCACCCCTCAGTTCCTCACCAAATGACTAGGTATAATCGCAGACACTTATGTCCCAGGAATTCATTTATCTCTCAGTAATACTAACGAAATTACACACTGCCTTTCCAGATAATATCAGTTCATGTTTACTAGGTAGTGTGCTCCTTGTTTTTACATATTTCATTTCATTTTGTTTTCACAAGAACCATCTGAGGTGGGCTTTATTACATCCTTTTTACGAATAAAAGTCTGAAACTCAGGAAAGTTATGTGACTTTCTGCGTCTAAAGCCCAAAAGCTCATCCACTGAATGGAAATATCTTCTTTTTTATGTATCAGTGTTCCAAGGGCCACAAATGCTGGTGACTTAACTTAAAGCTCTTAACACCTTTCTTGACTCCTCCTATTCCTCTCTGAATCTGCTAGGTCTACCATAATAAAATAGTGCAGACTTGGTAGTTTAAGCAACAGAAATGTATTTCCCCACGGTTTTGGAAACTGAAAGTCCAAGATCAAAGTGTCAGTTTTGGTTTCTCCTGAGGCCATTTTCCTTGGTTTGCAGATGCTGTCTTCTCTCCTCATTTGATCTTTCTGTGTGTGTGTGTGTGTGTGTGTGTGTGTGTGTGTGTGCGCGCGCGCGCGTGTGTGCATTCCTCTTCCTTTTTCTTTTTTTCAGAGTCAGGGACTTGTTCTGTTACCCAGGCTGGAGTGCAGTGACACAATCATAGCTCACTGTAGCCTTGAGCTCCTGGGCTCAAGTGATCCTCCTGCCTCAGCCTCCCGAGTAGCAGGTACTAGAGGCTCAAGCCACTGCTCCCAGCTAATTTTTACTTTTTTTTTTTTTTTTTAAGCAACAGGGGTCTCACTTGGTTCTTGGTTGCCCAGGCTGGTTTTGAACTCCTGGCTTCAAGTGATCCTCCCACCTTGACCTCGCAAAGTGCAAGAATTACAAGCGTGAGCCACCATGCCCAGCTTCTTTCTTTTCTTTTCTTTTCTTTTTTCTTTTTGAGTTGGAGTCTCACTCCTTTATCCAGGCTACAGTGCAGTGGCTTGAATGCTCACAGCCACCACAGCATTGACCTACTGGGCTCCGGCAATCCTTCTGCCTCAGCCTTCCAAGTAGCCGGAACTACAGATGCACGCTACCACGCCTGGCTATCTTTTATTTTATTGTAGAGACACAGCCTCGCCAAGTTGCCCGGGCTGGTCTCGAACCCGTGGGCTCAGGCAATCCACTAGCATCGGCCTCCCAAAGTGCTGGGATTAAAGGCTGAGCCACCGAGCCCAGCCTTCTTTCTCTTATAAGGACACCAGTTTTGTTGGATTAGAACCTTTCCATATGACTTCACTGAATGTTAATTACCTCTTTAAAGACTATTTCCAAATACACTCACATTCTAAGGTACTGGGGGTTAGGACACAATTGAGTCCATAACACTTTCTTATCAAATGCCAAGGATATAATAATCCTAGTCCCAAGGAGGCGTCAAAGATCTCTGGATGAGCTGATGCTTCACAGAGAAAAGATCCTATCAGGCAAGATTCCCCTATCCCACCCTCCTTCTGCAAGCTTCTCTGTACCCCCCCCCCATCCTCACTGGGCATTCAGGCATCCCTCTCCACTCCTTCAGTTAAGAACTGGTTTCCAGCCGGGCTCGGTGGCTCAGTCTGTAATCCCGTGCCTTTGGGAGGCTGAGGTGAGTGGATTGCCTGAGCTCGCGGGTTCGAGACCCGCCTGGGCAGCGAGACCTCATCTCTACAATAAATCAAAAAATCAGCCGGGCGTGGTAGCACATGCCTGTAATTCCGGCTACTCGGAAGGCTGAGGCGGAAGGATCGCCGGAGCCCAGAGGTCAAGGCTGCGGTGGCCGGGAGCGGCCACTGCACTCCAGTCTGGGTGACAGAGTGAGACTCCAACTCAAAAAAAAAAAAAAAGAGAACTGGTTCCCCATCTGTGTCATATATATGCCTCCCCAACCCCCCGCCCCCCAGGGCCCTCCGTCCATCAGTGACCAAAAATTACCTCCACTGGCTCCTTCCTCTTCACCTGAAAATATCCCCTACTAGTCCCTCTAAGAACCGTTCTAGACCCAGGTGGTTTTGCCCTCTCATGCCCCACTTCAGAACCAAAACTTTCAGAGCTATTGTCTCCACTCGCTGCCTCTGTGTCCTTCTTGTTCGCTCACCTCTGGACACACTGCAGTCTGCCTTTCTCTCCCATCATCCCCCTAAATCTGCTATCACCCCTGACAGGAAGCCACGGGGAGAGCTTCTTGTCCTTATCTTACTTGACCTTTAAGCAGTACCCGGCACTGTTTACCCTCCCTTGGCAAATTCACACCTAGGGTTCAGCTGCCAGGTGTCTCCTTGCTGATAACCCTGTCATCAGCTAGATTCCCCATCAGCCCAACAAGTGCTTAACAATTGCCCATTAAATCAAATTGAATAGCATCATGGTACGGGACTACTAAGTTGCTCAAGAAAATGACTGGTTCCTCCCAGGAAACACTTTGGTGATCTGTATACAAAGCTCTAAAGCAAGGTTGCAACAGTCTGCAGAGGTCCCACAAGTCCTGCAAACATATGGAGTGGGCCTGGGTCAAGGAAACAACTGCATGAGGCCAAGAATGAAGGGTAACTAACACATAGGGAAATAACAGAAGGTCTGGGACCCAAGGGACCTGGAGGGTGGATGCCCTGTCTCCCTAGGCGGGAGTCTCCACCCTCCTCCAGCAGGTGGACTTCTGCATGGAAAGGTGAGACTTCTGTTGTCTAATCTTTCAGCTTTCTCAAAGGAAGCCAGAAATCCAGATTTTCATTTAAAACGTTCTGACTTTTGAAATGTTGGTGACCAATTCAAAAATTTAAAGAAGATTATCAATTATTGTCCAAAGAAAACATTTCTGTGACCTAAATGAAGCCCAGCTTTGAGTTTGCAACCGCTGAAACAAGACATTTGTGCCATCTGACATCTTCATACTACCCTGGAGTACAACAGGATACCCCAGAACTTGATTTGTTTTTAAATTTTAGCAAGGGAATTGTGTTGGAGGTTATCTGAAAGTTCTGATTTCTGGATAGAATGACACTAATTACCTTATTTTGGAGATACCCTTTACATTGGAAAGTCATCTGGGCTGGGCTTAGTCTGTAATCCCATCACTTTCGGAGGCTGAGGCAAGTGGATTCCTTGAGCCCACGGACTTGAGACCAGCCCAGGCAACTTGGCGAGACTTTGTCTCTACAATAAATAAAAAATTAGCTGGGCGTGGTAGCGCATGCCTGTAGCTCCGGCTACTTGGAAGGCTGAGGTAACACGCGGCCGCATTCCTCAGGGATACCTCCAGAAGCTCCTTTAGGAAGGGAGCCTTGGGAGAATTCCCAGACTTCCTGCCAATATGAGCCAGAACAGTCTTAGAATCATTGTGATTTGAGTCCCTCCCAAAAAAGTATGATGCTATTGTACACCCAATTGGGTGAAATGGGCCATATTAGTTACTAGGAAACTTACCCCACAGAAATAGCCAGAAATGCAAGTGGACACTGAGGCACATGGTTGTTCACTGTGGAGTTAATTAGAAGCAACCTGAATGTCCAAAAATAGGGAATCAGTAACCTAAGTTATGTGGGCCAGGCGCAGTGGCTCAAGCCTATATTCCCACACTTTGGGAGGCCAAGGCGAGAGAACTGTCTGAGTCTACTAGTTGGAAAGGCTGCAGTGAGCTATGGTTGCTCCACTGCACTCCAGCCTGGGCAACATGGCGAGACCTCATCTCTACAATAAATCGAAAAATTAGCCAGGCATGGTGGCACATGCCTGTAGGTCCAGCTACTTGGAAGGCTGAAGTGGAAGGATCACCTGAGCACAGCAGGTCAGGGCTGTAGTAGCCATGAACATGCCACTACACTCCAGCCTGGGCAACAGAGTGAGACTGTGACTCAAAAAAAAAGAAAAGAAAAGAAAAGAAAAAGTTATGTGACAGTCATATAAAATATAATGTAGCAATGAAAATATTGAAGAAATTGAGTTGGGCATGGTGACTGATGCATGTAATCCCAGTGCTTTGGGAAACCAAGGTTCACATAAGGCCAGGGGTTTGAGTCCAGCCTGGGCTCCATAATGAGGCCTCTGTCTCTACAAAAAAAAAAGAAAAATTTTTTTTAAAACTTACCCAGGTTTGGTGGTGTGTGCTTGTAGTCCCAGTTACGTGGGAGGTTGAGGCAAGAGGATCAATTGAGTCCAGGATTTGGAAGCTGCAGTGAGCTATGATTGCTCCACTGCACTCCAGCCTGGACAACAGAGTAAGACCCTGTCTCTAAAACAAATTTTAAAATTAAACAATTTTAAGCCGGGCTCGGTGGCTCAGCCTGTAATCCCGCGCCTTTGGGAGGCTGAGGTGAGTGGATTGCCTGAGCCCGCGGGTTTGAGACCCGCCTGGGCAGCGAGACCTCATCTCTACAAAAAATCAGCCGGGCGTGGTGGCGCGCGCCTGTAGTTCCAGCTACTTGGAAGGCTGAGGTGGAAGGATTGCCGGAGCCCAGCAGGTTGAGGCTGCGGTGGCCGGGAGCGGCCACTGCACTCCAGTCTGGGCGACAGAGTGAGACTCCAACTCAAAAAAAAAAATTAAACAATTTTTAAAAATTGAAGAAATGTTAAGGGTATGAAAAATGTTCATAATACAATAAATAAAAAATAAAAAGACAAAATTGGATGTAACAAGATGACTTTGGGTGAAATTAGTCTTTTGACCCTTGATGAGGAGAGACTAAAAAAAATCAAGATTGTTGGGGTAACCAAACTGAACCAAAGTGTTGCTGTCCAGTCATGATATCACTTGAAACTGAAGAATGTAGATGCTGGAGAATGTCCTGCGGTTAAACTTCTAAGTGACCATCCTTCTGGGAGATGAGTTTTCTCCTAACAGAAATGTAAAATCATGCTATCAGCTATCAGTCATCCTGAAAAAAGGTGCATATCGGGGCTGGAAATGAAGAATCAGAGACTGGTGTGGTGGCTCATGCCTATAATCTCAGGACTTTGGGAGGTGGAGGTGGAAGAATTATTTGAGCCAAGGAGTTCAAGACCAGCCTGGGTGACATAGTGAGACCTTATCTCTTATTTAAAAAATTAGCAAGGCATAGGGGTGTGCATATGTAGGCCCAACTACTCAAAAGACTGAGGTGGAAGGATCACTTGAGCCCAGGAGTTTGAGGCTGCAGTGAGCTGTGATTATGCCACTGCACTTCAGCCTGGGCAACAGAGTGAGACCCTGACTCCGAAAAAAAAAAATCAGAAAGCGAGCTTTGGACTGGACTGATCCCTGGAAGGTGACCCTTTTTTTCTGCTGAACTCCAAGGCCCGATGATACCTGGAATGTTTTCAGTGCAGCAAGTGAGCACACCCTGCCATGTGGCATTGGAGGAAAGTTCCAGGGCTGTTTGCCCAGACCCCACTTATTGCCCCTCCTCCCAATAGACCCAGTGGACCCTGGGCAGCCATCTTTTGCAGTGTGCTCCTGCCCACCTGACTGGCTTGTTGGACATTGAGTGGACTCTGACAAGCTGGGCCGAGCAGAGTCCCTTGTCAGAGAACTTTAAATAAATACCTAGGGATTACAGCCACATGGTGTCTGTTGTCTGGAACAGAAGAGATGTACCCTTGCTAGGTGGGCCAGAGAAGCATGGGAGACAAGTCTCCAGAGTCAGAGAGAGTGAGATGCATGCCATTTCTTTTTTTTTTTTAATTTTTAATTTTAAAGATATGGGTACAATTCAGGGTTAGGTATACAAATGTTCATTACGCAGGTACCCTTATCAATGAGGTGTGCCCCTGCTCTCCCTGGCAGATTCCCACTACAGCGATCCCACCTCTCTCCCACCCCCCGCCCCTGGCAGTTTCCTGCTACTGCCAATCCTTTTCTTATAGTGTTAGGATAATTGTTCAAGGTCCGCTTATGGATGAGAACACTCAGTTCTATAGACTCTAAGTCCATTCAAGTTCCTGTGAAGTTCATAATTTTGTCCTTCATGGCATGCCATTTCTAAATGTCTTTTCTCAGCCAGTAAATCTACTTCATGAGAAAATTAAACTCAGGCTGTGAGGGGTTTTTTGTTTGTTTGTTTGTTTTTGAGCTGGAGTCTCACTCTGTCGCCCAGACTGGAGTGCAGTGGCCGCTCCCGGCCACCGCAGCCTCGACCTGCTGGGCTCCGGCGATCCTTCCGCCTCAGCCTTCCGAGTAGCCGGAATTACAGGCATGCGCTACCACGCCCGGCTGATTTTTTGATTTATTGTAGAGATGAGGTCTTGCCTGCCCAGGCGGGTCTCGAACCCGCGAGCTCAGGCAATCCACTCACCTCAGCCTCCCAAAGGCGCGGGATTACGGGCTGAGCCACCGAGCCCGGCTTGGTGAGGGGTTTTTAAACAACAATGATCGAATGTTGACTGGTGAAGGTCTCTGCAATGTTGTTCTCTTTGAATAACTTCATATTATTCCAAAAATGAATACAGAAAAGAATTCATAGTCCTTCTAAAGACACTATATACTCAGATGCCTATATGCAGAAATTAATCTCAGATATAACCTCATACATATTCAGAAATTTACATTTTAGCAGCAAACTTACACACAGAATGAAACGAGATGAGAAAAAAAGTGCAATTTTATATCACCACATTTCATAGCAGACTGAAATGTGCACAGTCAGTTTTGATGATGCTTACTTAAGACTAAAACTTTATCTTGTAAACTTTAGGAAAGAGCATAACAGAGATAACAAAGGAATAGCAAATCTTTTACGTATGATTATGCCAAGATCAGCCAGTGTGGTATAATTTATACCAGAAACGGAGTTCACAAGGCCTACTCTACACCAAAAAAAAAAAAAAAAATTGTACATATACTGTATCCAAAATGGAGGGAGAGATGAAGAGAGGACAGCTGTTACAACGTATTTGATATTTTCAGTGTTTAACTGCATTGCCCTGATAGAAGGTCATTTTACACATCTATTTTTAAGAATGGGAAGTAGTCACATGCTGTGAAAGTTTTTCATTTACAGGAGAAAAAGGAATGAATGACTGGACCCTTGTCAAACTGATGAAATACTCAAGTATATACTGCGTGTAAATATTTGTACAGGTTGGCAACATCTTACCATATAAACCCATTTATTTTGTAATGTTCTGCTTGCCAGTAAGCAAATATTTAGGGTGGTCTCAAATTTTTATACTTACCAGTTGTTAGACTTGTTAGAAATATACAATACTTGCAAAAAACATATTACTTAGTTCCCAAAGATAAATGAGAAGGTTTATACCTCTACCAAGAGTATGGAGCCATTTCTCATTTGCTCAAGAAATTTATCCCAAAACCTCGATTAGCCTTTTTTTATACTAAGCACCAACTGATACTTTTGAAAAATGCTGTGTAAATGCACACTAATAATGCTGATTCAGGAGCTGAATTTCTGAGTAGTCATAAAAGAGTACTGGTATTGGAGACATTTTTAATTTTGTCAGTTTCTTTTCCTGCATAGTGGAAAACTCCATTCTGGGAATGATCAGGCCCATTGGCCCCTGGAGACAGTTTCTACTGAATGCAAGGTTGCCTGCTGAGTTCTTGTGTTTTTCTGGGGCTCCCAAAATTTCCAGCACTACAGAATTCTGATCTTCACAGCATTCTAAATTGTCATTCCTTCTTGCTTTTCCTACCTTCCTCAGGCTTCCTCAAGGACGCTTATGCTATACTTCAGAATTTTCTGTAGTGAGAGTCTGTTGGTAGAAAATTCTTTCCATTTTTATATCTGCAAATGTCTTTTTATCACTAATGTTCTTGACCGATAGTCTTACTGGGTGCTGTGGATTGGATGCTTGTTCCTTCCAAACCTCACGCTAAATTTGATCTCCAGCATGGGAGTTGGTGCCTAATGGGAAGCATTTGGGTAATGGAGGTGGATCCCTCATGAACAGATTAATGCCCTCCCTCGTGGGTGAGTGGGTTCTCACTCTGTTAGTTCCCTTCAGAGTTTCCTGTTAAAAAGAGTCTGGCATCTCCCTCTTCTCTCTCTTGCTTCCTCTCTCACCATGTGATCGCTGTACATGCCGGCCCCCTTCTACCTTCTGCCATGGGTGAAAGCAGCTGTGGCCCTCACCAGATGCAGATGTCCAGTCTTAAACTTTCCAGCCATCAGAATGATGAGCCAAAGAAACATTTTTTTTCTTGATATATTACCCAGCCTTGGTTATTCCTTTATAGCAACCCAAAATGGACTAAGACACTGGCCATACAGTTCTAGGTTGATGATTACATTTTCCCATCAATTGGAAGATATCATTCCACTGGTTTCTGACTTCCATTTTTGGTCTAGAGAAATCAGCTGTCAAACTATTAAGAATGTCTAATAATCATTCTGTTGTAAAAGATAGGATGTTCATTTCCTAGGGCTGTCATAACAAATTACCACAAATTGAGGGTTTAAAACAACAGAAATGTATTCCCCGAATTCTGGGTGAGCAGTCCAAAATCAAGGCATCAACAGGGTTAGTTCCTTCTGGAGGCTCAGAGGGAGAATCTGTTCCAGACCCTTTCTCCACTTCTGGTGGTTGCCAGCAATCCTTGGCATGTATTGAATTGTAGATGCATCACCCTAGTGGCTGCTTCTATCATTACATGGTGGTGTGTGTGTGTGTGTGTGTGTGTGTGTGTGTGTGTGTGTGTGTTATCTTTTTATAAAGACACTAGTCATTGAATGAGGGTCACTCAATCCATCATGACCTTAGTTTAACTTTACAATTATATCTGCAAATATCCTATTTTCAAATATGGTTATGTTCTGAGGTTGTTGATGAACATGATTTTTTATGGGTACCATTCAAGCAAGGATAGTAGGTTATCTGTATTTTCTCCATGATTAATTTTAAAGTCTTCTCTTTGCTCTTGGCATTCTGTAGTGTCTAAAAGGAGATTTTCTTTTTTTTTTTCTTAAATCTCATTTGGGATTCTTGAATATGAAAACTGGAGTTTTTCCACAGTTTTGGAAAATTCATTTTCTTTTTGAATATTGCTTCTCTCTCATCCTCTTCATTTATTTCCTTCTGAAACTCTAATGAGATTTTTTTGTTACTTTATTACTCTGTTTTCTCTTCAGTCTCTCTTTCAAACATTCACTTTCATAGATTTTATCTCTGCTTCATGGTGCTACATTCTGTTTAATTTCTTCATATCTCACTTCTAGTTCACTAATTCTCTTGTTAGCTGTGTTAAACCTCCGTACCCTCACCTATTGTGTTTCTAATGTCAGTTATTGTGGTTTTCATTTATAAAAGTTCTAAAGTTTAAAATATGCCTGAACAGCTTTTATAGTCTTGCTCCTTCATTTCATTTCCTTGTTTTATCTACTTAGACATACTAAACACACTTATTTTATATTCTGTGTCTGATAATTACAATAATGAGATTTTGTAGGTCCAGTACTGTAGTTTCTCATTTCTGCTGATTCTATCTCATAGTAGTTTTTTCCCTTGTGTTCTCTGTAACATTTTATTGGGAACTCATACTTGAAACTTTACCTGTGGTAATTCTTTCAAGTTTGGTTTTAGGCCAGGAGCAGTGGCTCAAGCCTATAATCCCAGCACTTTGGGAAGCCAAGGTGAGAGGATTGCCTAAGCCCACGGGTTCAAGAACAGCCTGGGCAACTTGGTGAGACCTCATCTCTACAATAAATCAAAAATTAGCCAGGTGTGGTAGCGCGTGCCTGTAGTTCTGGCTAATTGGAAGGCTAAGGCGGAAGGATCACCTGAGCCAGGCAGGTCGACGTTGGGGTGACTGTGAGCATGCCACTGCACTCCAGCCTGGGTGACAGAGTGAGACTCCAACCCAAAAACAAATATATAAATAAACAAAGTCTGGGTTTAGCATTTCTTGTGGGTATTTTTTTGTGACAGAGAGCACATAGGTAGTATCATGAATTCTGCCTTAAACTCATCTGAGTTAAGAATTCTCAGGGGAGGCAGGCACCTTGGCTCACACCTGTAATCCCAGCACTTTGGGAGGTAGAGGTAGGAGGATCACTTAAGCACGGGAGTTCTAGACCAGCCTGAGCAAGATAGCAAGCTCTCATCTGTGTTTAAAAAATAATAAAAAATTAGCCTGGTGTGGTGGCATGCAACTGTAGTCCCTACTTCATGGGAGGCTGAGGCAGGAAGATCACTTGAGCCCAAGAGTTCAAGGTTACAGTGAACTGTGATGGCACACTGTACTCCAGCCTGGGCAACAGAGTGAGACCCTGTTAAAAAAAAAAAAAAAAAAGTCTGGGCTTGGCGGCTCAGCCTGTAATCCCAGCACTTTGGGAGGTAGAGGCAAGCGGATTGCCTGAGCCCGTGGGTTTGAGACCAGCCCAGGCAACTTGACAAGGCCTCATCTCTAAAATAAATAAATAAAAAAATAAATAGCCGGGCATGGTAGTACGTGCCTGTAGTTCTGGCTGCTTGGAAGACTGAGGTGGAAGGATCACCAGAGCCCAGCAGGTCGTCGCTGGGATGGCCGTGAGTGTAGCACTGCATTCCAGCCTGGGCGATCGAGCGAGACTCCAACTAAAAAAAAAAAATCTCGGGAAGACATTTTCTTTTTGCTCCCTTCACCCAGATTCAAGGCCAAGACTCTCTTTGTGTTTTTTCCTCCCTGGTTTACTTATTGAGAGTGTCACCTCTTGAGGACACCACTTTATGTGGAGTTCTCTCATCTTACACAGGTTTTTTTCTCCTGCATCCTTCTTCTAAACCACAGGGCTATCAACAGAAGCCCCCAGAACTGAATCTGAGTCCGGCAATTTTTTCGTTCTCTGGATTCCTGTCCTCTTGTCATTGCTGATTTTTGCGACTGTCTTACCTTTCTGCCAGGCCAGTAGGTTGCTCCTCGTATGCTGGCCTCCCCAGCAGGGTAGCCAGATTTTTCATGGGCCATCCCAGGGCTCCCCAAAGCATGTATCTAAAGAGAGAAGAAGCAGGAATTGCCACCCTGTTCAAGGACAGGTCCTAGACTGCACAGTATTTAGCCCTTCTGAGGGCTAAAGGGAGTCATGGGTCCAGTCAGGATTCAGGGTAAGAGAGAAATAACCATGGCCACACACTCCAGGAGGCATTGTTCCTTGGAGGATACCACTCATGGTCACCTTCCCCAGTGCCCTGCCAGTGCTGAGGTTCTGGCCAGGCTTCTACTCCATCAGCTGAAACCCTTCCTCCACAGATGCTGGCCACTACCCATCCCTCCCGCTGGCTAAGCTGGGAGTGGGGGACAGCTTTCAGAAGTCCATAAGGTCCAACCAAGTGATACACTGTACCCAATAGTGCATTGCCTTCCATAGGTACACCATCCCAATGCACCACCAGTGAAAGTTTTCATAATGGGACCTCCACCTTCTGCCAGAGACTGTCAATGCTCCACCCACCACTGGGGTCTTCATTGCCAAATGGATCCAGCTCCCAAACCCCATCTGTCACCTGTTTTCTTGGATCCCTCCCTGCACCAACTGTCACAGAATGACTTATCCGGAAATAGGCATTGCCAAGGGAGTTTGGGGTATGAGATGTTTATTGTGGAAGAAAGAGGAGGAAGAAGGACTGGGGGTCTAAGAGCCTAACAAAGCCTCAGCCACCTGATGGAGAGTGCTAGACTAAGTGTGGTCCGCCAGAAATGTTCTCTACAAGGTTAAATGGCCAGGTCTTTATGCCCCATCTCACTCAGTCACCAGAAGTGCACAGGGGCTGTCCTATGACAGGTGTGACCTGAGATGAGGTTGCTCTCTGCAGCTAAGGCCAGCCCTGAAGATGCTGATGGCTGGATTCCGACTGTACTCCCTGAAACCGGCAGGGAGCCTCTCTTGAAAAGGGATCTGGGTGGTGCATCCCTGTGTCTCCATGTGTATCTAGTAGAGAAGAAACAAGGTGTGAAATGTAGAGAGGCAGAAGCCAGTCTGAAAAAAAAAAAAAAATCTTTCCAACCAGTAAAACCATAAAATAGTAAGTGGAGAATTTGGTTTTCATCAACACTCAGTCAAAACAAAAACTCTCTCCTATATCAAGAGACTTGATAATTCAGTGGATACAATTGTGGACATATGATCCATTTTTCTTTTTATGAAGATCCAGTTAAATAGAATAATCACAATTCCTTTGGTTCCTCTGTGTGTGGTAGAAACCCTAGTAGAACTCAAACATCTTGTATGCCTTTAGATAAAGTTGCATGATTTATACATCACCACTGTATTAGGTATCTGTGGCTGGGTAACAAATTACCCCAGAACTAAGCATATGTAAACAAATTTTCATTATCTCAGAGTTTATGAAGTCCAGGAATTTGGGAGCAGTAGCTGGGTACCTCTCTGGCTCAGGAAATCTCATGAAGTTTCATAAATAAATATCTTTTAAAAAATTAAATTTTTCCAGGCACCACAAAATCCCCAAAAAACTCCATACACATTTTATTTCACTATTTCCTTTAAAAAGCATGTAATCATAAATTGTTTTCTGTGTCTCTTTCAGATGTATGTAAGTCTCTTTAAGAGCTAAATAAGTTTGAGACCAGCCTGGGCAACATAGCAAGACTGTGTCTCTACAAAAAATTTAAGAAATTAGCCAGGCATGGTGGTGCATGCCTGTAGTCTCAGCTACTCAGGAGGCTCTGGTGGGAGGATCCCTTGAGGGAGAGAGCTATGATTGCACCATTGTACTTCAACCTGGGCAACAGAGTGAGAACCTATCTCTATAAAAATAAAATAAAAGCTAAAAAGGCTTCTTGTCAGTTTTGCATCACAGAAAGATCTTTCTTGGGGGTCTGGAGCCATCTCTTTGAAATGTGAACTCTGGCTGGGCTCGGTGGCTCAGCCTGTAATCCCAGCACTTTGGGAGCCTGAGGCAAGTAGATTGCCTGAGCTTGAGGGTTCGAGACCAGACCAGGCAACTTGGTGAGACCTCATCTCTACAATAAATAAAAAAAAATTTAGCTGGGCGTGGTAGCATGCCCCTATAGTTCCCGCTACTTGGAAAGCTGAGGTGGAAGGATCGCTGGAGCCGAGCAGGTTGACGCTGGGGTGGCCATGAGCGTGCCACTGCACTTCAGCCAGGGCGATGGAGTGAGATTGCAATTCAAAAAAAAAAAGAAAAGAAAGAAAAGAAATGTGAACTCTGAGGAAAAGGAGGCCACCCTTATCTCCTTGCCTCTATAGGAGTTTAACCTCCAAATGATAACTTCCTGTTTGTCAAAGATATGAGAAGTTTTTTGTTGTTGTTAAATAAAGACAACTCATTTGGGGCCAGGTGTAGTGGCTCATGCCTGTAATCCCAGCACTTTGGGAGGCAAAAGTGAGAGGATTGCTTGAGGCCAGGATTTTGGGACCAGCCTGGGAAACATAACATGACCTCGACTCTATTTAAAAAAAAAAAAGACTTCATTTGTATGTAATGGATTCTATGTGGTTAGTTATATAAAAGGTGAGATTACAGCCGGGCTCGGTGGCTCAGCCTGTAATCCCGCGCCTTTGGGAGGCTGAGGTGAGTGGATTGCCTGAGCCCGCGGGTTCGAGACCCGCCTGGGCAGCGAACCTCATCTCTACAATAAATCAAAAAATCAGCCGGGCGTGGTAGTACACGCCTGTAATTCCGGCTATTCGGAAGGCTGAGGTGGAAGGATCGCTGGAGCCCAGCAGGTCGAGGCTGCAGTGGCCACGAGCGGCCACTGCACTCCAGTCTGGGCGACAGAGTGAGACTCCAACTCAAAGAAAAAAAAAAAAGGTGAGATTACTTTCTGCCTTTGAAATCTCTTTAGCGATTGCCTATGACGCTCATCATAATCTGATATTATGCTTATTCAATAATAAGACTTTCATTCTTTGCTACAGTTTAAGCAGAAATTCTACTGGGTTGGCAGGAGATTTTACAATTTTATATTTCATTATATTTCTCTAACAGTTACAGTTCACACATTAGCCAAGGTTGCATTCATCTGAAGCCTTGATTGGGGCTGGAGTCCTGTTTTCAAGATGGTTTACTTACATGACTGTCGGCAGAAAGCCTCTTGCTGGCTGTTAATAAGAAGACTGTTTCTCCCTGCAACTTGAGAGGCTGAGGCAGAAGAATCACTTGAGGCCAGGAGTTTGAGACCAGCCTAGACAACATAGCCAGACCCCAACTCTGAAACAAACAAACAAGACTGTTTCTTATCATGTAGACCTCTCCATATGGCTACTTCAGTGTCCTCATGACCAGAGACAGAGAGATAAAGAGACAGAAAGAAAGGTAGGGAGGAAGGAAGAGAGAGAGAAAAGGAAGCCACAATATCTTTTATGATCTAGTCTCAGAAGCAACAAGTTGTCATCTTTATTATATTCTGTTTGTTAGAAGCAAGTCACAAAGTCCAACCCACATTCAAGGGAAGAGGAATTAAGCTCATCCTCTTAAGGGAAGTGTTAAGTAATTTGTGGATGTATTCTAAACCACTCAAACTATAAAATACAAAGAGTGGTAATAAGTTGGCTAACTAATGTTACTGACTTAAAAAGCATCACACATTAGTCCCTGTACAAGAAAATGAGTAATGCCCTGAAATCTTGCAGCTTTTATATGAAAGAAATGTGATTGAGAGTTTCCCAAATGTGACAATGGTTCTAAAAATTTCTATGCTATTACTAAAAACAAGTAAAAAAAATGAAAGGTATGTTTTCAAACCATTAAAAAATTTGTTTTAATCAACTGTGCCAGAGAGAAGACAATTTTTTAATTCTATATAGAAAATATGAAGAGGAAATCAAAGAATGAACAGTGACAAAAATAAAGGAAAAAGACTGTTACAGAAGTGTGTGAGGCAGTTAATTAGCAAAAGTATTATTTTATGGATTTTGTGCTCTTTGTGGTACTTGTGAGCAGAGCTGGCTTCATGGGACAAAGACCAGTGCAGTTTCACAGGGTCCAGTGCTAAAAGGGCCTGAGCTCAATGTTTAATGTTTTGCAGCCATTATCTTGAAATTTTAAATAATTTTGTCTTTAAATTTGTGTTTTGGCTGGGCATGGTGGTTCATGCCTGTAATTCCAGCACTTTGAGAGGCAGGGGCAAGAGGATTACCTGGGTTCAGTGGTTCGAGACCAGCCTGGCAATTTGGTTAGACCTCATCTCTACAATTAAAAAAACAACAAAAAAAGTAGCCGGGCTCGGTGGCTCAGCCTGTAATCCCACGCCTTTGGGAGGCTGAGGTGAGTGAATAGCCTGAGCCTGCGGGTTCGAGACCTGCCTGGGCAGCGAGACCTCAGCTCTACAATAAATCAAAAAATCAGCCGGGCATGGTAGCGCATGCCTGTAATTCCGGCTACTTGAAAGGCTGAGGCGGAAGGATTGCCAGAGCCCAGCAGGTGAGGCTGCGGTGGCCGGGAGCGGCCACTGCACTCCAGTCTGGGTGACAGAGTGAGACTCCAACTCAAAAAAAAAAAAAAAAGTTAGCTGGGCATGGTGGTATGTGCCTGTAGTCCCAGCTATTTGGGAAGCTGAGACGAAAGGATTGCCTAAGCCCAGCAAGTCGAGATTTCAGTAGCCATGAGCGTGTCACTGTACGCCAGCCTGGGTGACAGTGAGACTCCACTAAAAAAAAAAAATTGTGTTTTGCAAGAGAAGCCCAAATGAGACAATACAGCACGGAACAGAGACTTGAAACCCGGGCCTATGTGTGTGGTTCCACGTCTTGCCGCCTTTCTGCCTCCTCAGGATGGGTTTTCCACGGCCCGCTCCCTGTGTCCCGGTGGTCTGGCAGCCTAGTCTCCCACTCTCTGCCCTTGCCCAGTGACCGCTGCGGCTCTCTGCTCAGGTGGGAGCCTGGGTGCAGGTGCAGAGCGGGTTGGGTCAGGTCAGAGTGGTTAAAACCGGATTCGTGTGCCCTGTGGCCTCTCTGAGCAGTTTACGGTAGTGACTGTCCACTGTGGGTTGAGCCATGGTGTATTTGGTGGGCAGCTCAGTGGGGCAAATCTCTCACCATCCCTGATCTAGATACCTAGCAGATCCTGGCAGGAAAGTTGCAGTACCCGAGGATGCCCTCTGCCATGGTTTGGGGTGGTGGTACATGGAAAGGGGTGATGCCTGACTCAACTTCCTTTCCCTGGCCAGTCCATTGGCAGGAGAGGGAACCAGCAACCATCGAGCGCAAGTGCATACTCCGTCCAAGTTCATTGTAGACACTCACGTGCTACTCTGGCGCACATAAACATCTACATTGGCCCATCTGGCATTCCCACACCCAAAGGTGTGGTCTCTTGGCCAGCTCTGTGCCTTCCTGGGTTTGGCTGTGGGCATCTCTTCTAGCCAACTCCAGGCTTCCTCCACCGACAAATCATAAAATACAAATTGTGTACCTTCTGCGACTTTTCGCCTGAGTTAAACGCTCTGATATTTGCACTCAAAACTGACGTTGCCCAATATAAAGAAAAAAAGTAAAGTTCATGATCATAATTTAAATTTTTATATCTTTACTTACAGCGACATTAACAAGAAACCACAAGTGGAGAGACAGAGAGAGAGAGAGAGAGAGAGAGAGAGAGAGAGAGAGAGAAAGAGACTGCAAAAGGAAAAAGCTTTATCTTTTAGTACTTAACAACAATTATCCCCTCTCCCTGTCTTTTTTTTGAGTCAGGGTCTCACTCTTTCACCCAGGCTGGAGTGCAGTGGTGCAATCATAGCTCACTGCAGCTTCAAACTCCTGGGCTCAAGTGGTCCTCCCACCTCAGCCTTCTGAGTAGCTGGTACTACAGGTTCGTGCCACCACATTCGGCTAATTTTTAAAAATGTTTTTTGTGTGTGGACACAAGGTCTTGCTATGTTACCCGGGTTGGTCTCGAACTCCTGGGCTCAAGTAATCCTCCCACCTCAGCCTCCCAAAGTGCCGGGACTACAGGTGTGAGGCACCGTCCCGGCCCCTCCCTGCTTTTTGAACCAGGATCCCTGCATTTTCATTTTACAATGGGCCCGGCAAACTAAGTAGCAGCTTCTGTTGTCAGCTTTGCTCCGTTTGCAATTTCTGGTAATTTTTCTTATCTTACAGAAAATGATCACTTTTTAATCTGATTTTGCACTCTTTCTTAAAGAATGGTAAAATCTTCGGACCCCCACATGAACCCCATTGATCCTCCTAGATATGTCGATCTTATCTTGAGTGACGCAATCACGAATCAATTCTTTTCCCGCATACTTTTTCTTACATGAAGTCTGTGGAGCCCTTACGACATGTGGGAGGCAAAGAAAAAATTCTCGCAAGGGAGTGTCATTTCAAAAATAAAGGAAATCGCTGGGACCCGAGGGGAAGCCGGAAACCCAGCAGGGAGAAGTTGGCAAAGAGTCGGGGTCTTCAAAAGGGATCCCCGGCGGGTGCCGGGCGGGCCTTGGCTGGGGAAGCGTCCCCTTTAAGGGCCGGGCCGGGGCGGGGCCGGGGCGGAGCCTGGCGGCCGCCCGCTCTCCCAGACTGCCCCGCGCGCGCGGCTGCAGTTGGGCCACGTCCCTGGCCACGTCGCCGCCGCGCTCGCCATCTTCGCCGCTTCCTCTCAGGGCGATCGCTGCCGCCTGAGCCGCCGCGCCCGGGGGCCCCCGCGCCGACCGCCACCGCCATGAACATCTTCCGGCTGACCGGGGACCTGTCCCACCTGGCGGCCATCGTCATCCTGCTGCTGAAGATTTGGAAGACGCGCTCCTGCGCCGGTGAGCGGCCGGGAGAGGCCCGAGAGGCTCGGGCGCGGGGGCCGGGTCGCCCGGAGGACCCGCCGACCTCGGCTGCCCTGTGGCCCGCCGGGCCCGCGCGCGCCCGACACGCCCCCTGGGCGATCGCGGAGGGGGCCGGGGCCCCAGGGGGCAGCCTGCGGGCCCTCGGGGCGGGCGCCCGGGCCTGGCCGGGCTGTCGCAGCGCCGGGGCCCCTCTCCGCGCTGGGTCCGCTCGCGAACTTGAGCCGCTGGGCGGAGAAGGCGCTGGCCCGACCGTGCGCGGCTCTGTTCTGCGCGAAAAGTTTGAGGTTGGCAGTAGGGGGGCGGCCGGCAGGCGTGTCCTCGCCCTGGGCTTTAAGGGGGCGACTCTCCGGGCGGGGTCCCGGTCGGGGGGCCCGGGGGCGCGTGGAGCCTGCGAATCAATGGGACGGGCGGGAAGAGGATGGGCAGGACCGCGGCCGGTTCGGCCTGACGTGGCAGCCCGGGAGGTGGGGCAGGCGCGGGAGAGGTCATCCCGCCCTCCACCCCGCTCCTTCTAGGACTGGGCTCTGGGCTAGGGGATGGAGTCAGGCCTGTCCTTAGCGTTGCGTGGGCTTCTCCCAAGCCTTTGGCTCCAGGATCACACCCGTCACGGGAGGGGCGACCGGGGCGATCTTTAGCGTCTTTAGTGCTGCTTTGAGAAACGAACTGGTTTGTCAGACTCCAAGTGCTTCCATCTAATAACGGGTTCTCTTATAACTGTGGCGCCGGGTACCGCTGAGGTTTCATGTGGTCTCATTGCAAGTCCCTCGCTCCACGTCACCAGTGAGTTGGCTGCTTCCCTCCTCAGGAGTGTATGTTTCATGCAGGCATGGCTTGGGAGGCATTGAAACGAATTTTTCCCAGATAAGAGCCGTGGAGTTTGACATTGGATTATTCCTGAAAGCAGAGGAATTGTGAATTTTTTAAAAATGTCTTTAAAATTCCTTAAACTTGTTTTTGATGCTATGAAATAACTTTTATTGAACTCAAGAGCTTGGTTTTTTCGGAGGCAGAAAGAGATGTAGACCTCCAGCAACTGGATGTCCGTTTTCCTGGTTTATTTCTAAAAATTTCCACATCTAAAATAGCACTACATCTTTAACTCTGCTGTCTGCAGAACTCACCTGCGTACCTCCCTGGATCGTAGCTGAGATCCAGGAAGTAAGTAAAAACAAAAAAGACCTTTGGTCAATCAAAATGGGTGTTACAAAGTCCGTGTACCGATGTGTCTGACTTGGAGGTGATTTCTTGGTTTATGCATAGTTCTGAGAGGCTCAATTGTGTGATTTCCAGTGATAGCAAATAATTGTTGTCGTTATGATCGCTGAGATTTCAGCCCTTGTTATTTCCTAAATAGTCAACTTAGCTAAGTGCTTTATATGGTTTATCCCAGGCAGTCATTAAAATAACCTTAGAAGGCAGGTGCTATTGTCCCCACTTAGTTGAGTCTCAGAGAGGTTAGTAAATTAGGGATAAAACCAGGATTGAAACAAAATTAGTACTTCATGATTAAGGATTGAATAAACATCTGTCACCTGTCAGGGCCACCTGAAGCCCAACTCCCACCAGTATGCAATTTGTCCATGTAACAAACGTATACTTGTATTCCTTGAATCCAAAATAAAATTTTTTAAAAATCTGTCTAGTTTAACTAATTTTAATTTAAACATTTTATACCAGATTAGTAGTTTAGGTCCTTTTTGTTGCACTCAGATGATGTTACTTTTATTTTTTCAAATCTCTATTGGTGCCAAGATATTGCTTTTTTTTTTTTTTTTTTTTGAGTTGGAGTCTCACTCTGTCGCCCAGACTGGAGTGCAGTGGCTGCGCCTGGCCACTGCAGCCTCGACCTGCTGGGCTCTGGCGATCCTTCCGCCTCAGCCTTCCAAGTAGCCGGAACTACAGGCATGTGCTACCACGCCCAGCTGATTTTTGCTTTTGATTTATTGTAGAGATGAGGTCTTGCTGCCTAGGCAGGTCTCGAACCCGCGGGCTCAGGCAATCCTCTCACCTCTACTTCCCAAAGTATTGGGATCACAGGTGTGAACCCAAAGTACTGGGATCACATGCCTGGCCAAGATACTGCTTTTTAATCTTTAGTTTTGCTCCAAAATCATCTTTGTTTTTTGTTGTTGTTTTGCGTCAGTGGCTCACTCTGTCACCCAGGCTGGAGTGCAGTGGCATACTCCTGGTCACCACAGCTTCGACCTGCAGGGCTCAGGTGATCCTTTTGCCTCAACCTTCCAAGTAATTGGAACTGCAGGTGCGGACTAATTTTTTAATTTATTGTAGAGACGAGGTCTCGCCAAATCGCCCAGGCTGGTCTGGAACATCTGGGCTCAGGCAATTCTCTCGCCTCAGCCTCCCAAAGTGCTGGGATTACAAGCATCAGCTACCATGCCCAGTCCAAAATCTTTGTATGAGTCTCTTCATCTTCCATATGTTTCACAGGATCCTCTCCTCTGGCAAGTCATTAGGTTTTGAAGTGCACCGTTTCCTAAACTTGTATCCAAGCTAAGATGTTTGGGAGAATTTAGTGCATTCCAGAAATAGAGTTTTTTGTTTTTTTGTTTTTTTTGAGTTGGAGTCTCACTCTGTCGCCCAGACTGGAGTGCAGTGGCTGCTCCCGGCCACCACAGCCTCGACCCGCTGGGCTCCGGCGATCCTTCCACCTCAGCCTTCCGAGTAGCCGGAATTCCAGGCGTGCGCTACCACGCCCGGCTGATTTTTTTATTTATTTATTGTAGAGATGAGGTCTTGCTGCCCAGGCGGGTCACGAACCCTCGGGCTCAGGCAATCCACTCACCTCAGCCTCCCAAAGGCGCGGGATTACAGGCTGAGCCACTGAGCCTGGCTCAGAAATAGAGTTTCTTAAGGGTGCTTTTTAATATTCGTTATTTTCATTTGGGATATTTAGGAACATTAAGGAAATTACAGTATACTTCAGCTAAAATGCTAAGAAGGGAAGTTAAATTCATGAGTGTTTGCCAAGTATTCCCCAGGCATTATTAGACTGTTCTCATACTCAGACTTCGGGTGATTTTTACTCTGTTATGTGAGTTTCCCTGGCCTTTTAAAAAATCAAAATCACGCAGATCATTTATACAGAATTGAATGCTAATTTGACAAGTGACTTTGTTTTTCCATACTAAATTATAAAAGTTGTTTAGACTTTTGAAAGAGTAAGAATTTGATATGGGGTTTCTCAGATAACTGGAATAGGAGACATGCACATCTAGATTGTGTTTCTCATTTTGAAAATACTGGTACTGAGGTTCATTTTAGTATTTTGGCACCTGTTTTGAACATGCCTGCAGCCTAGAGCTATGGTGCATTTTTCCCCTAGAAGGCTCAGGAATGAGGTAGACTAGTGAGGAAGCTGGAGGGCCTGTTTTCCTGGCAGTCTAAGTCCAGGACAGTTGACTTTCAAGACCTGTTTTAAAGTGGGCAGCAGTGAATTGATCTTGTTTGAATTTGCATTCTCTTGTGGCTCTATCTGCTTTTGTCATTACAGAGGGGTGCCAAAATGTTGAGTGAGTTTCTTATATTCCTGAATTATCAGTGTGGCGTGCTCCACAGAATACTCAAGCTCTAGTTGTCACTTTCCTTTTCTCCTAAACACTTACTTGGGGAGAATAAGCTGTGGCTTTTATTTATTTTTATCTTTTGAGTTGGGGTCTCACTCTGTCACCCAGGCTGGAGTGTAGTGGCTTGCTCATGGCCACTGCAGCCTTAACCTGCTGGCTCTGGCGATCCTTCCGCCTCAGCCTTCCAAGCAGCTGGAACTACAGGCATGAGATACTATGCCTTGATTTATTGTAGAGATGAGGTCTTGCCAAGTTGCCCAAGCTGGCCTTGAACCCCTGAGCTCAGGATGTCTTCTCGCCTCTGCCTCCCAAAGTGGTGGGATTATAGGCATGAGCCACCGTGCCTGGCTAAGCTTTGGCTTTTATTTATTTATTTTTAATGTTTTTGAGTCAGTGTCTCACTCTGTTGCCTGGGCTAGAGTGCAGTGGCACACTCACGGCCACCGCATCCTCAACCTGCTGGGCTTAGATGATCCTTCCATCTCAGCCTTCAAGTAGCTGGAACTACAGGCACCACGCCCTGCTAATTTTTATTTATTGTAGAGATGAGGTCTTTCCAAGTTGCCCAAGCTGGCCTTGAACCCATGGGCTCAGGCAATCCTCTCACCTCGGCCTTACAGAGTGCTGGGATTACAGGCATGAGGCACCACACCTGGCCAAATGAGGGGTTTCTTATCTAAGTTTTCCTGTATGCTGATACTTATTAATGTACTGTACTACTATGTTTAAATGACTACTGGGGTTCTGAGATCCATGACCTTCCCCCCAAGCCTGCCTCCCCTAGTCTCTCTCCTGTCCTCTTTCACCTCCTGCTTAGATTGTTGTTAGCTGTTGTTTTGTAGGTTGTAAACTTTCGTCCTACGAAACACCATGTAGGAGCTCATGGTGTCCCTACAGTTCACATAATTGGACAGTTTATATTTTTGAAGTAAATAGAAAACACCTCTTTTTTTTTACTGTCGACATTGAGCATACCAGTAACCTTTGCATCACATTCCCAGCTCTCTCCTTGTAGCAGCTTTGTCACACAGTTCAGCATACAATTCAGAGCAGCAAATGGCAGCTATTGAAGTTTCTGCTTTCAAGAAAATAGGGATTCCGTTGAAATGGGTGTGAAGTGGCAAGAAGAGTGCTAGGGAGTGTCCCTCTGTCTTTCCAACAAGGTGTATTTAAGTCCTCTGTGAAGGAAAGTATAAAACTTTGCTGATGACCTGCATGTAGGGCAGCCCCTTCGGGTCCCCTCCCACTGTGGGAGCTTTTCTGTCCTCTTAATAAATCCTGCTTTCTAAAAAAAAAAAAATGATCTGCATGTATATTCATGCCAGGGTCCTGAATAGGACCATGCAGACTGATGAGCAAGCAAGATGACATATCTCTCCAAATTTATTTATTAATTCAGTTAAAGACAGACTGAGGCCGGGTTCGGCCCAGCCTGTAATCTCAGCACTTTGGGAGGCCAAGGCGAGTGGATTGCCTAAGCCCGTGGATTTGGGCAACTTGGCGAGACCTCGTCTCTACAATAAATCAAATATTAGCTGGGCATAGTAGCATGTACTTGTAGTTCCGGCTACTTGGAAGGCTGAAATGGAGGGATCACTGGAGCCAAGCAGGTCAAAGTTGCAGTGGCCGGGAGCATGCTACTGCACTCCACTCTGGGTGACAGTGAGACTCTAACTCAGAAAAAAAAAGACAATAAACTGAAATAAATAATCTGTGATATATTTGTGACAAAAATTTACCATTCATAACAGAGTACTGCTACTTTAATTTTTTAGGTACTTGATAGAAAAATGAGGCTGGGCGTGGTGGCTCACACCTATAATCCCAGCACTTTGGGAGGCCAAGGTGAAAGGATTGCCTGAGCCCATGGGTTCAAGACCAGCCTGAGCAACTTGGCGGGACCTCATCTCTACAATAAATCAAAAAACTAGCCAGGTGTGATGGCATGTGCCTGTAGTTCCAGCTACTTGGAAGGCTGAGGTGGAAGGATCACATGAGCCCAGCAGGTTGAGGCTGCGGTGGCCAGGAGCGTGCCACTGCCCTCTAGCCTGGGACAGAGTGAGACTCCAACTCACAGTTCGCAGAATAACAAAAGATTGATAAAGCATGAACAAATGCCCAGCCTCACTAGGAGTCACAACTTGAATATAAAACAGCAGTGCATACTCTTATTTATCCATTGAGTAGAAAGTGGTAAAAGAGTTTACAATCTAACATAGGCAAAGGTGTAAAGAAAGGGCATCTCATCTGGTTTTATTGGATATATAAATTGGAACAGCATTTCTAGGAGAAATTTGACAGTATAAAAATTTTAAATGTCTTTTTGTTGATCTATGTTTTTTGGTTTTTTTTGAGTTGGTATCTCACTCTATTGCCCAGACTGGAGTGCAGTGGCCGCTTCTGGCCACTGCAACCTCGACCTGTTGGGCTCTGGCGATCCTTCCACCTCAGCCTTCCAAGTAGCTGGAACTACAGGCATGCGCTACCACGCCCAGCTAATTTTTTGATTTATTGTAGAGATGAGGTCTCGTCAAGTTGCCCAGGCGGGTCTTGAACCTGCGGGCTCAGGCAATCCACTTATCTCGGCCTCCCAAAGTGCTGGGATTACAGGCTGAGCCACCAAACCCAGCCAGTTTATGTATTTTTTTTTTTTTTTTTTTAGTTGGAGTCTCACTCTGTCACCCAGGCTGGAAGACAGTGGCATGCTCCCAGCCACCGCAGCATCAACCTCCTGGGCTCCTACAATCCTTCTGCCTCAGCCTTCCAAGTAACAGGAACTACAGGCGCGCGCTACTGCACCCAGCTTATTTTTGATTTATTGTAGAGACGAGGTCCCGCCAAGTTGCCCTGGTGGGTCTCGAACCTGTGGGCTCAGGCAATCCTCTCGCCTTGGCCTCCCAAAGTGCTGGGATGGCAGGCTGAGCCACCGAGCTTGGCTGGTTTATGTAATTTTTTAAGTTGGAGTTTCACTCTGTTACCCAGGCTGGAGTGCAGTGGCACAATCATGGTTATCACAGCCTTGATCTGCTGAGCTCAGGTGATCCTTCTGCCTCAGCCTTCCAAGTAGCTGGGACTACAGGTGCTTGCCACCATGCCCAGCTAATTTTTTTATTTTATTTGTAGACACAGGTTCTCACCATGTGGCCCAGGCTGGTCTTGAACTCCTGGGTTCAGGCAGTCTTCTCACTTCAGCCTCCTGAAGTGCTGGGTTTACATGTGAGCCGTTGCGCCTGACCAGGTTTATGTAATTTTTTTGCATTATTTTGGGTTATTACAGATTTAAACAAATTTTTTAAATGTTAATTAATACTTTATAATTGTATTTTTTATGGAGTACAATTATGATGTTTCCATACATGTGTACGTTGTTTAATGACCAACTCAAGGTAGTTATCATATCCATCATAGTTATCATATCCATCACCTCGTGCACTTATCATTTTGTTATGGTGAGAACATTAAAGAACCTCTCTTCTAGCTATTTTGTAACATACAGTTTACTATCAACTATCTGCACCCCACTGTGCAATAAAACCCTGGAGCTTATTCCTGCTGTCTAATTGTAACTTTGTACCCTTTGACCAACCTCTTCCCATTCATGTTCATGTTTTTTATTCCAGCAATTTTAGGGAAACTGAACTATAGATATTGTCATACATGTAATCATACTATACGTGGGTATAAAATGTTCACTGTACCTAAATCAAAACAATGTCTATAGACACAGAGATGTTTGTGCAGTATTTATAACAACAAAAATTACAAACAAACAACCCGAATTTCCATTAATGAGTGGTTGTACATATTATGGTACAGCCATACTATGGAACACCATGCAGCCATTTAAAAAAATGAGCTAGAGCCAGAAGTTTAAACACCGGGAGAGGGTGAATCTGAGGTGTTAAGTTTAAAAAGCAAGTTGTAAAGCAGAAGATTGGCCCCATTTTAAGGCGTAAACACATACGTAGGTACACACAAACACACATATAGAAAAGGGACTTTAAAAAAGCCTGGAAAGTTACATTTAAAGTGAAGGTGGAAAGGATGTTGAAAAAGTTCTCTTACTTTTTATTCCTTATACTTTATCCCAGTTGGAATTTTTAATAAAATAATTAGTAGGCCGGGCTCGGTGGCTCAGCCTGTAATCCCAGTCTGGAAGACTGAGGTGAGTGGATTGCCAGAGCCTGCTTTGAGACCCACCTGGGCAACCTGGCGAGACCTCGTCTCTACAATAAATCAAAGAAATTAGCCGGGCGTGGTAGCACTCACCTGTAGTTCCAGCTACTTGGAAGACTGAGGTGGAAGGATCGCTGGAGCCCAGCAGGTCGAGGTTGCAGTGGCTGGGAGCATGCCACTGCACTCCAGTCTGGGCAACAGTGAGACTCCAACTCAAAAATAAAAAAATAATTAGCATGGATTTCTTTGAAAAAAAAATAACAAAGCAGTACATAATAAGAGCTGCCACTTATCAAGCATTCACAGTAGTAGGTATAGTATAAAGCACTTTAACTTTTTCTCTAACAATCCCACGGTGTTGGTATACTTTGTCTCCATTTGACAGATGACAGAAAAGAGGATTGGGAGACCCAAATATATTATTGGCCCAGACTTACCCTTTGCATTAGGAGGCTGAACTTGATGCACCTAGACCTTCTGACTCTAAAGCCTTTTCTTTCCTAATTCACTTTCTGTGATCAGTGAAAAGAGCCTTGTTACGAAAGCAGTTCTTAACTATTGGGCTGCTGACTCCAGAGAAAGTTGATGGATTTTAGAATATCCAGATTCTTTGCGACAATAGGTAGCGCAGCTGTTGAGAGCTGCCATGCAGGTTTTCCTGGTGATCTGGTCTGCAGTGCTTGGTTAAGTTCCATACTGTTACCAGGACAAGAATAATTTATGGAAGCTTTTCTGTTTAGTTGAGGATCTGTTCTGTAAACCAGTAGGAATATAAGAAATGCAACTTTTTTTTTCTTTTTTGAGTCAGAGCCTAACTTTGTCACTTAGGCTGGAGTGCAGTGGCATACTCACAGCCACCACAGCCTTGACTTACTGGGCTCAGGCGATCCTTCCACCTCAGCCTTCCAAATAGCTGGAACTACAGGTGTGTGCCACCACATCCAGCTAATTTTCTGATTTATTGTACAGACAAGGTCTCACCAAGTTGCCCAGGCTGGTCTCGAACCCTTGGGCTCAGGTAATTCTCTTGCCTCTGCCTCCCAAAGTGCTGGGATTACAGGCATGAGCCACCACACCCTACTAGAAATGTAACTTTTAACCTGCAGTATAACTTAAAACCACATACACTGAAGTGTATAGTTGTGGGCTTTTATTAAATTTAACTTGATCTAGTGGGATAAGACAAGAGTGATATTAAGTGTAATGATTCATTTCCATTCAACAAGTTATACACCTTAGTATGGATGTTTGGTGCATTTTATATTGGGATGTCAGTTTCTCGTTTTTTTATTTTATTTTAAAGATGTAGGGTACAATTCAGGATTAGGAATATAAGTGGTCATCATACAGGTGAAATTTGCATCTCCATTGATCCTCACTTTGCCTGATTTTGGATCAGGTACCCTTATTGATGTTATGTACCACCCTCCACCCCAAGCAGCGTCCCACTACTGTCAATCCCTTTCTTGCAGTATTATGATATTCAGGAGGGATGTCAGTTTCAGAAACATTTACAGTGAGTATTCCATGGGAGCATATTACCTGGTAACCTTAGCATGCTTTGATCTCACAATGGGGAGAAACTGACTGGGAGCTGCTCTGGCTTAGTAGTAAGTATTCTACCTCCCTGCACCCAGGAGATTCTTGCCACACACCCTTCTGTCTTCAGCTGGGACCTCCCCATCTTCCTCTGGAGAGAGGACCATCTTTGCTGTTTTATTTATTTCATTAATTTAGTAGCTGTTAGAAAACAGCGGGCAGAACAGCAATACATTTTTAAAGAAAAAAGCTGCTGCTTGCTAATCAGGATCCTAGGCTGGGGAGAATGAGATAGAAGTGTGTACGCGTCCTCACATTTCCAGAATGGTGGTCCTGCATGGATTCTACACCCATAGGACAAGCTTCAGACCACTTATTGCTTGTCCTCCTCTCTCCTCTGCCCCATGCTCCTGGTGCTCTCCCACGCTCAGTAAATCAGGGCAGAACCCAGAGCACATTTTCTATTTACAGTCATACACAGTATGACTTGGAAATTCTTCAGAAATGTTGTCCCCAAATACCACAAAAAGAGAATTTGCTCCATGACATGAAGATAAAATGAATTCCATTTTCTTTTGTTCATTGGTTCATACATTCAGCAAATATTTTCTGAAGCCTGCTGTGTGTCAGACCCAGTGCCCAGCACAGGAAACGCAAGATAGAATAAGGCGTGACCCCAGCCTTTAGAAATCTCAGTATTGAGTGAGAGGTTGTGGAAGAGGGGAGGCAGGAACCAGATCATCCCAGTATATTTTTGTAAGTACTGTAATTGGAGCTAGGGCAGCAGCTGGCATGAAGTAGTTCCCATTATGTGCTCGATGGATGAATTAACAGCACCAAGGGAGGGTGTCTTCAGAGATGACCTCCCACAGGAGGCCATATGTGAGTTGGGTCTCACAGGGGCCTGCCAAAAGAAACATGATGGTCTCTGCTTTTTAGTATAGGAATGCTAAAAATGAGGACAAAATTTCAAATCTGCTGGGCTTCCAAAGTTCTGTTAGAATAAGCCCTTTACAACAAAATCTGCCTATTTGTATCCTATGAGTTGTTATTCACAATATTGGAAAGAACCAGATAGGAAATAAACTGGAAATTTACTTCTCAAGGTGTCAACAAATATTAAATGTGATCTGGCCAGGTGTGGTGGTTCACGCCTGTAATCCCAGCACTTTGGGAGGCCAAGGTAGGAGAATCACTTGAGCCCAGGAGTTTGAGACCAGCCTGAGCAATGTAGTGAGAGCACATCTCTACAAAAAATAGAAAAATTAGCCTGGCATGGTAGTATGTGCCTGTAGTTCCAGCTACTTGGGAGGTTGAGGTTAAAGGATTGCTTGAACCCAGGAGGTCATGGTTATGGTGAACTAGGACCATACCTCTGCACTCCACTTGAGGGACAGAGTGAGACCTTGTCTCAAAAGAAAACAAAAACAAAAAAATCCAACTAATGTTATCTACTTGCTCCTTTTCTTCCCCCTTTGTATTCTCTCTCCAATTTTCTCTATGTTAGCATCAGCCTTGTTGTTTCTCTTTTTGAACATTGACCTCTGTAGAAAAAAATCTCCGTTACTGGGGAAAAGACTAAACAGAGCAGATGTCTGTGTCTCCTCCTTTGGCCCTTCAAGTTAGTTTCTGTCGATGAATTTGGAAGAATAGAGTTGCCTTTTGCTTCAGTTTCTATTCAGGTGTTTTCGAGACTGCAGTTATTCATACAGAGTTACATTCAGTCTTTCAGTCTCAGTAAGCTGCAAAATGATTGTTTATAAAATGTCAGTGAAAAACAATGTGATTTTCACATTCAAGATGAATGTTGTGAATGATTTGGGTGCAGCGACATTTCTGTTAAGTACATGCTTGCTTACTAAAATGTGTAATGGTGTAAAGTTTGCATTTTAGTTGAGGGTGGGCGGGTCCTGACATTTAGTCAGCCTTTAGTTTCCTTAATGAATTTGCTCAGTCTCTAGCATCTGAAACTCATAGTTCATGTCCTTTGTCACATAAATATTTGGCCAAGTATCGATATCAGAAAAGCCTGTTGCATACCCTGTAAACTTCTAGTCTTTCCCAGCTGAGTCAGGCTGTGCCACCCAGTGCTGGAAGTAGGTTGGTGGTTGGAGGTGGAAGCAGTTTTTTTTTTTTTTTGAGTCGGAGTCTCACTCTGTCACCCAGACTGGAGTGCAGTGGCCCCTCCCGGCCACCGCAGCCTCGACCTGCTGGGCTCCGGCGATCCTTCCGCCTCAGCCTTCCGAGTAGCCGGAACTACAGGCGCGCGCTACCACACCCGGCTAATTTTTGATTTATTGTAGAGATGAGGTCTCGCTGCCCAGGCGGGTCTCGAACCCGCGGGCTCAGGCAATCCACTCATCTCAGCCTCCCAAAGGCGCGGGATTACAGGCTGAGCCACCGAGCCCGGCTGGAAACAGTTTTAAGGTTTTAAAAAGGATAGCTGCCTTTGAAGACTGGCAGTAGTTGCAGGCTCCTGCCCTCTTGTCATTGCATCCGGGAATGTTTTTATGTGAATATGAGGTTGGCTGTGTGATGACTGTAAGAGATGGAATTTTTAAAAATTTTAACAGAGCCAAGTAAATGCTGCCCTCAGTAAAGAAGTCACGTTGGGAGCTCATGTCGTTATTTCAGTGGGAGTTACTGCTCAAGCTCTTGCTTCAGTCCGTGTTCCTCACTTGGTTCCTTATCCCCCTTAATCAGAGTAGATTCCAACCCCCTTCTCCAAAGATTTGTCACTGTGAACATTTTGTTTTAAAACAGAAAGAAAGAGCCGGGCTTGGTGGCTCAGCCTGTAATCCCGTGCCTTTGGGAAGCTGAGGTGAGTGGATTGCCTGAACCTGCGGGTTCGAGACCTGCCTGGGCAGCAAGACCTCATCTCTACAATAAATCAAGAATTCAGTCGGGCGTGGTAGCGCATGCCTGTAATTCCGGCTACTCGGAAGGCTGAGGCGGAAGGATTGCTGGAGCCCAGCAGGTCGAGGCTGCGGTGGCCAGGAGCAGCCACTGCACTCCAGTCTGGGCGACAGAGTGAGACTACAACTCAAAAAAAAAAACCAGAACAAAACAGAAAGAAAGATCTGAAGGTAACAGACCAGCTACAACACTGAATAACAGCAGAAGTATTGAAAGAAATATATTCCTACCTCAGGTGATATATTTGAGAAGTGTAATGTTCATTTGAATGATATACATCTTGGTATATTGGAGGTGGCATAAGGCACTTGCCTGTAGTCAACCACCATAATAAGACAGCAAAGATGTTAGAGCATCCCAAAAGGAGCATGTTCAGGAAGAACAGAAAGAAAAACTGAAATTGCTCTTGTTTATTCAGAATCGTCTCCAGTCCTGGGCCTTTGACCCCAAGTGCTCCACTTTCCCTATCTGTACTTCCTGCAGAATGTGATCTGTAGGAGTCATAAGACTCTTCTGGACTTTGCTAATACTTTCCTTTTGTTTCTCTAGGTATTTCTGGGAAAAGCCAGCTTCTGTATGCACTGGTCTTCACAACTCGTTACCTGGATCTTTTTACTTCATTTGTTTCGTTATATAACACATTTATGAAGGTACGGTATGGCATCCAATAGAATATATTTTATCCACAATGCACAGACCTATGGAAATTTTTCAGCTATGTATTTTTAATGAAAAGTCTTCAAGGTTGGGTATGGTAGCTCGCCTTTAATCTCAGCACTTTGGGAGGCTGAGGCAAGAGAATCGCTTGAGCCCAGGAGTTCAAGACCAGTCTGAGTAACATGGTGAGACCTTGTCTCTACAAAAAATATAAAAATTTAGCCAGTGTAGCAGTGTACATCTGTAGTCCCAGCTACTCAGGAGGCTGAGGCAGAAGGATCACTTAAGCCCAGGAGGTTAAGGCTGCAATGAGCGGTGATCGGTGCTACTGCACTCCAGCCTAGGCAACAGAATGAGACTCTAACTCAAAAAAAAAAAAAATAATAACCCTGCAAGGATATTATCTAAATATACTATTCTTAAAAACATATAACTGGGAATAAAAAGTTGTTATTAAGCATATTTTTCTAGATTCTAAACAATATTTAATTAAAGTACTTTGAAGTTAGAGATTTCTTAATTTTAGTTCCTCACGTATGATAAATCTTCTAATGCTTTTGATAACCCTATAAGGAAGAGGGGTAACTATTATATTTTCAAGCTGTGGGAAATTATAGACGCTCCAGAGAAATCCAACAAGTTGGTACATAACAAGGAATTAAGCCAGGACTCCTAGTTGCAGTGTTTCATTTTGCTGCTATGTAAGGAACTGTGTGTAGGCCTCTACTTTTTTCTTTTCCACTTAGTCAGTTTTTCTTAAACTTCTGCTGTGAGCCTTTATTACATTTGCCATGTTTGAATAACATCTATATCATAAATTACATAATAATATAGTTTTTAAACCTTTTAACTTGTCCTAAACATTAGTGTTCATGAAGAAACCTTTGGTGTCATTCTTATACTTTCCCCAATTCACATTAAACAAATGTATCACTATTAAAATACAAAATGTTTGCGTCCCACCTAACATCTTGTATGCCACTCCTAGTAGATACTCCCACTTGGGGAGATACTGGACTAAGTGAGCTTCCGTTCTTCCCCACAGTCGTTGAATTCATGCTTACGAACACCTACAGAGTTGGGCACTGAGGATATGGCAGAAAACAAGCAGGAGTCTTATAGCCTGTTGGAGAGCAGACAAATCATCAACACTAAATAAATGACCATTTTGGAATGGTTGGTTGCTATGAAGAATATAGGGGCTCTCAGAATAGGAGTCTGACTTTTCTTAGTCATTCTACAAATACCAAGCACCTGTGTGCCAGGCACTGTTTTAGGCCATTTGATTATTGGCATACCCAAAGAAGTAATGTTTAAACTGAAGCCTGTTAGTATGGCATTTGCACAACCCTCACGTCCCCCAACACTTAGTATTCAAAAGCATTTTTTAAATTTTTTTTTGAGTCGGAGTCTCACTCTGTCACCCAGACTGGAGTGCAGTGGCCGCTCCCGGCCACCACAGCCTCGACCTGCTGGGTTCCGGCGATCCTTCCGCCTCAGCCTTCCGAGTAGCCAGAATTACAGGCGCGCGCTACCATGCCCAGCTGATTTTTTGATTTACTGTAGAGATGAGGTCTCGCCAAGTTGCCCAGGCGGGTCTCGAACCCGCGGACTCAGGCAATCCACTCACCCAGCCTCCCAAGGCACAGGATTACAGGCTGAGCCACCGAACCCGGCTTCAAAAGCATTTTTTTTGAGTTGGAGTCGCACTCTGTCGCCCAGACGGGAGTGCAGTAGCCGCTCCCAGCCACTGCAGCCTTGGCCTGCTGGGCTCCGGCGATCCTTCTGCCTCAGCCTTCCGAGTAGCCGGAATTACAGGCATGTGCTACGAAGCTCGGCTGATTTTTTTATTTATTGTAGAGATGAGGTCTCGCCAAGTTGCTCAGGTGGGTCTCGAACCTGCGGGCTCAGGCAATCCACTCATCTCAGTCTCCCAAGGTGCAGGATTACAGGCTGAGCCACCGAGCCCGGCTTCAAAAGCATTTTTATAAGCACAGGTCAAAGTAGACAAAACAATATTTGAGTCTATGGTCTTCACTAAAAAGTAAATTTGAGTCAACTATAATCATTCCATTCTTTATTACTAAGTGATGGGAGCCTAATAATCAGGAAATAATTAGCTTACATAAAAATGATAAACAAACACCACCCCCTCACCCCCCGTTGATGTACTCTACCTCAGGGGAAAAAAAATGGTTGGGTCCTTGGTGTTGTTTAGGCAAGCATTGCAGGCATCAGAGTTGTGTGGAGGAAGAGTCCTCTTCTTCCCTCCAGGATTCCCAGTGTTCAGAGGAATCCTTGCTTGCTTGATGTCCTGAAGGTGCGTGAGAGCTGAGGTGTTTGTGTTTTTATGTTAACTGCCACTACATGCTGTTAAGAGAAGAAAAGCAGCTCTGCTTCCCCAGCTGCTCCTAGGTCTTGATGGACATAATCTCAGCTGGCCACTGGCTGGATCCCGGTGAGGAACCCCCGCTGCTATGAGCCTTGGCTGGGTATGCCCCTGAGGGGGAATCAGTGCATATGTAGGATGTATGTGTTGTGTGTGTGTAGATTATGTATTATTTATTCATATGCATGTGTACATATATTTGTGTGTGGAGAAGACTCCTCTAATAGTATGTTAATGTTTCTTGATTTTTTGGGGGGGTTGGGTCATTCTTTGGTGTATGGGTGTGACCAACAATTTTAATACCATGTTGACTATTTGCAAATATAATTGCATGATGAGATATCAGTGTCCTTTTGTTTTGAATCAGGGTCTTACTCTGTCGCCCAGGCTAGAGTGTAGTGGCACAGTCATGGCTCACCACAGCCTCAAACTCCTGGGCTCAAATGATCTCCTGCCTCAGCCTCCCAAGTCGCTGGGACTACAGGCACACACTACTACACCCAACTAATTTCTTAATTTTTTTTTTTTTTTTTTCGTAGAGACAAGGTCTCACTATGTTGTCCAGACTGGTCTCAAACTTCTGGACTCAGGCAGTCCTCCCACCTCAGCCTCCCAAAGTGTTGGGATTACAGGCATGAGCCATTCTGCCTGGCCGTGTGTGTGTGTGTGTGTGTGTGTGTGTGTGTGTGTGTGTGTGTGTGTGTTTTAAGTGTATAAGGCTTCATGATTGCTCTCATTTTCCTATTAGGTCATTTGCCCAGATGTTTGCCTAATTGACTTTCTCAAGTTATCTTTCCGAAAGAGCAGTTAGTAGTAGGCTTGACTACAAAAGCGCAGCATGGCAGAATTTTGGGAGTAATGAAACTGTTATGTCTGTTTCAATTGTGGTGGTGGTTATATGACTCAGAACTCTACACCCTCAAAAAGTGAATTTTACTATATTTAAATTTTAAAATAAAAAAAAAAGAAAAGCCAAGGGGAAAATTTCTGAATTCGTGGGTGATGTAGAAAGCTGAGGGAACTAGAACAGTTGCAAGGTATTAACAACCTGGTACTTTTTTTCTTTTGTTTTTAGCTTATCTACGTTGCCTGCTCCTATGCCACAGTGTACCTGATCTACATGAAATTTAAGGCAACCTACGATGGAAATCATGATACCTTCCGAGTGGAGTTTCTGGTGGTCCCTGTGGGAGGCCTTTCATTTCTAGTCAATCATGATTTCTCTCCTCTTGAGGTTAGTTAAGTTATCTAGCAGTCATAACTGGGTCTCTAGTCAATAACCTGTTTGTAAATAATGTGGGTTTTTGTGGGATTTTTGGTTTTTGTTTTCTAGTTTGCAAAGTTCTGGTGCAACATTCACTATTTGGTATAAACAAATTGCAGGTGACAGTTAAGCACCCAAGTATTTAGATGACTGCTGACAGCTTATTGCCTGAGTCCTTTAATATATAAACTTGAAACTGTATGTCAGCCGGGCTCGGTGGCTCAGCCTGTAATCCCGCGCCTTGGGAGGCTGAGGTGAGTGGATTGCCAGAGCCCGCGGGTTCGAGACCCGCCTGGGCAACTTGGCGAGACCTCATCTCTACAATAAATCAAAAATTAGCCGGGCGTGGAAGCACGCGCCTGTAGTTCCGGCTACTCAGAAGGCTGAGGCAGAAGGATCGCTGGAGCCCAGCGGGTCGAGGCCGCGGTGGCCGGGAGCGGCCACTGCACTCCAGTCTGGGCGACAGAGTGAGACTCCGACTCAAAAAAAAAAAAAAAAAAGAAAGAAAGAAAGAAACTGTATGTCATTATCTTGACTTCTGTGGTACCAGATACCGAACCCTGCCTATCTCAGTGTTTAAAGAATATGTTCTCCCTATTCTGGCCCACATTTTGTTTCCTTTTTATGCACAGACGTTGCACATGGACATTGTGTCTATGACTCTCCTAAGCAGCACTGCTATACTGTGGACCTTTAGGAAAGGTGGTTTATGGTACTGCTGGCACTGTACAGCTTGCTTGCCGATGTGCCCCTAAGTGCCTTTTCCTTCACCAGTGCAGAGCTGTTGCTTAGCCTCCTGGGGTTTATCAAATTACTGTGCTGCTTTTGGTGTCTGCCAGGTGCTTGGGGTGCCAGGCCTGTTAAAACACTCAAGGACTGTTGGCAAGTCCTTCTATTGTCAGCATTAATAAAGTAACATGTTGGGCAGAGAGTTTCCATAATTACAACTCTGATTTTTATACCTTTGATTAACCACACCAGACAGCCTAAAGAATGGGGAAAATAGTAAAAATATTTAGTTGGCCTGGCAAGGAGATCAGTTGGTGAGGAAAAACAACAATGAGGAAGTAGAAGGAACCCAGTATTGTCAACCATGGTGGAAAGCAAGTTGATTCAGGACCCCAGATCCGGAGTGGGGCAAGCTGATCCAGAAAGAGCATTTTTATGCCGACTCATAGAAAATTGTACAGGAAGAACAAGACATTGGAGAGACAAGGTAATGAAAATTCACAAGGGTAAAGGTGTCCAGTTTACTCAGCTTGTCATTGGTAGTGCCCTGCCTCTTAAACGTTGCTTAAATTTCTATAACTTACGCAGTTGCCAAGCTGCTGTGTTTTGGGCTGAGATGCCCACACCCCCAGACTCCCTACTCTTTTTAAGCTGCTTTACAGTAAAGCAAGAAAGAATGTTTCCTGTGAGCTCATGGGGGTTGCTGGATCCTTCTGAAGCCTATTATTTCTCTTCCAGATTTTATGGACCTTCTCCATCTACCTTGAATCAGTGGCTATCCTTCCACAGCTCTTTATGATCAGTAAGACTGGGGAGGCCGAGACCATCACCACCCACTACCTGTTCTTCCTGGGCATCTATCGTGCTTTGTATCTTATCAACTGGATCTGGCGCTTCTACTTTGAGGGATTCTTTGACCTCATTGCTGTGGTGGCCGGCGTAGTCCAGACCATTCTATACTGTGACTTCTTCTACTTGTACATTACAAAAGGTATGTTGAGTGTTACCTGTTTTGTTCCTAAAGTCACATGTTCTTTTAAGGGCTTGCTTGCCCAGCTCCCTTTCCCAACACTCTCCTAATCTGGCCCAATGTCATAAAGCAGAACTGGCTTCAGAAAAACATTTTAATGATTGTCAAATTAAATTCTAGGTCAGGGGTTTCTCAGTCTTTTTTTTTTTTGAGTTGGGATCTCACTCTGTCACCCAGGCTGGAGTGCAGTGGCGTGATCACGATAATCACGGCTCACGGCAGCCTTGACCTCCTGGTCTCAGGCAGTCCCTCCACTTCAGCATCACCAGTAGCTGGGACGACAGACACACGCCACCACATCCAGCACATTTTTTGATTTTTTTTGTAGAGATAAGAGGTCTCACTGTGTTTCCCAGGCTGGTCTTGAACTCCTGGGCTCAAGCAGTTCACCCACCTTGGCCTCTCAAAGTGCTGGAATTATAGGCGTGAACCATGGCACCTGGCCTTCAGTCTTTTTTAATATAAGAACCTCTTTTCTTTTGCTATAGCTTTTCCTAAAATGGCACATTTTCATTGTAAACAATTCAGTCATAACTAAGAATTTCAAAATCACCTGATATCCTACCACTCAGAGATAATCTCTGTTAATGTTTTAGTAAACATAATATCAGATATCTCTATGCATATACACAGATAAATGACTTAAACCATACATTCTATTCCATTCTGTGCTTTTAATTCCACTCACATTTTATGTCAGTAGACAGAAAGCTACATAATTTTCAGCAGCCTAATAAGAGTATTTCATTTTGTTTATATATTATAATTCATTTATCCAGCCTCCTATTCATGAGTAGTCAGGCTGTTATTGATTTGCTACTAAAATCCAGTGATTAAATCAGCATCCTTGTATATGTATGTTTTTGCATTTGTATGAACATAGGACATGTGGCTTTACAAAAATCTGATGAAAGCTATGATCCTTACTCAAAATATATATGTATACACACACACAAAAAAAATTTATACATATAGTTTTAGAGGAACTAAAACAGATCTCAGCCTAAAAATCCAGCTAGACAATAAAATTCCTAATGTTGGAATTGCTAGATAAAAGAGCCTATATATCTTATCTTTTTTAATACCCAAATTTCATAGACTTCCCTATATATACTATATTTTAAAATATATTGATTAGGGTAAAAGTCATGGTAAAAAGCCGTTGTGAGTTTAGAGGCGCTTTCAATCAAATTTGTATTTTTACAGTTGTTTATTTCCTGTACTTTACAATGTAGAACCTTGTGTGGGACAGACTTCTAGGAATAGGAAGAAGGAAATGTAAGCTTGTCAATATCAGTAACATTTATTTTCTTTTCCTCTCTTTAAAATTCTAGTACTCAAGGGAAAGAAGCTCAGTTTGCCAGCGTAAGTGCCAAAGACCATCACCAGCATCTGTCCTTCAGGGTGCTCGGACAGAATTCTTACCACAGCAAAGGCATAAGATGCTTGATATGGAAAATCAGAAACTGTACTCTTTTGTTGCAGATAGTCATCAGTGGCTCTGTAAGAACGCAGAGGAAAAGAACCAGAAGGTTTCTGTTTAATGCATCTTGCCTTATCTTTTTTTATTACTATGTACAAAGATTTTTTTACACAAAGAAACTTAATGCTGTATTAATAAATTCAGTGTGTAGCTTCAATTGGAATAGTTCCAAAAGTGAAGATTTTGTGAGGAATATGTGCAAACTTTTTTTTTATTTTAAAAATTCTTTGACATTGTTGAGTCTTTGTATCTGCAATGAAATTGTACTCCTTGACAGTTGGTACATTATATATTCTTCCATCTTTCAAACTTGCATTCCACTATATTTATTTTTTGCCAAAAGACAAGTTATATTCGTTTGAAATCGGAGACACTATGTTCAATTGGGTGTATCTGTTCAAATTTATTCCTACCTGACATGGAAATCCATTCTTGGACATCATAACACTACATTTAAAGTTGGTAACAATGACTTGCAAGTATTATGGTTTTCATTAATGAACTGTTAAGATTCTGAATGTTGATGGAGTCTCATTTACGAGTCACCAAAGGTGCCTGCCCCCCTGCCCTGCTGAGAAGTGTCAGTGTGAGACTGTCCTGAGGGTGTGGAAGAATTCTGTGGGTAGGGTTCTGGCTGCTTGTCCTCTGAGTGTGGGATGGGAGGGACATTGATGATTATTTTGGATATAGGATTCTACTCTTCTGAGGAATGGAACACAAGTCATTACCTATCATGTTCATTTACAGTTCCAAAAGATTACTACAACCATGTCCATGCTCAGATTCAAATGGTTTTTCATGTCACTTTTGGGTGGTAAAATGATTTACAATTTTTTAGAATTTGGCAGTACCAATTACCATTCCTTATATTCTTCTTCTTTTTTTTTTTTTTACTGAGCTCTTGCATGATTTATCTTGTGTTACCATCCTAAACAAACATTTTATTGAACATAGGCTAAATTGTCTTTTTTTATGAATTAGGCTTTTAGAACATCCTATTTGGAATTTTTTTGTTTTCAATTGGCAACAAACGCTCCGTAGGGCTGCAAACATTTAAAGCCCACTGTAAAACTTTCTGCATTTTGTGGAAATACTAGAATTTTTTTCTCCTGGTTTTGCCATTATATTGATTTGCTACATTTTTTTATTAATGCAATTGTATATGACTGTTTTTATGTGATGCACCATAAATATTAAAGTGTTGAATACTAACAGTGCTTACTACAAGAAATATGTGTAGTATTTTTGTTTTCTGCATTAGAACGTCTTATGAAGGAATGGAGCAGGATGGGTTTTATGTTCATCTAGAGTGTCTTGACACCTTTCTAAATCGGCAGTGTCACGGCATAGTTTAACCTCCTATCTTTGTCACCCTCGTTTCACTTTCCCCTCCTTCTTGTGTTCTTGCTTTTGTCTGTCAGAGCATCTTTCTTTCCAGCATCCTAGTCTTGGTTTAGTTTTGATGGTCTGTTTTAGTCCTCCTTGGAAGGTTCTGCGAATGTGCAGGATGGGTGGGAAATCCAGCCACAGTAAGTCAAGCAGCCTGCTTGCTGCCCAGACTGGGGGTGGGGTAGGGGCTCACACTTGTCTTGTGCGTGTAAATCAGACACAAGCTGGGCCATTCACGGGAGAGCACAATGCACAGAACAAGGATCGGCACCTCAGCATACCAATGCCTTCTGTAGTCGTTCTGCCCAAGTAAAAATAAAATTGTCTAAGTTGTTGCCACCATTTTGTGGTCACCCAGGATGACATTTTAGCAAGGGTGCCTGAGTTGGAGTGTGGGACTGCGCCTCGATCACTCACATGGAAAACAAAGGCCTGTGTGCCAAGCCTTAGGAAGTACTGTGTCATAGTTATTCGCTTCCTGAATAAAGGTTACCGGGTAATTAATGCTTTTTACTGAGGTGTTTCTTTCATTTGTGTGAATTTTGTTCTTTGTAAGCATGAAGAGAAATAAAGTTCACAAATTTGCCCAGTAACTGATAGCTCTCAGAAAAGCTGCTTGGCCATTGGCTCTTTACAGATGCCAATCCATTCCCTGTCCAGTCCTGTCACAGAGAAACTTTGAAGAAAGTTTCCTGCTTCCTCATACTCTGGTCAAGAGAGGAGTAGGTAGAGAAGTATTAATAGTTTTAATAGGGATCATGATGATTTGTGGGAACCCTAAGTAAGAAAAGCACACGCCTTGCGCTCAGACTTGTGGTAAGAGTCTTGGCTCCCACAGTTGCATTCCTGGATTTCACTTGGGCCTCCTCCCACCCCCCACCCCAACTTATGTAGATGAACTCCTACTGCAGCATTTCCTTGAGGTTTCAATGAGCCACTGTTGGAAAAGTTCAGGATGCAGAGCTTGGTACACATTAAGTAATCACCCCAGCAACCTCCATTCTCCTCCTGTTCTCTGGACGTGGCTTGGGACAGCTGCTTCAAAAGCTGGCTGGGAACTGGTTCTGGCAGGAGTCCTTCTGGCCCATTTGATGTCATTGGTCAGTTTTGTCAGAAGGTCAGAACCCTTGTTAGGAAAGGAATAGAAATCTACTCCTAGGCTCAGCCTATAATTCCATCACTCTCGGAGGCAAGGTGGGAGGATTGCTAGAGCTCAGGGATTTGAGACCAGCCTTGGTAACATAGTGAGATCCCTGCCTCCACAAAAAATTAGCTGGGTGTGGTAGTGTGCACCTGTAGTCCCAGCTACTCAGGAGAGGAGGCTGAGGTGGGAGACAGCCTGAGCCCAGGAGGCCAAGGCTGTGGTGAACTGTGATCATGCCATTGCATTCCAGCCTGGGTCACAGAGGAAGACCCTGTCTCAAAAATAAAAATAAGAAGAAAAAAAATGGACTCCTACATACCTTCCAAGACCACCTGTCATAGGCATGATGACTGATGCTTGTTCGGGTTAGGGCTCCATGTGGGTTTTTTTCTGTGTGCCCCCGCCCTCTAGTGGTCTAGTGTGGAATTTCCAAGGTACCAGAGCTCTGCCTAGTCCTGACCAAGGCCCCTACCCCTATCTGGCTGGGTTAACTTTGTAGCGTGAAATCTTGTGTAGGTGTTGTGGTGTTTCTCCTCCAGTTTTGAAACTATGCCCTCTTTTATCCCTGCAATTTAAAAGCAAGTTCTAGCATAACTTGGTACTATTCCTTTTAAACGTCAAAGATGCTTTTTTACAATTCTAAAATATACTCCAGATCTCTGTCCTTAAAGCATGAGTTGTTAGGCACATACCACATTACACTTGACTATGTTACTAAAACAAAATGAAAATACAGACCCTATTTACTCATTTAATAAGGTTTCTGTGACAATAAATGGGCCTGTAATAAGGAAACTGGTATGCTCTGAAACTATAAAAGTGATTTGTTTACTTCAAGGTCTGAGAACTTTAAAGAATGCTTAAAATAACAACTATCCAAATTGCCATACGATCACCTGGCTAATACTGCCTTCTCCCCAATCCAACATAGACAATAGCAGCAGACATTAAATGCAAGGATACTAATATTACCCAGGTCATAAGGATTTACTCGAATCAGAATTAGTCCTAAAGAGAGAAGTAGAGGAAGGCATGAATAATCAATTGGGAAAAAGAGTAAAGCTCACAGTTAATAGGAAGATGTGATGAAATGTTAAAAAAGCCTATGAAGGATACTTTCTGTCATTTGCGAAGTGAAATCAACACGCAAAGGAGGATATCAAGGATCTTGTTTAAAAAACTCATGATGGTGCAAGGATGTTAGCCCTTGCTAAATCTTCACAGTGGGTCCTTAGGTGTCGGGCATCCTCTCTGCATCTGAAATATTTTGGTCACTTAAAAAAGTCATGGCCGGGCTCAGAGGTTCAGCCTGTAATCCCAAATTTGGGAGGCCGAGGTGAGTGGATTGCCTGAGCCCAGTGGATTGCCTGAGCCCACGGGTTCGAGACCAGCCTGCCCAACTTGGTGAGACCTCATCTCTACAATAAAATAAAAAATTAGCCAGGTGTGGTAGTGCGAACCTGTGGTTCCAGCTACTGAGGCAAGAGCATCGCTAGAGCCCAACAGGTCGATGCTGGAGTGGCCGTGAGTGTGCCACTGCACTGCACTCCAGCCTGGGTGACAGAGTGAGACTCCAACTAAAAAAAAAAAAAATGTCACAAGGAGTCATTTCCTTTTCTTTTTTTTTTTTTTTTGAGTTGGAGTCTCACTCTGTCGCCCAGACTGGAGTGCAGTGGCCGCTCCCAGCCACCACAGCCTCGACCTGCTGGGCTCCGGCGATCCTTCCGCCTCAGCCTTCCGAGTAGCTGGAATTACAGGCATACACTACCACGCCCGGCTGATTTTTTTTTTGATTTATTGTAGAGATGAGGTCTCGCTGCCCAGACGGGTCTCGAACCCGCGGGCTCAGGCAATCCACTCACCTCAGCCTCCCAAAGGCGCGGGATTACAGGCTGAGCCACCGAGCCCGGCTCATTTCCTTTTCAAGAGCTATTCTTTGATCTGGATAGCTCATTTTGGAAATATTGCTTTCTTAATAGAACTTTTTAACAGATTGACAACAATACCCCCTTTAACCACAGACGATACCTTCCAAGACCCCCAGTGGATGCCTAAAACCAGATAGTACTGGCCCCTATATATGTTGTTTTTCCTTATACATACCTATGATGAAGTTTAGTTTATACATTAGGCACAGTAAGTAACAACAATTAATAAAATAGAACAATTATTAAAATATTCCTACAATAGAAGTTATATTTGTTCTCTCAAAATATTGTACTGTAATCACCTATTTTTCAGACGGGTGTAACCGAAGCCATGAATAAAGGGGAGCTACTGTATTTTTTTTTTTTTTTTGAGTTGGAGTCTCATTCTGTCACCCAGGCTGAAGTGCAGTGGCACTCACCGCCAGCCACCCCAGCACTGACCTGCTGGGCTCAGGCAATCCTTCCGCCTCAGCCTTCCAAGTAGCCAGAACTACAGGCATGAGCTACCATGTCCGGCTCATTTTTGATTTATTGTGGAGATGAGGTCTCACCAAGCTGCCTGGGCTGGTCAGGCTTGGTGGCTCAGCCTGTAATCCCAACACTTTGGGAGGCCGAGGCGAGTGGATTACCTGAGCCCTGGGATTCAAGACCAGCCTGGGCAACTTGGTGAGACCTCATCTCTACAATAAATTTTTTAAAAATTAGTTGGCCATGCTAGCGTACACTTCTGGTTCCAGCTACTTGGCTACTTGGAAGACTGAGTTGGAAGGATCCCCTGAGCCCAACAGGTCAAGGCTGCGGTGGCCATGAGCATGCCACTGTACTCCAGCCTGGGTGACAGAGTGAAACTCTGAATAAAATAAATAAATAAAAATAGGTCTAATTCTACCAATGGAATTAATGTTACGTGGAAATGGCAGAATATACTAGCAGTGATTAGAACTATGGAATATTAAGAAAATTTGTATGCTACAAATTTCCCAAGACATCTCTTTGAAACTCAGTAGTTTTGTAGATTGTTACTGTTGAAGAAACATTATCTTATTGCTAAGTTGAACAAATCCTGTTTTTATTTTTTCAATCAGCTTTCTCAGATTTTTGAGAAATCTGAGAAAATTGAAAAATATCTGTGTCCAAAATAGGGAATTGAATATGCTTTCTATGAGATACCCACATGATGGAGTAATGTATTGTTTTAAAATAGGGCTAGGAGCCGGGCTCGGTGGCTCAGCCTGTAATTCCAGCACTTTGGGAGGCTGAGGTGAGTGGATTGCCTGAGCCCACGGGTTCGAGACCCGCCTGGGCAACTTGGCGAGACCTCATCTCTACAATAAATCAAAAATTAGCCGGGCGTGGTAGCGCGCACCTGTAGTTCCAGCTACTTGGAAGGCTGAAGCAGAAGGATCGCCAGAGCCCAGCAGGTCGAGGCTGTGGTGGCCGGGAGCGGCAACTGCATTCCAGTCTGGGCGACAGAGTGAGACTCCAACTCAAAAAAAAAAACCAAAAAAACAAAATAGGGCTAGGCGCAGTGGCTCACACCTGTAATCCTATCATTTTGGGAGGCTGAGGCCTTTTAAATCGTGTGTTTAAAAGACAACTAGTACATTTAAGAATATGTGTGATCACAGGCATAACCTATGAACTTCTGGCTTAATAGTGGTTTGGAGTTTCAGTTGTATATCTGCATGGCAAACATTCATATCATCATATGTTTGTGTGTGTGTAATTATAGAGGACAAGCAAAGCTGAACAAGCATCATTTAAAAATAAATTTTAGGCCGGGCTTGGTGGCTTAGCCTGTAATTCCAGCACTTTGGGAGGCCGAGGCAAGTGGATTGCCTGAGCCCATGGATTTGACACCAGCCCGGGCAACTTGGTGAGACCTCGTCTCTACAGTAATTAGCCTGGCGTGGTAGCATGCCTGTAGTTCCGGCTACTTGGAAGGCTGAGGCAGAAGGATCACCGGAGCCCAGCAGGTTGACGCTGGGGTGGCTGTGAGTGTGCCACTGCATCCCAGCCTGGGTGACAGAGTGAGACTCCAACTCAAAATAATTATAATAATAATAAACTTTATTTTCAAACATTCATAGAAGTAGAGAGAATAGTGAGATAAACCCAATTGTTTTATCTTTCCTTCATGTTTTGAGTACTTTAAAGAAAATCCTAGATAGTATATTTCATCGACACATACATATGAAGACTTTTTATCACAACAACAAAGTTAATAATTCTTAAATATCTAACAATCTGTGTTCAAATTTTCCTGGTTATCTCAAAAACATCTCTTTATCTCCTATCAATGGTGTCCATCCAGCAAAAAACAAAAAATATTTTTATGGTTTGTTGATTTGAATCACATCCAAATAAGGTCTACACATTGCATATTGTTAGCATCGCTTTTTAAACCTTCTAACTAAAGGCTTAAAATTCACCAGCAACAGCCAAGCTTTTAGAGTACAGTATAGTGCATGATGTTTAGTAATTGGTTCTTAAAAAAACTAATATATGCATATACACACATCCATTGTAAATTCTAATGATATAAAAAATGTGTTAGGGATCCCCCAAACCAACCTCAAGTTCAGTGATTTGCTGGAAGCACTCAGACTCAGAAAAGCTATTATGAAGCTCATTTATTACAGTGCAAGGATTCAGATTAAAATCAGCAAAAGAAAAAGTGCATAGGGCAACATCCAGGAGACTAGGCACCAGTTTCCAGTTGCCATTTTATAGTGGAGTCATATAAATAATGTTTAATTCTCCCGGCAACAATGTGTGACCGCACATGCAAAGTATCGCCAACGGAGGAAGCTCACCTGAGCCCTGGTACCGAGGGTTTTTATTGCAGATCAGTCATGTAGGCATAGAGCACCTGTGTGACTAACCTTACCTACTCAGTCTCCAGCTCCCCCACTCAGGGGTCAAACTGATACAGAATAGCCAGAGCGCCCACCAATCCACTGCTAGCATAAACTTGTGATGCTGCTAGGCCCCAGATATACAAATACACTTTTTATCAGGCAGAGTATTCCAAAGGCTTGAAAGTTCTCTCCTGTGAGCAGGTTAACAGCCAATCTTTTCTTCGAAATGTGCAGGGTTTGAACAGGCCTGTTGTGTCAATCCTTTGCTGCACAGATGTATAGTATATTATTTACAATTAGTCACAATATATAGGCTGGGCACAGTGGCTCACGCCTATAATCCCAGCACTTTGGGAGGTGGAAGTGAGAGGAATGCCTGAGCCCAGGGGTTCGAGACCAACCTGGGCAACTTGGCGAGACCTCGTTTCCACAATAAATAATAAAATTAGCCAGGCATCGTGGCACGTGCCTGTAGTCCCAGCAACTTGGGAGGCTGAGGTGGAAGGATTGCCTGAGCCCAGCAGGTCGAGGCTGCAGTGGCTGTGAGCGTGCCACTGTACTCCAGCCTGCGCAACAGCAAGACTCCGACTCAAAATAATAATAATAATAATGATGATGATGATGATACATAATGCTCTTTATTATAAATTCCATGTAGACTTTCAATTCTTACATTGCTTTAATTTTAGCCTACATCTCATATTCACAGGCAACCTATGGTTGCAGCTAGTGAGTGAATGTAGTTCTCCATGAATGTTGGTTGATATTTTCCTTTATTTTGAGGAATAAGAGCAGAGTGAAACAACACATATGTCAGGACTTCATCGTTGTCAATGGCTAAGAGATTTCTTTGCTCAGACAGGTAAGTTTTCAAATACTGGAAGATTATTTCCTCATCTTTTCATACTATGCACAATATAATGGTTACAGACACAACATACTTTAAATTCAATCTGCATTACTAACACTTTGTCTATTTCCTTAAGCCTAGACAATGAACAGCAAATCAAGTCCTGGCCGGGTGCAGTGGCTCATACCTGTAATCCCAGCACTGAGGAAGGCAGAGGCAAGAGGATTGCCTGAGCCCAGGAGTTCAAGAGCAGCCTGGGCAACTTGGCAAGACCTTGTCTCTACAATTAAAAAAAAAAAATTAGCCAGGCATGTTGGTGCGTGCCTGTGGTTTCAGCTTCTTGGAAGGCTGAGGCGGAAGGATCACCTGAGCCTAGCAGGTTGAAGCTGCAGTGACTTTGAGTGTGCCACTGCACTCCAGCCTGGGCAACAGTGAGACTCTGACTCAAAACACAAAAACAAAACAAATCAAGTTCAAATGTGTAGTGTCTGCCAATTTTTATGGTATAAATACTCCTAAAAGGAATGGTTTCAACCTACCAACATGGGTTGGGTGTGGTGGCTCACATCTAATCCCAGCACTTTGGGAGGCTAAGGTAGGAAGATCCCTTGAGGCCAAGAGGTCAAGACCAACCTGGGCAACATACTGAGATCCCCATTTCCACAAAAAAATAAAAAATTACCAGGTATGGTGTCGCATGCCTATAGTCCCAGCTACACAGGAGGCTGAGATGGAAGGACTGCTTGAGGTATTTGAGGCCACAGTGACCTATGATCATGCCACTGCACTCTAGCTTGGGTGACACAGTGAGACCCTGTCTCTAAAATAATTTTTTTGAATTATAAATAAATAAAGCTACCAACATGACATTATTGAACAAGAAGTTGGGAAGTGATACATACCAGCACACCATTATATAGTATTTCTATCACACAGGTACTATAGATGTAAGTAACCTCAAGAGCATAAATAACAATAAAATGTAGTAAAACAATTATGATGTGATGAATTCTGAGTCTTCGTTTTTCGTTTTCTTTTTCTTTTTTTTGAGTTGGAGTCTCACTCTGTCATCCAGACTGGAGTGCAGTAGCCACTCCCGGCCACCACAGCCTCGACCTGCTGGGCTCTGGCGATCCTTCCGCCTCAGCCTTCCAAGTAGCTGGAACTACAGGCGCATGCTACCACACCCGGCTAATTTTTGATTTATTGTAGAGATGAGGTCTCATCAAGTTGCCCATGCGGGTCTCGAACCTGCAGGCTCAGGCAATCCACTCACCTCAGCCTCCCAAAGTGCTGGGATTACAGGTTGAGCCACCGAGCCTGGCTTGAGTCTTTGCTTTTAATATATTTAATTGTAAATTTATACAATTTAATTTTTAATAGAGGTTATATTTAACAGTCAGAACACAAAACACTTAAACATTTAATATTCAGCCTGCACAAGCCAGTATAAGCCAGCTCTATGGCAATTAGGATCCCTAGCCGTTTACGGATACAGGAAGCAAGAGACTGTATGCCTCAGAGCCATGCAGTCCAGTACTGGGCATATGCAAATGAGCACTAAGGTTAGCTTCCATTATTATTTATATCCTGGCCTTCACTCTAAAGCAAATACTTTGTTTTGTTTTTTGAGTCAGAGTCTCACTCTGTCTCACAGGCTGAAGTGCAGAGGCACACTCACAGCCACTGCAGCCTTGACCTGCTGCTGGGCTAAGGGGATCCTTCTGCTGCAGCATTCCGAGTAGCTAGAACTATGGGCACACGCCACCACACCCAGCTAATTTTTTGATTTATTGTAGAGATGAGGTCTCACCAAGTTTCCCAGGCTGGTCTCGAACCCGTGGGCTCACGCAATCCTTTCACCTCGGCCTCCTAAAGTGCTGGGATTATAGGCGTGAGCCACCGTGCCCAGCCTGCAAATACTTAATTTGAATGAATTATGAGCCATCACTTTTGTCAAGTGGTTGTGTCTGCCATCCAATCCAGGAATGGGGCTCTAGTCTTAGCTGACTCACTGTCCAGAAGTGAGAACCATCAAAATGATCTTCAAATGACTGATTAGGGTAATGGACTACTACAGAAAAGAAGGGGATTAGTATTTATCAGGTGCTGACCACAAGGGCTGATATGGTTTTAATTGAATCCTGGGGACTAGGAATGATTATCCTTCCTTTACAGATGAGGAAACCGTTTAGGAAACTTTTTTTCCCAAGCACAGTCTCCTTATGTGCCAGGCACTGCTCTGGACATCCTACAGATATTAACTCTGAGATGCTATTACTAACCTCACTTAAAGATGACGCACAGAGAAGCTTTGTACAAGGAAACTAGTGAAGATGAAGTTGGAGCCAGGCCATTTGGCCCTTAAGTAGAATCTGAACTTGGTCTGAATCCAAAGCTCCACCTTGGGAAGATGTTGACCTATTTTGCTATGAAACAACTTTGTTTTGGTAGGACTACATTTTACTTTAGCCATTGAAAAGTTAGCATCTGGCCGGGTGCAGTAGCTCACACCTGTAATCCCAGCACTTTGGGAGGTCAAGGTGAGAGGACTGCCTGAGCTCAGGGGTTCGAGACCAGCCTGAACAACATGGCGAGACCTCGTCTCTACAATAAATTTAAAAATCAGCCAGGTGTGGTGATACAACCCTGTGGTTCCACCTACTTGGGAGGCTAAGGCAGAAGGATTGCCTGAGCCCAGCAGGTCGAGGCTGATTGGGCCACTATACTCCAGCCTGGGCAACAGAATGAGACTCCTACTCAAAAAAGAAAAGAAAAGTTAGCATCCAGAATGTGATGTGCTGAAAGTATAAAACACACACTGGATTCCAAAGACTGAGTATGAAAGAAAGAATGCAAAGTATTTCTTTTTTTTTTTTTTTGAGTGGGAGTCTCACTCTGTCGCCCAGACTGGCGTGCAGTGGCCGCTCCCGGCCACCGCAGCCTCGACCTGCTGGGCTCCGGGGATCCTTCCGCCTCAGCCTTCCGAGTAGCTGGAAATACAGGCGCGCGCTACCACGCCCAGCTAATTTTTTATTTATTGTGGAGACGAGGTCTCGCCAAGTTGCCCAGGCGGGTCTCGAACCCGCGGGCTCAGGCAATCCACTCACCTCGGCCTCCCAAAGTGCTGGGATTACAGACTGAGCCACCGAGTCCGGCCGCAAAGTATTTCATTAATGATTTTATGTTGATCACATGTTGAAATGATAAAACTTTAAATTTCATGTGTCTCACATTACATTTATACTGGACACTTATTTTCCTAAATTTTTCTGCCGAGACATCCTGGCCAAATTGTCTCCCTTCAACCTTGAGTTCAGCTTTTTTTTTTTTTTTTGAGTATAATTCTCACTCTGTCACTTAGGTTGGAGTGCAGTGGCACACTTATAGCTACCACAGCCTCAACTTGCTGGGCTCAGGTGATCCTTCCACCTCAACCTTCAAATAGCTGGAACTACAAGTGTGCACCACCGTGCTCAGCTAATTTTTTAATTTATTGTAGAGATGAGGGCTTACCAAGTTGCCCAGGCTGGTCTTGAACCCCTGGGCTCAGGCAATCCTCTTGCCTCTGGCTCCCAAAGTGCTGAGATTACAGACATGAGTCAGCATGCCCAGCAAATTAGTCTTTTTTTAAAAATTAATTATTAGAGACAGCATCTTGATCTGTCAGTGCCACCCAGGCTGGATTGCAGTGGCCCAATCATAGCTCACTTCAGCCTTGCATTCCTGGGCTCAAGCGATCGATTTATTGTCCTCTCTCAGCCACCTGAGTAGCTGGGATTATGCCACCATGACCAGCTACTTATTTGTTTGTTTGCTTGTTGAGTCAGAGTCTCACTGTTGCCCAGGCTGAAGTGCAGAGGCACGCTCATGGCCACTGCAGTCTCAACCCACTGGGCCCACGTGATCCTTCTGCCTCAGCCTTCCAAGTAGCTGGAACCATGGGTGTGCACCACCACACCCAGCTAATTTATTTATTTATTGTAGAGACGAGGTCTTGCCAAGTTGTTCAGGCTGGTCTCGAACCCTTGGGCTCAAGCAATCCTCTCACCTCTGCCTCCTGAAGTGCCAGGATTACAGGCATGAGCCACCACACCAGGCTTATTTGTTAAAGCCAGCAACACTTGGTAGTCCCAGGTGGTCTCCCATCCAAGTACTAACTAGGCCTCATCCTACTTAACTTCAGTGATCAGGCACATTCAGTGTGGTATGGCCATAGACTTAATTAAGTTCATCCCAATTTTCTCTAGTCAAGGAGCCCTACTGCTAATGACACAAAAGCCCAGTGTCAGCCGGGCTCGGTGGCTCAGCCTGTAATCCCGCGCCTTTGGGAGGATGAGGTGAGTGGACTGCCTGAGTCCGCAGGTTCGAGACCCGCCTGGGCAACTTGGCGAGACCGCATCTCTACAATAAAACAAAATGAGCCGGGCGTGGTAGCATGCGCCTGTAGTTCCGGCTACTCGGAAGGCTGAGGCGGAAGGATCGCCGGAGCCCATCAGGTAGAGGCTGCGGTGGCCGGGAGCGGCCACTGCACTCCAGTCTGGGTGACAGAGTGAGACTCCAACTCAAAAAAAAACCAACAACAAAAAAACAAAAGCCCAGTGTCATGAGGCTAGCTTCAGTAACCTGCATCTACTCTACCCAGACCACCCTCCTTCCTCTTCGGCTCCAAGCCAACTCCCATACACCCTGTTCTTTTTCCTAATTCCTTGTCTTTGCTTATGCTGACTTTTCAGGAATAATAATAATAGTACTATTAATGGCTAACATTTGAGTGCTTATGGCAAAGAAACAGCTCCACCAATAGCACCCTGGTGATCCTGCAAATTTCCATGCAGGCCATGTAGGCAAGGCTCAACTGCAGTCTGGTCCAAGTCTTAGCAGAATGCCCTGTGACCGTTCCTGAAAAAAGGCAGGATGGGCCGCCTTGGGAGGAGCTGTCTCAGAGCCATTTCTCGCAGAGGAGACTAGCATGAGGCCATTTCTCATTTGCCTGCCTGATTTCTGTGAGACAAGGGCCTTTCCAACTTGGCCCACTGAGCGTATGGCTGCAGGCTGTAAAATGGCATGGCAGTAGAATGGAATTGGCTTCTTCACATCGTCTGTCATTTGGACCCTGTGTTTTCATGTCCTATAGGACATGAGTCCTGTGGAGCTGATGCCTTACTGATCTTGCTTTTTCCTGTCTGCCTAAGTATAAACCCTATTATTGAGCTTGTCTGTCTTTATGGGCTTACTTTATTGGCAGGGTGGCAGGCCCACCTATCAGCTGTAGCAGTCACTTTTAGTTAGGAACTGCTTGACACTTAAGTGCTCCAGGGACTGTCCTAGCATTCTCCACATATTCTTATCTACTCTTCAGAATGATCCCATAAGTGCCTATAGTATGTACTATTAATACCCACTTTACAGATGAGGAAAACAGACTCAGCTGAGATGAAGCACCTTGCCCAAAGTCATGTTGACTTTTTTTTTTTTTTTTTGAGTTGGAGTCTCACTCTGTCGCCCAGACTGGAGTGCAGTGGCCGCTCCTGGCCACCACAGCCTCGACCTGCTGAGTTCCGGCGATCTTCCGCCTTAGCCTTTCAAGAAGCTGGAACTACAGGCGCATGCTACCACGCCCAGCTAATTTTTGATTTATTGTAGAGACGAGGTCTCATCAAGTTGCCTGGGTGGGTCTCGAAACTGTGGGCTGAGACAATCCACGTGCCTTGGCCCCCCAAAGTGCTGGGATTATAGGCTGAGCCACCAAGCCCGGCCCACATTGACTTTTCAAATCTTATCCATCTTTCAAGCACCCGTCCAAGTCTCATTCTCAGCCAAGGAGTATGTTAAGGTTAGTCCATGACTTGACCATCTGGCTTCTCCTTAAAATTCAGCCCAAGCTCTGCCATACCTGGCAGGCCAATGAAAACTCTCTGTCTGGTTGATGGAAAATCAGAACATATCTGAGGATCAAGACTAACCAAAACACTCCCTTGGAGCTCACTGATGACAGGACAGCAGTGCAAACAGGCTCTGGTTTTGAAAATGAGGATGTGGCGGGGCTCAGTGGCTCAGCCTATGATCCCAGCACTTTGGGAGGCCGAGGTGAGTGGATTGCCTGAGCCCGTGGGTTCGAGACCCACCTGGGCAACTTGACAAGACCTCATCTCTACAACAAATCAAAAATTAGCCAGGTGTGGTAGCATGCGCTTATAGTTCCAGCTACTTGGAAGGCTGAGGCGGAAGGATCACCGGAGCCCAGCAGGTCAAGGCTGCCGTGACCAGGAGTGGCCACTGCACTCCAGTCTGGGCGACAGAGTGAGACTCCAACTCAAAAAAAAAAAAAAGAAAAGAAAAGTGAGGATGCTACTTGTCAAAGAGACTGAAATTAGATGTAAATGAAGTTCGAGTTGGAAGAATGCACTGCTGCCTATGCAGAAAAGGTCCATGACACTTCACAAGAGGGGGATGGCCTTCATTTATAGAATTTTTATCAAGTCTGATGAAATACCCTTGCATAAAAATACATTTGCCCACAGACCTTGCAATCTTATATTTCCTTTTTTTAAAAAAGCCTCATCTATTACTATTTATTTATTTTTTATTTTAAGTTGGAGTCTCACTTTGTCACACAGGCCAGAGTACAGTGGCATGCTCACGGCCACTGCAACCTCAACCTGATGGGCTCAGGCGATCCTTCCGCCTCAGCCTTCCAAGTAGCTGGAGCCACAAGTGCACGTCATCACACTGGCTGTGATATTTTCCTTTTTTGTTTGTTTGTTTGATTCATTTCTTCTGATATCTTTGGTACAGACCTTGTAATAATTATTTCCTGGGGCTGTTCTCTGGCTTTCCTCTTCTCCATCCCAAGCCCTGCCATACACTGGGTAACTTCCATCCAGCCCCCGGCCTCTCAGTCTTTCCCTTACTCTTGACATTTATTTAATGAGGTTATTCATTCATCAGGTATTTACTAAAACCTGCAATGTGCTCTGTTATGTACATAGCAGTGAACAAGATGGGCAAGGTGGCTCTGCTCATGAAATCTACATGCTAAGGAAGGAGGTAAGAGATAATAAACATATAACGTTGAGAGATTAAGTGCAATGAAGTAAACTAAAGTAGGATAAGGAACAGAAACTGACTGTTGGGTTGTTTTAGATAAGGTTCAGGGAAGGCAGCTTTGAGGCAGTGACACTTGAGCAGAGGCCTGAATGAAGTGAGAGAGATAGAAATACCTGCAGAAGAGATATGACTGGAAGAGGAAACAAGGAATATAAAAGCCCTGGGGCGAGAATGACTTTGATGTTTTGCAGGCAGTGGGGCGAAGGAGTAGTAACCCTAACCCAGGGAGACAGATAAACATGCTGTTGCAAGCTTGTGATGTGTGGCCACCAGGGAAAGTCCTCAGCCAGGGGTAGGAGTGTATTTTATGCACGAAGTTCGGCCTAGGGGGTTCAGCCTAAGGTTACTGTTAGAGTGGATGGAGGGGCGCAGACCACTGGAGCCTGGGTGCGCGCTGGCAACCCAGAGATCCGAGTAATGCAAAGAATTGCAACACACAAAGAGGTGAGAAGAAAAGATCTATTTAAGATAAGTTCACTCCCCACAGACAGGGAGCAGACCTACACTCTAGATGAGTGGGGCCCCGTAGCCCCCTTGAGCCCTGGCTTAAATCCTTTTCCTTGGAGATGTTGCAATAAGGTAGATGTGACTGCTGTGACTTCCCTATCCACCACCTGTGGATGTCTTGGAGATCCTGTGACCCAGAGACCCACTAATGTCCGCCCACACTATCATAGCCCCTAGAGAAGGGAGTGACGAGGATTCTAATGCTCCTGCACCTTCCCGAACGACATTCCTTAGAGCTAATGGAGGGTGCACTTCCCCTTATCTCCTATGCATTCTCAGTGGGTAGCTTCGGGGGATCCTTGACTTCCCTGTAGATAGGGCCCACTTTATTGGAAGAGCGAATCCCCACCTGCTCCCCCTCTGAGCGGTCATAACTTTTGTAATTACAAGTTTCGTGACTTCTTGATGTCTTAGGCCTTGTAAATTCCCTTTACTCTTGGCAAGCTTGATTGCCACTATGAGATACCTCTGGCACCAGGAAGTCTGTGTTTCTGAAAAAACATAGTCGGCAAGGTTAATTTTTCTAAAGTATGCATTTCCCCCAAAACACAGCTTCTACTTTCTCATCATTGTATTAAGGTTTAGGAACAAGATAAAGGGATGCATTTCCCGCTCTCAGTCTGCCCTTTCAGTTACCCCCCACCCCAGAAAGGACAGAATGAGGAGCAGTGAGGAGACGAGCCCAGGCAAGGCGTGAAGGTGGCTCAGATCAGGTTAGGCGAGGAGGTGAAATGGGGTTACCGAGGAGTGCTCAGACCCTGCCCTGCCGGTTGCCGGGCGGGGTTTCAGACCCCGAACGCCGAGGGCCCTCATGCAGGTATGAGTCCCACACCCGCCATTAAGAGCCGGGGGCTAGCTAATCCCTCCGAGCCTGAAGAGTCCCCATCTATAAATCGGAAACACCACCAGAACGTACTTTACAAATCTGCAGAAGCGAGCTACAGTCAGCTCTTGGCATTCCGGATCAGCGTGTGGACACGAGCTCAGAAAACTCGGGCGGCGGCAGCGGCATGGGACTCAGTGCGCATGCGTCGGCCTCGGCCTCAGCGTGAGCATGCGCAGGGCGCCGCCCACGCACGCGCCTGCGCGGAGCGGCCGTGTTTGGCGGCGGAGCCCCGAGGGCTCCCTGCTGCGAGACGAGATCCGCGCGGGCGGCTGGCCTGAGGCCGGGCGGCAGCACCTTCGCCATGCCGGGGATGGTGCTCTTCGGCCGGCGCTGGGCCATCGCCAGCGACGACTTGGTCTTCCCGGGGTTCTTCGAGCTGTTCCTGCGGGTGCTGTGGTAAGGGCGGCCGGCTCGGAGGGCCGTGGGACGCGTCGAGTGGGAAGCGGGGGGCGAGCTGTCTGTCCCCCTGATAAAAGTGACCAACCTACCGGGCGCTGACCCAGTCCCGGGGCATGCCGTGCATTCTTCTATCTAGTCCGCACCACCGCCCGAGGAGGTAGGGACTGTTGCTGCCCCATTTTACGGATGCCAAACTGAGGTCCAGAGAGGGTGCGCTGTACCCCGGGTCACACGGGGGAGGGGGTTCAGAAGTCCGCGCTGCGGGACACGAGCCGCCTCTCTGTGTTCGGCCCTGACACCGGCTCTGGGAGCCGCGAGGCCGTCGTTGCAGACCAAAAGCCATGGCCTCGAGGTCTCCTTTCTCGAGCCAGGAGCCGCCACTTGGCATCATTCCACCACCTGCGTGGAAGAGCAGAGCACGTGAATCTGCAAAATGAAAGATAGGAGAAAATAGGGTTCGGTGCCATTCTCGAACCGGTCGTGGCTGAATTTCGTGAGAAGCGAGCGGGTTCGACGTAAACGCCGTTGTTTTTCAAAGTGTGGAATCCGTGGGAAGTGGCGTTGGCGCGTGAAGTCTGTTCCCAGAGGGTCTGAGCAAGGGGTGATGTTATTGTGATGAAAAAGTAGGTTCTCGAGGGAAAAAGTAACATGAAAACACAAAATAGGATAAGCTGTTTCCAAGGAATTTTATCTTTTTCAGGGCCAAGTGTTTCTGAGATCATTTTCCCTTTGTTATTTCTAGATGCAGAGTCCTAATATCACAGAACTGACAAAAACATAAACAGTTACCTAGTCCAATTTCACTTCTAGGCTTGAATCCTCACGAGGGTGTTCTTGCCAAGTGGTGTCCTGTCTTCTACTGAAATACCTGTAGCGGTGGGCTGTTATTGCTTTGCATTGTATGGTGCTGTAGTTCATTGTTCTTCACTGAATTAAGAAATGTAGTTATGAGGCCCCAATACATCTTTCAAGTTTATCAGTGTTCTCCATGGAACATCTGGCTTCCCACCCTCTTGATTTGGGGTTGCACACAGAAGATTACAGCATGTGTTTGTCAATTTCTTATGGATTAACAAAAGCAAAAATTCTCTTGTGAGTAATCTAGCAAGCAGGCTGGGTGTGATGGCTCACGCCTGTAATCCCAGCACTTTGGGAGGCCGAGGTGAGAAGATTGCCTGAGCCCACGGGTTTGAGACCAGCCTGGGCAACTTGGAGAGACCTTATCTCTACAATAAATCCAAAAATTAGCCAGGCGTGGTGGTGCACGCCTGTAGTTCCAGCTACTTGGAAGGCTAAGGCAGAAGGATCGCCTGAGCCCAGCAGGTCGAGGCTGCGGTGGCCGGGAGCGTGCCACTGTGCTCTAGCCTGGGTGACGGAGTAAGACTCCAACTAAAAAATAATAATAATTTAGCAAGCATATAGTTTGTTGGTTTACTAGTTGTGTGTTTCTGAATTAAGATGGGGCTATTTTCTAGCAGTTCACAATCTTTGCTTGTTTATGACTTTACATGTCTCTCATGGATTATGGCAGACATGGAATAAGAACAATGATATAAGCATGGCGAGTATAAAGTTCATTTTTAAAAAAAGAAAGCTATAATACTGAATGACCTCTCACAGAAACAAAGATCAGAATATCACATGTTCTCACTCATATAATGGACCTTGAACATCCAATGTAATACTATAAGAAAATGACTGACGGTACTGGGAAATTATGGGGGGGGAGGGGGATGGGATTAACAGTAGCTAATATCTATCTGGGACTGGGAAAACACCTTTTATCAACAGGGTGCCTGAATGAAACGTAATTGTACACCTAACCCTTAACTGTACCCCACAAAACGATAATGAAAAATACTGATTAATTATAAAAAAAAACAAAAAACTTTTTTGTCACAAGAAATAGAAAAAAAAAGGCTGTACGTTGACTTATTAGATCTTTTATGGATGCAAATTATATTGGAAAGTGAACTGTGCCTTGTTTTGGGAAATATTAACTCTTTTTATTTCTTTGTATCATGCTTTACAAAGCAGCTTCTGGATTCCATTTCTGACTTTCCCTGTTTCTCAACAGGTGGATTGGCATTCTCACGTTGTATCTCATGCATAGAGAGAAGCTGGACTGTGCTGGTGGAGTCCTGCTCAGCAGCTACTTGATTGTTCTGATTGTTCTCCTGGCAGTTGTTATATGCACTGTATCAGCTATTGTGTGTGTCAGCATGAAAGGTAAAAAGTAGCCTTTTCTTTGTGACCCCCATTCTTTTTTATTTTAACAACTTTATTTGCATATCATACCATTTATCCACTTATCTATTTATTTAGAATCAGGGTTTCACTCTGTCACCCAGGCTGGAGGACAGTGGCACAATCACAGCTCACCGCAGCCTCGTCTTCCTGGGCTCAAGCCATTCTTCCACCTCAGCCTTCCAAGTAGCTGGGACTACAGGTGTGTGCCAACATGCTTCGTTTATTTTTTTAACTTTTTGTAGAGATAAGGTCTTGCTATATTGCCCAGTCTGATTTCAAACTCCTGGGCTTAAGCGCTCCTCTCGTCTTGGCCTTCCATAGTGCTGTGGTGACAGGTATGAGCTACTGTGTGACCCAATTTGCCCATTTAAAGAATACAGTGCAAGACCAGGCATGATGGCTCACGCTTGTCATCCTAGCATTTTGGGAGCTGAGCACTTTGGGAGGATCACTTGAGCCCAGGAGTTTGCAACCAGTGGTGAGACCTCGTCTCTATGGAAAGTCGAAAAATTAACTGGGCATGGTGGTGCATGCCTATTTTTCCAGCTACTCGGAAAGCTGAGGAGAGCGGATCTTTTCAGTCCAGGAGTTTGAGGCTATGGTGAGCCGTGATCATGTTCCTGCACTCCAGTCTGGATGACAGAGTGAGACCCCAACTTAAAAAAAATAAAAATAAGCCGGGCTCGGTGGCTCAGCCTATAATCCTGCGCCTTTGGGAGGCTGAGTGGATTGCCTGAGCCTTTGGGTTCGAGACCTGTCTGGGCAACTTGGTGAGACCTCATCTCTACAATAAATCAAAAAATCAGCTGGGCATGGTAGCACATGCCTGTAAGTCTGGCTACTTGGAAGGCTGAGGTGGAAGGATGGCCGGAGCCCAGCAGGTCGAGGCTGCAGTGGCCGGGAGCGGCCACTGCACTCCAGTCTGGGTGACAGAGTGAGACTCCAACTCAGACAAAACAAAACAAAACAAACAATAACAACAACAACAACAAAATAACTGGGTGCAGTGGCTCACACCTGTAATCCTAGCACTTTGGCAGGTGGAGGTGAGAGGATTGCCTGAGCTCAGGAATTTGAGACCAGCCTGAGCAATATGGCAAGACCTCGTCTCTACAGTAAATCAAAAAATTAGCCAGGCATAATGGTTCATGCCTGTGGTTCCAGCTACTTGGAAGGCTGAGGCAGAAGGATCACCTGAGCTCACAGGTCGAGGATGTCGTGGCCATGAACATGCCACTATACTCCAGGCTGGGTAACACAGTGAGACTCTGACTCAAAAAAATATATAAATAAAAATAAAGTATATAGTTCAGTGGATGTATAATCACAGACTTGTGCAGTCATCATCACAATATTAGAACATTTTTGTCACCTCCAAAATACATTCTTTTTTTGTGTTTTTTGTTTTGTTTTGTTTAGGAGTCTCACTGTGTTGCCCAGGTTGGGGTGCAGTGGCATGGTCACGGCCACTGCAGCTTTGACCTGCTGGGCTCAGGTGATCCTTCTGCCTCAGCTTTCCAAATAGCTGAAACCACAGGCATGTGCCACCATGCCCGGCTAATGTTTTGATTTATTATAGAGATGAGGTCTCACAAAGTTTCCCAGGCTGGTCTCAAACCCCTGGACTCAATCTTCTCGCCTCCACCTCCCAAAGTGCTGGGATTACAGGTGTGAGGCGCTGCGCCTGGCTCAAAATAAATTCTATACCCATTAGTGATCAGTACTCATTTCCCCCAAACTCCAGCAGCCCTGAGCATCCACTGACTTGCTGTCTATAGATTCGTTTATTCTGGACATCATTTAAGTAGAATTATCCACTGTGTAACCTTTTGGTCCAGCTTCTTAAACCTACCATTTTTTTTTGAATCTCACTCTATTGGCCAGACTGCTGGGCTCAGGCGATCCTTCCACCTCAGCCTTCCAAGTAGCCAGAACTACAGGTGCGCCTACCATGCCCCACTAATTTTTTTATATATTGTAGAGACAGGGTTTCACCAAGTTACCTGGGCTGGTCTCAAACCCCCCAGCTCAGGTAATCGTCTTGCTTCAGCCTCCCAAATAACTGGGATTACAGACTTGAGCCACCACACCCAGCCAGCATAATATTTTTAAGGTTCATCTATGTAGCACGGATCAGTATTTCATTCCTTTTTCTGACTGAATAATATTGCATTGAATGGATGTACCACATTTTACTTATCCACTTGCCAATTGGTGGGCATTTGGGTTGTTTCCACTTTTGGCTACCAAGTAATGCTGCTATGAGCATTTGCATACAAGTTTTTGTGTGGACATATGTTTTCATTTCTCTTGGGTATATACATAGGGGTGGAATTACTGAATCATGTAGTAGCTCTGTGTTTAACCTTCTGAGGAACTGCTAGACTTTTCCAAGCAGCTGTACTATTTTACATTCCCACCAGCGGTGGATAAGGGTTCCAACTTCACAGCATCCTCACCAATACTTGTTATTATCTGATTTTTTATTGTAGCCATCCTAGTGAGTGTGAAGTGGTAGCTCGTGGTTGTTTTAAGAGACAAAGTCCCAAGCCGGGTTCGGTGGCTCAGCCTGTAATCCCGTGCCTTTGGGAGGCTGAGGTGAGTGGATTGCCTGAGCCCGCAGGTTCGAGACCCACTTGGGTAACTTGGCGAGACTTCATCTCTACAATAAATCAAAAAATTAGCCGGGCGTGGTAGCGCGCGCCTGTAGTTCCAGCTGCTTGGAAGCCTGAGGCAGAAGGATCGCCGGGGCCCAGCAGGTCGAGGCTGCGGTGGCTGGGAATGGCGAGTGAGACTCGCACTCAAAAAAAAAAAAAAAAAGAGACAAAGTCTCACTCTAGTACCCAGGCTGGAGTGCAGTGACTCGATCATAGCTCCCTGCAGTCTCGAACTTCTGGGCTTAAGTAGTCTTCCCATTTTAGCCTCCCAAGCATCTGGGACGACAGGCATGTGCCACCATGCCTGGCTATGATTTTGATTTGCATTTCTTTTGATGACTAATGATGTTGAGCTTCCTTTCATGTGCTTATTGACAATTTGGAGACATAACTATTCCGATCCTTTGCCCAATTTTAAACTGGGATGTTTATCCCTTTATTTATGAGTTGTAAGAGTTTTATTAATAATTTTTTGCTACATATTATTTTCTACAATCATTTATCTGAGAATGTCTCCAGAAATGATGGAACCTTGCCTGTTTGATTGCTCTGACTCATAGATGAGCTGAGCACTCTTGTGACTCATAAAGAAATGTAGGGCCAGGCATGGTGACTCATGCCTGTAATCCCCGCACTTTGGGAGGCAGAAGCGAGAGGATTGCCTGAGCCCAGGGGTTTGGGGTCACCCTGGGCAACTTGGTGAGACCTCGTCTCTACAATAATCAAAAAAATGAGCTGAGTGTGGTGGCATGTGCCTGTAGTTCCAGCTACTTGGAAAGCTGAGGCAGAAGGATCTCCTAAGCCCAGCAGGTCAAGGCTGTGGTGACCTTGAGTATGCCACTATACTCCAGCCTGAGACTCCAACTTAAAAGAAAAAAAATGCATTAGTAAATAAAAACTCGTCAGTCAGAGGGAAGGCTGAATGGCATGCCACCATCCACCATGTTTTAGTGTTTTATCACTGCTTGATGTAGGATGTAGGAGGCATGCTTATCAGATCAAAGATGATGATAAACTGGGAGGGGATGGTGCTACAGTGGGTGACAGAATCAAGATCTTGACAGTTTGGAATGACGGACTGAAATGTAAAAGATGTTAGCTCATGGGAGAAATATGAAGGAGAGAAATGTCAGTGGCAAAATGTCACATGAGAAAAAACCTTAGGGTGTGGGATGACCGAGAAGAGTAGCATGTTCCTGTTTACTGTGATAATATGTAGAAAGGGATCTCTATGTATTTTACTATGCCTCTGAAATCAAGGATGCATAGGGTCTGGATTGAAAAAGGTCCCAGTTCTGTAGTCTCTGTTGGCCCCCAACTGTGGGTTGTTATTGGTGCTGAATGCTGAAGGAGAGGAAGAAACTGAATGTGTACAGTGTGGCTTTAGCGCTGTGAAGCTTTATAATGAAGGTAGAGTGTTTAGACTGGTGGCATATCAGATATAGCATTATCTAACTTATTTGCCCTTTTTTATTCATGTCACTTTCTGGTTAGATCACAGAGTTTTGTTTTTGTTTTGAGTTGGAGTCTCACTCTGTTGCCCAGACTGGAGTGCAGTGGCATGCTACGGCCACCGCAGCCTCTGCCTGCTGGGCTCAGGTGATCCTCTGTCTCAGTCTTCCAAGTACCTGGAATCACAGGCATGTGCCACCATGCCCTGCAGATTTTTTTATTTTTATTGTGGAGATGAGGTCTCACCGTGTTGCCCAGGCTGGTCTTAAACCCCTGAGCTCAGGTAATACTCTAACCTTGGCCTCCCAAAGTGCTGGAATAACAGGCATAAGCCACGTGCCCAGCCATTAGTTTCTATTTTTTATTTGAGAACCTGCCAGTTGAAATCCTACTGTTGCCACCTTATGGAAGGTTTAATTAGGAATAGGCTACCTTCATGACTGCCACATTTTGATAGAAGTAACACCCTTGAAATACAAAGTCTGCCATTTGCAGTGCTTGGCTTTGATTATAGGATGTCTCCTTATATCTCCTCTGTATCTCAAGAGTTCATTACTAATCTCATGCCAGAGAGATTGCTACAGTGGCTGTAAGTGTTGAATCTAACAATTCTGTGACATAGTCTTTCTTTATGTTTGTTGTTCTTACATAAGTGGCTGTGCCTTTGAATGATAGGGTTACTTAACCAGGACTGTGTAAAGGACATTGCATTCAGGAATGCAGCTATGCTCCTTGGTTATGGGGCCATTGACATCATAAAGCCTACTGTAGCAGCAAAGCCCATAGCAGCTTCTCTTTATCTTGAGAATTAATATGTAAATAAAATAAAAATGTTTTCTAAGTAGGTCTAACTATGTATAGAAGACTCTTTCTTTCTGTTTCTTTTTTGTTTTTTGGAACCTTAATCAGAACAACTCTATTCCTTCCTTCATGAATGCAGTATCAATAGTTGTCATACTGTTGGAATTTCAAGTCCAGGTGCTACTGACATTCCAGTTTGTCTTTTTTTAGAATCCCAGCCTTCTAGGAAGTAGTGTGCTGTTATTACACTACAGGATTATTCTTCCTGTTTCTCTCTGGGTAATAGGTTATTGTTACATCATAACAAGCTCCAAATATAGAACTGATTTTTTGAAATATCTTTTTTTTTTTTTTTTGAGTTGGAGTCTCACTCTGTCACCCAGACTGGAGTGCAGTGGCCGCTCCCGGCCACTGCAGCCCTGACCTGCAGGGCCCCGGCGATCCTTCCACCTCAGCCTTCCAAGTAGCTGGAACTACAGGCGCACGCTACCACGCCCGGCTAATTTTTTGATTTATTGTAGAGATGAGGTCTCGCCAAGTTGCCTAGGCGGGTCCCGAACCCGTGGGCTCAGGCAATCTACTCACCTCAGCCTCCCAAAGCACGGGATTACAGGCTGAGCCACCGAGCCGGGTCTTAAATATCTTTTAAAAGATATGCCGCTCAGAGAGTACCTTTACAGTTAATTACCTTGTAGAGTTCATTTTTGTCCCAAAACTGAAGCCTGATTGTGTGTAACACTTTAAAATGTGACTCTAAATAAGTCATTTTAACAGAAGGTAATCTTTGGGAAAAGCTCTTATCAAGTCATTCATAGATCTTAGATCTTTTTCAGTCACTGTTTTTGTTTTTCCAGTTACTATTTTTAGTCACATGGTTTTTGGTTTTTTTATTGTTGTTTTTTAGAGACAGGGTCTTGTTCTGTCACCCAGGCTGGAGTACAGTGGTGTGATTGTACCTCACTGCAGCCTTGAACTCCTGGGCCCAAGCAGTCTCTTGCCTTGGCTTCCTAGAGTGCTGGAATTACAGATGTGAGCCACCACAACTGGCCCATGCAGCATTTTTATGTTACTTAAATTAGCGTTTATTACAACTTTTCTCCAAAGGGAGAGTGTTGATGTTTTACATTAAGAAATACAACAGCCGGGCTCAGTGGCTCAGCCTGTAATCCCACGCCTTTGGGAGGCTGAGGTGAGTGAATTGCCTGAGCCTGCGGGTTCGAGACCCGCCTGAGCAGCGAGACCTCATCTCTACAATAAATAAAAAAATCAGCCGGGCATGGTGGCGCTTGCCTGTAATTCCGGCTACTCGGAAGGCTGAGGTGGAAGGATCACCGGAGCCCAGCAGGTCGAGGCTGCAGTGGCCGGGAGCGGCCACTGCACTCCAGAGTGGGCGACAGAGTGAGACTCCAACTCAAAAAAATAAATAAATAAAAATTAAAAAATAAAAATAAAAGAAGTACAACAAGACTGGAGGCTGCAATGAGAGGATTGCTTGAGTCCAGGACTTTGAGACCTTTTTTTTTTTTTTTTTTTTTTTTTTTTTTTTGAGTAGGAGTCTCAGTCTCTCCCAGGCAGGAGTACAATCACACGCTCACGGCCACCGCAGCCTTGACCTGCTGGGCTCAGGTGATCCTTCCAACTCAGCCTTCCAAGTAGCTGGAACCACAGGCACGCATCACCATGCCCAGCTAATTTTTTGATTTATCATAGAGACAAGGTCTCGCGAATTTGCCTAGGCTAGTCTCGAACCCCTGGGCTCAGGCAGTCCTCTTACCTCTGCCTCCCAAAGTGCTGGGATTACAGGCGTGAGCCACTGCGCACAGCTGTTGATATCAGCTCAGGCATCATATCAAGACCTCATCTCATAAAAATTTTTAAAATTTTCTGGACACATGCCTGTAGTCCCAGCTACTCAGAAGGCTGAGGCAGAAGGATCACCTGAGCCCAGCAGGTTGAGTCTGTGATGAGCCATGATTGTGCCACTGCACTCTAGCCTGGACGACAGAGTGAGAGAACCTGACTGGGGGGGGGAGAGAGAGAGAGAGAGAGAGAGGGAGAGGGAGGAAGGGGGGGGAGGGAGGGAAGGGGGAGGGGAGGAAAACACACAGGCCGATATTGATACATGGATTTTACAAATACAGTAAAAATGTCATGTCTAAATATTCAACTTCTTCAAGTGGTCTCACACAACAGAATTGTTCACTTCCCAAACAACTCAGGTCATGCAGACATGGATTATATTTTAGAAAATCACAATTAAGCTCTCTGAACCTCAGTTTTCTTCGTTTTTAAAATGTGATAGGCCGGGCTTGGTGGCTCAGCCTGTAATCCCAGCACTTTGGGAGGCTGAGGCGAGTGGATTGCCTGAGCCCGTGGGTTCGAGACCCGCCTGGGCAACTTGACAAGACCTCATCTCTACAATAAATCAAAAAATCAGCCGGGTGTGGTAGCGTGCACCTGTAGTTCCAGCTACTTGGAAGGCTGAGATGGAAGGATCACCGGAGCCCAGCAGGTCGAGGCTGTGGTGGCCGGGAGTGGCCATTGCACTCCAGTCTGGGTGACAGAGTGAGACTCCAACTCAAAAAAAATAAAATAAAATGTGATAATGATTAACCCCACGGTCATTGTGAAAATGAAAGCATAACAGATATAAAGTGTTTTAAGATGCTGTCTAGAACATCATCTTAAGCTCCACATCTTGGATAGATGGGGAGCTTATTTTACTGACTGTTAGAACTTGAATACCCTGTCTGGGACAGTTCTATATTATGCCTGCTGTTCCAGCATAATTTTGTTGTTGTTGTTGTTATTGAGTTGGAGTCTCACTCTTGTCATCCAGGCTGGAGTGCAGCGGCATACTCAAAGCTACCGCAGCCTCGACCTGCTGGGCTTACAGGCTGAGCCACCACGCCCAACCCAGCATAATTATTAATAACATCCCTTTTGCTCTCAAAATTATCTCAACTTGGGTAGTATCACCTAGTTAGAACCCAGAAGTGTTTGTATTACTATATTATTCTATTTATTTATTTTTGAATCGGAGTCTTACTCTATCACCCAGACTAGAGTGCAGAGGCACCATCACGGCTATCACAGCCTCGATTTTCTGGACTCAGGCAATCCTTTTTGCCTCAACCTCCTGAGTAGCTGAAACTATAGGCATGGGCCACTACGCCAGCTAATTTTTTTGATTGGCTGAGGAGACGAGGTCTTGCCATATTTCCTAGGCTGGTCTCAAACTGGACTCAGGCAATCCTCTTGCCTTGGCCTCTCAAAGTGCTAGGATTACAGGTATGAACCACTTATGCCTGGCCTTCAGGAGTGTTTTTAATCCCTGGTAAATCTTTTATTTTTATAGAGATGGGGGTTTTGATCTGTTACCCAGGCTGGTCTCAGACTCCTGGCCTCAAGTGATCGTCTCATGTTGACCCCTAATGTGCTGGGATTACAGGCATTGAGCCACCATGCCCAGCCGATCCTTGGTAAATCTAAGAAACGAGTCTGAGGCTTTTCGTCATATTTCCTGTCCTCACTTTGTCTCTTGCTCTCAGACTTAGGCATCGATTACCAATTATAGGTAGAAAAAGTCAGATGGCGGGTATACATACAGCACAATGTGTGCTCTAATGACTGTATTTTTGTAAAGAGGAAGCTCTTCTTCTTTGAGGAAGCAAGTGAGCAGTCTGAGTATTTTCTTTGTTTCAGGAACCATTTGTAACCCTGGACCACGGAAGTCTATGCCTAAGCTGCTGTATATCCGTCTAGCCCTCTTTTTGCCCGAGATGGTCTGGGCTTCTCTGGGGGCTGCCTGGGTTGCAGATGGTGTTCAGTGTGACAAGGCAGTTGTGAATGGCATCATCGCAACCGTTGTCGTCAGGTGAGAACTCCCCTCTCCCCTTTTAGTTTAAATGCATTTGAGATGTAGGTGAACAAACCCTTCTAACAGCCTGGCATCACACAGGCTTCCTAAAATAGTTAGAAATAAGACCTTTCCGAGTAACTCATGAACATTTAGAGACACTTGTTTATATGTGAGAAATAACCCATCTTTCATTATGCATTTATTGATGTAGTTTTATTTCCCTCTGGTTCTCACTTTTCTGTATTCCCTCCCTTCTCTTATAAGAAGGAAGAAAACCAAAGACCAAAAAAGGGCAAAAGCTGAAACTAAAGGTATAAGAAGAGAGTGTCAGAAGTTGCAGCAGGGAATAATATTCTAGAACAATAAGGTTTCGCATTTTCTAGGCTGAAAATCTTAGAGATGATCCAGTTCCACCCCGTGTTACGAATAAGGAAATCAAGACTTTCGCTGTTGCCACCTTTCCTGAGTCACACAGCCTGGGGACAGCAGAGTCCTTTCACGAGATGCATCTTCCCGGTAGCACACGTGTTTATGAATCCAGTGTCTTGCACGCTGTGGACAGTGTAGAAATATTTAAACATCTGAGCAAAATACCTGTCAATATCCTGCGATATGGAAATTCTTTTGGTTTTACAGAGAAGAAGCCCTAAGGCACTGGGGAGGAAGCCACTGGGTCATGGTCTGGGGCCATGGAGAGTAAGCTCCAGCTACTTCCTGGCCCCGGCTGCCACTCTGCTCGTGAGACATCTCCATGTTCCTTCTGTGGTCTTTACTTTCAGAACTCTGGCCTTTGTGGGGCCATTATCTATGGGTTCTTTATAGAAAAAACAGGTTACTCACCTCAGCCAGATTCTGAGAATTTTGCATCTTCCTCGGTAACTGGACCTCAGTTGTAGAAATGCAGAAACAGAGCCCAAAGGAGGGAGCCCTTGGCCCTGCATCTGGGGTGGAACCCACAGTCATTGAGCCTTTTCCTCTCTCTGTTTTGCAGTTGGATCATCATCGCCGCCACTGTGGTTACCATTATCATTGTCTTTGACCCACTGGGGGGGAAAATGGCTCCATATTCCTCTGCTGGTCCCAGTCACCTGGATAGTCATGATTCAAGCCAGTTATTTAATGGCCTCAAGACAGCAGCTACAAGCGTGTGGGAAACCAGAATCAAGCTCTTGTGCTGTTGCATTGGGAAAGACGACCATACTCGAGTTGCTTTTTCGAGTACGGCAGAGCTTTTCTCAACCTACTTTTCAGTAAGCTGAAGGGGTCTGGTTTGGTCTCTTTCTTCTGTTTAAGTAAATGCTACTTATGTGACGACAAGTACCCTGCATTCTGAGCCAATCCCTCTGTTCACATAAAATAAGTTTTGAGAATCTGGAATCTTTGGGCGAAATGGGTAAGGGCAGATACTCTGTTGGGAATTAATAGTCTAGGGAGCAGTTAACTGCAAGGGCCATGTTTTTTCATCTCTCTGGTAGGGCACATCTTTGTATGGACACTGTCAAGATTTTGAATTGGGTTTTGTGTTTTATTTTTTGTTCTTGAGACAGGGTCTCCCTCTGATGCTAAGGCTGGAGTACAGTAGCGTGATCATAGCTCACTGCAGCCTCGCTCTCCTAGTCTCAAACAATCCTCTCCCCTCAACCACCCAAGTAGCTGGAACTACAGCTGTGCACCATCACACCCAGCTAATTTTTTAAAAATTTGTAGAGATGAGGTCTCATTATGCTGCCCAAGCTAGTCTTGAATTCCTGGCCTCAAGTTAACCTCCTGCCTTGGCCTTGAATTAGTTTTTTGTTTTTGAGTTGGAGTCTCACTCTGTCGCCCAGACTGGAGTGCAGTGGCCACTGCCAGCCACCACAGCCTCGTCCTGCTGGGCTCCGTGATCCTTCTGTCTCAGCCTTCCAAGTAGCTGGAACTACAGGCATATACTACCACGCCCGGCTAATTTTTTGATTTATTGTAGAGATGAGGTCTCACCAAGTTGGCCAGGCGGGTCTTGAACCCGCAGGCTCAGGCAATCCACTCACCTCGGCCTCCCAAAGCACAGGATTACAGGCTGAGCCACCAAGCCTGGCTTGAATTAGTTTTTAAGGAACTAAGTAATGGAACCTGTACATTTGGGGAATAATTTGCCAGTTGTCTTTTTAATATCTCATCTATCCAGCTGGCTCTGAGCAGATACCAAGTGTAGGCAGTGTCATATATCAAAGATAGTATCACATAGTGATTTCTTACTAGTTTATATCATGATGGAAATGATAGAAGTTTGAATGGATTATTTAGTGCAGAAGGGTGTCGTTCTAGAGTGATTTCTTCAGTGATTTAAAGATATCTGTTTTTCTTTCACAACCAGTGTGTGATTTTGTCTTTTCCTATGATGTTCTTTGATAAATTGCTTTATGTTCAGTGCTGAGACCCAGTAAAGGAGGAAGAGTTCTCTTGGCATCTTGCATACCTGCCATCTCTTTCTCACACCTTTGTTCTATCCAACTTTGCTCTGTTCAGGGCTTGTCCCGTGACCTGACACCAGGCGATAGCAGCAGCCTCCACATGGGGATTGGGGGAAGTGTGTCCCCTGAATAATTTAAAGGAGTGCTTCAGCCTAGTGTTTAGATATTTAGAAGAAGGAAGAAAAGAATGTGGTTAATTTTAGAAGATATCTTAATCTATATCATAGGTAGAACTGATGGCTCAGTGGCTGAGTATCCAGTACATTGTTCTTTCTTATGGACACCTGGAGGTGGTTGAGGATTCCTGACTCCTATTTATCCTGAAGTATAAGGGTTCAGTTGGGTTCAAAAAGTTTGGTATTCTTTTTGAGGCTTGCTGTACCTAATGAGTATAAGTTCAGTCTCATACATCTCTGCCATAGATCATTTGAACAAATCCTTCATATCATCTGAGAAATGAAAGTATAAACTTGGGCTAAAATTGTGCATTACTACAAAGATGTAGAATTTATCTGTTTACTTCACTACTTTACAAAAGGCTTGAAGTAGATTAAAGATAGCTGAGTCAGCCGGGCTCGGTGGCTCAGCCTGTAATCCCGCGCCTTTGGGAGGCTGAGGTGAGTGGATTGCCTGAGCCCGCGGGTTCGAGACCCGCCTGGGCAGCGAGACCTCATCTCTACAATAAATCAAAAAATCAGCCGGGCGTGGTAGCGCATGCCTGTAATTCCGGCTACTCGGAAGGCTGAGGCGGAAGGATCGCCGGAGCCCAGCAGGCGAGGCTGCGGTGGCCGGGAGCGGCCACTTCACTCCAGTCTGGGTGACAGAGTGAGACGCCAACTCAAAAAAAAAAAAAAAAAGATAGCTGAGTCACTTGATGTGAAATTGTATTTATTTATTTATTTTTGAGTTGGAATCTCACTCTCTTGCCCAGACTGGAGTACAGTGGCACACTCAAGACCACTGCAGCCTTCACTGTTGGACTCAGGCAGTCCTTCTGCTTCAGCCTTCTAAGTAGCTGGAACTACAGATGTGAGCCAAATGCCCAGCCAATTTTTTTATTTATGGTAGAGTTGCCCAAGCTGGTCTTCAAACCCCTGGACTCAAGCAATCCTCCCACTTTGGCCTCCCAAATTACAGGATTACAGGCATGAGACACCACATTCAACTTGAAGTGAAATTTTAAAATAGGGGTCAAAAATTTTTTATGTTCTCCAGTGGATTTGTTTGAGGACAGGATATGAAGAAAATATTAAGTTCACATATAGAAAGACTTCTGCAAAGAAAATGCTTTTAAAAATACTTTTGTACATATAGATGTATCTGTGTATGTGCACATGTGCACCTGTGAATTATATAAAACTAAATTTTGGAGAGCTTATGGATACTTCCTGCTAGCAGTTATGACAGGCCACTGTGGTTTCCCACCCAGGACACAGATCTGGTACCCAGTGACATTGCAGCAGGCCTTGCCCTTCTCCATCAGCAACAGGACAATATCAGGAATAACCAGGAGCCTAACGAAGTGATCAGCCACTCCCCAGGGCCCTCCCAGGTAAGCCTGGTTTCTGTTGGATTGTACAGTTTGACATTCACCCCTCTTTGTAGATCTTCAAAAGTTTTCAGCTAGCCAACAGCAATTTCAGTAGCTGTGTGATTAGAATCTGATTTGTGGCTTCTGTTGGTTATAATTTTTTTTTCTTTTTTTAGTCAGAATCTCACTCTGTTGTCCAGACTGGAATGTAGTAGCATGCTCACGGCCACTGCGGCCTCAACCTGCTGGTCTCAGGTGATCCTTCTGCCTCAGCCTTCCAAGTAGCTGGAACCACAGGCATGCACCACCATGCCCAACTAATTTTCTTGATTTATTGTAGAGACATGGTCTAGCCAAGTTGTCCAGGCTGATCTTGAACCCGTGGGCTCAGGCAGTCCTCTTGCCTCGGCCTCCCAAAGTGCTGGGATTATAGGAGTGATCCACTGTGCCCAGCTACTGTTATAATTGATCACCTGTCAAGTGAAGCATTTCCTCATCACCCGGATTTCAGTTAGTGGGAGCCCAATACTGGCCAGGTCACCATCCATCATATTTTTAAAGCCTTCTATTTAAGGAAATTCATTGTCAAATTTTGCATATCAGAAAAATTCTCTCTGGGATGAAACCTGTGATTTTCCCTAGGTGTGTTTGCTTTCTTCTCTGGGCCTGGGGAGCAGAAACAGTTCGGTTTTGCTTGATAGTTTTTCTGCCACAGATTTTTATGCTTTTGAAAGAGAATATTGCACATAGACTATGTATTTCTCTGCCCTTTCTTTAAGCACACAGTTCTTAGCAGGTCATGTGTTGCAGTGGCATGGAAATCTGCTAGTCTGGTGCATCTAGTCAGGAAGCATAGCTCATTTTGGCAGGAATCAGAAAAGTCATTAGGTTTTTGTTGTTGTTTTTGTTTTGCATACTTACTGCATTCCAATGAAAGGGGGAGTCCATCTCAGTCTCTAGTTAAGAACCAGTTTTCCCTGTGGAATTCCTCTTAGAGTTCTATGTAGTGAGGAAAGAGAAGGAAGAAGCAGGAATTTGTGTTCTAGTTTAAGATCTTAGTGTGTTGATCCTCTACTTAATGAGTTCCCTTAAACAAGAGCTTTTTTCCTTCTCTTCCAGGAAGCTGATTTGGATACAGAATTAGAAAATTGCCATCATTACATGCAGTTTGCAGCAGCTGCCTACGGGTGGCCCCTCTACGTTTACAGAAACCCATTTACAGGGCTGTGCAAGATTGGTGGTGACTGGTAGGTTGGCACGGTCTGAGGCCTCCTTAGCCATATTTCTCTCTAAATAAACTTTCTATTTTGAGGAATTTCAAAAACTTGCAAGAACAGTACAAAGAACCCCCATATATCCTTTCTCTAGAGTCACCAGTTGTGACTCATTGTCACATGTGCTATATCACTTTCTCTCTATATGTACATATTTTTTTTCCTGAACCACTTTATGTTTTTTTCCTTAAAGATCAGAAGAAACAACTTTGAACCATTTCAGATTTAGTTGTAGATACTATGCCCCTTTCTCTCTAATTACTTTGACCTGAATTTCCTAAGAACAAGAACATTCTTTTACATAACTATTGTAAAATTATAAAAATCAGGAAATTTATCATTGATCATTAGCTAATTTATAACTCATATTCAGGTTTTTCCTTATGTCCCAATCATTTTTTTTTTAGTTTTTCCTCTGCTGCAGGATGACACATTGCATTTAGTACTCAAATCTCCTTAGTGTCCTTCAAGTTGTAACAGTTCCTCAGCCATTCTTTGTCTTTCATGATATTGACATTTTGAAGTGAGCAGTGCAGATATTTTGTAGAATTGTTCTTAATTTGTATTTGTGTGATGATTTCCTTGTAATTAAATTTTTGAATTTTTGGTAGGAATTGTCCATGGGAAACATTGTGTCTTTTTAATACATGCTGTCAGGAGACACATGTTGCCAATTTGTCCCATTCCTGGCGTTGTTAACATTGATTTCTTGGCTGAGGTGATGACTGCCAAGTTTTGCCACAGAAGTCATCTTTGGGGAGATGCTCTGAGACTATTTAAATATCCTATGCCTCTTTAAACATTCACCCAGTAGTTTTAGCATCCATTGTTTCTTGTCTAAATAGGTTATTACCAGGATGGTTGCAAAATTGTGATTTTCTGAATTCACCGTTTCTTCCACCTTCGTTGTCATTCTACTGTAAAGAAGAGCTTTTTCTTCCTTACAACTTATTATCACTGTGGAGTTATAGATTCTTTAGTCAATAGGTTATAATTATTACTATTTATTTTGTAATAAGTATAGTATTTACTTGATGCTTACAATGTCCCAGATTTGTTCTGCAGACTGGCTCCTATGTCCTTTTGTTACGACCCCATCATGTGTTAAGCCCTTTCTGATTTTCTGACATAAGATGTTGTGGGTTCATCTTATGCTTTCCCTGGAACTATTTCTGTGGGGCACCCTCTTCTTTTAGTGGGCAGTGGTATTTAGAAACCAAGATCTGAGTGCTAAGTGTGCATATTACTCCTGGGGTGTTATTGCTTCTGGGCCTTTTCACTGAACAGAGTTGGATGGAAAAAATAGCAATTTCATGTGATTCAGTCCAATATTTATTTGTTTATTTATGAGTAGGAGTCTCACTCTGTCACCCAGGCTGGCGTGCAGTGGCATGCCCACAGCCACTGCAGCCTCAACTTGCTGGGCTCAGGTGATCCTTCTGCCTCAGCCTTCCAAGTAGCTGGAATCACAGGCATGCGCCAACAATTCTAGCTAATTTTTTAAATTTATGGTAGAGACGATTTCTTGCCAAGTTGCCCAGGCTGGTCTCAAACCCCTGGACTCAGGCAGTCCTCTTACCTTGGCCTTCTAAAGTGCTGGGTTTACAGATGTGAGCCACTGTGCCTGTCCAATGTATGTATATTTTTTAAATAATGAGTTCATACTGATACCTTTTATTTTCGATTCAGAGCCACAGGATTTTTCCTTGCCTTCTCCCATATCATATCTGTCTACTGTCTCCCACAGAGAGAATCCTGGCACCCAGCAACATCATGCTCAGTCCTCCAGTACTCACGAAATAGTTTCTGAATTGTTACACCCAGTACAACGACAAAAAAGACAGCTGCTAAATAGAGTTTGCAGTTTGTTTTTAGACGTAGAATCCTCATTCATAAGTTACTTAGGTTATTTATTTCGCTGTTTGTTTCTTCTACAGAATTGATTATGTTGTTCATAAGGGTTTCACTTACCCGCTTCTGCTGGTGTTCAGTTTTAGGGTTTCTTCCATGCTTATTTGGATGTATAAAGCTTTAACATGATGCCAGAAGTCAAAATTCTACTAAGAGGTATACACAGAGAAATATTTTACCTTTCAAATGTCATTCCGTGTTAGCTAGGTTAAGTCCTGAAAATTGTAGACTCCAGCCCTTGTGTTTGCTGTGAAAACATGACAATGAAGATTGCTATTTCTTGGTAAGTGGCTCTGATTGGCACAGTAATGTCTTTGCCTCCTTTTTTAGCTGCAGAAGCAGAACAACAGAATATGACTTAGTTGGAGGTGATCAACTCAACTGTCATTTTGCCTCTATTCTGCAAACAACAGGACTACAGTACCGGGATTTCATTCACATAAGCTTTCATGACAAGGTTAGTATAAGACAGTGGTTCTTTTTTTTCTTTTTTTTTTTTTTTTTGAGTTGGAGTCTCACTCTGTCACCCAGACTGGAGTGCAGTGGAAAGACAGTGGTTCTTAACCTCCTTTGGGTCCCGGGGTCCTTTGCAATTCTGATAGTTATGAATTATTCTTCATATTCTTTATATAATAGGTACACATACACACACTCCCAAATCCTGTGTACCATTTCAGAAAGTTCACAGGTTTCCCCCAACCCCAAAGCCCACACAAGTTCATTGGTCCAGCTTCAAAACCCAGGTTTAACATAAGATGGAGAAAGAAGTCTTCATCAGAGGTAACATACTGTGTTTTTTACATAAGCCTATCTTTTACTGAAGAACAATGAGTTCCTTCAATACTAATTTTGCACAGATTTCCAGGCTTAATAATCTTGTTTCCAGGTTTTGAGCTCCATCAGCAATAGTGTAGTGCAGTGTGTCTTACACTTTGAAGGATATCAAAGTCACCTGGGGTGAAGCTAACTCTGTCCAGTTTCTGTGGGCCATGCCTCAGTGTTGCTTAGTATCTCTCTAGGTAATTTTCCTACACACCTAAATTGAAGAACCGCTGATATAGTTACTGTAGTTCTCAAACTTTGCTCTGAGCTTTTAAAACTGCTAAAGTCTAGCTGGGGCACAGTGGCTCACACCTGTGATCCCAGCACTTTGGGAGGCCGAGGCAGGAGGATAGCTTGAGTCCAGGAATTTGAGACCAGACTAGACAATATAGCAAGACCTTATCTCTGCCAAAAAAAAAAAAATTTAGCTGGGTATGATGGCATGTGCCTGTAATCCCAGCTTCTCAGGAGGCTGAGGTGAAAGCATCGAGGCTGAGGTGAAAGCATCGCCTAAGCCCCCGAGATTGAGGCTGTGGTGAGCTGTGGTCATGCCACTGCACTTCAGCCTGAGTGACAGAGTAAGGCTTCAACTCAAAAAACAAACAAAAAAAAACTCCTGGAGCCCAGGTCATACTCCTGCACAATTAAATCTCTAGAGATGAGACCCCCCAGCTCAGGGTTTTTTTAAGCCTTCTGGTGATTCCAGTGTGTAGATGATTTTGAGAATCACTTATCACTAATCCAGTGACTCCCAAACTGCTGCATTTTTTCTTTTAAAGATGTGGAGGCTGGGTGCGATGGCCCAAGCCTATAATCCCAGCACTTTGGGAGGCCAAGGCAAGAGGATTGCCTGAGCCCACGGGTTTGAGACCAACCTAGGCAGCTTGATGAGACCTCATCTCTACAATAAAAAAAAAAATTAGCTGGGCATGGTGGCGTGTGCCTCTAGTTCCAGCTACTTGGAAGGCTGAGGAGGAAGGGTTGCCTGAGCCCAGCAAGTCGAGGCTGCGGTGGCCGGGAGCATGCTACTGCACTCCAGCCTGGGTGACAGAGTGAGACTCCAACTCAAAAAAAAAAAAGAGAGATATGTGGGGTACAATTCAGGATTAGGTACAAGTGGTCATTGAACAAGTAAAGTTTGGGCCTCCCTTTAGTCCCCTCTTTGCCTGGTTTGAGATCAGGTACCTAGACTGGTGCATTTTAGAATCACCTGGGGAGTTTTTAAAATCCTGATGTCCAGGTCATACCCCATCTCAATTAAATCAGAATGTGTGGGATGAGACCCGGTATGGTATTTTTAAAGTTAATTAATTTATTGTTGAGTCAGAGTCTCACTGTCACCCAGGCTAGAGTGCATTGGCACAATCACAGCCACTGCGGCCTAGACCTGCTGGGCTCAGGTGATCCTTCCACCTCAGCCTTCCAAGTAATTGGAACTATAGGCATGCGCCACCATGCCCGGCTAATTTTTTAATTTATTGTAGAGGCAAGGTCTTGCCAAGTTGTCCATGCTGGTCTCAGGCAATCCTCTTGCCTCCGCCTCCCAAAGTGATGGAATTACAGGCATGAGCCACTGTGTCCAGCAGTAGGTGTGGTATATTTAAGTGAGTCTGATGGACCCCACACCTTAAGAACCTGCAATGGCCTCTGCATTGCCTTTGTGCTGGCTGGTCATGACCGAAAGAACTGATGGAATTTAAAGATATAACTTGTTACAGAAAGTGTGTGACAGTTCTGGGAGCTCTTTCAAGCAGCCCATACACAATGGCATGCTTCATTTTTTTATTTTTTGAGTCGGAGTCTTACTCTGTCGCCCAGACTAGAGTGCAGTGGCATGCTCACAGCCACCACAGCCTCGACCTGCTGGACTCAGGTGATCCTTCTGCCTTAACCTTCCAAGTAGCTGGAGCTACAGGCATGTGCCACCATGCCTGGCTAAGTTTTTTGGTTTATTGTAGAGACCAGCCAAGTTGCTCAAGCTGGTTTCGAACCTGTGGGCTCAGGTAATCCTTTCACCTCGGCCTCCCAAAGTGCTGGGATTATAGGCATGAGCCACCACCCCCAGCCTCACAAATGTACTTTAAAAGTTCCTCTTCTGTGGAAACCAGGGAATGAAGTCGGCAATCTACTCCCTGCTTGCTCTAAATACGTAGTTGTTTACCACAGACAAGTGGCCGTCATAGTGATTGTGACCATTAGTTGATTGCCATGAGCCAGGCATTTCTTCGTTTTAGTCGGCATGCCAGCCTTAAGAATGAGGTGGAGCCAGGCTCAGTGGCTCAGCCTGTAATCCCACGCCTTGGGAGGCTGAGGTGAGTGGATTGCCTGAGCCCGCGGGTTCGAGACCCGCCTAGGCAAATTGGCGAGACCTCATCTCTACAATAAATCAAAAAATTAGCCGGGCGTGGTAGCGCACGCCTGTAGTTCCGGCTACTTGGAAGGCTGAGGCGGAAGGATCGTCGGAGCCCAGCAGGTCGAGGCTGCGGTGGCCAGGAGTGGCTACTGCACTCCAGTCTGGGCAACAGAGTGAGACTCCAACTCAAAAAAAAAAAAAAAAGAATGAGGTGGGATTATAGTTTTCATAAAGGTGAGGAAACAGAGGCAGAGAACTTAAGACATTTGCTTGTGACCACACAGCAGGAAAGAGGTAGAGCTGAGTCTCTAACCTAGGTCTTCCTACGCCCCAAACCTTTTCGGTGTTCTTTCAGGACTTGGATTCTGAAGGCAGCAGCCTAGAATTGCAGCTTTAACTGTGGTTGCTTCTAAATGGCAGTGGATACTTAGAAAGCCCAGAGCTTTTTTAGTCCCTGCCTAGACTTATACAAAGTTAGATGACTCTGGTCTTGCATTTGATTGCAGCATAACACTGCAGAGCCATTCCTTCCCTGTCCCCAGTAGGGAACACAGGGTGGTAGTAACTGAGTGAAGTCTTTGATGAACAACACCTGTTAGTCCTGGCCTTGAGGCTTGACTTTTAGTTGATCAGCAAATAATTGAATTCATCCATTGACTCCTGGTGAAGCTGGGACCAGAATGAGGGAGGTAAAGTGGGATTAGATCTACTACATAAAAAACGCATTGGCAGTAGGGGGATACTGCCAGGAGGTGGGGGCCATAATATCACTAAGGGTACCCAATCTCAAATCAGGCAGGCCCAAACTTTACCTGTATGATGACCACTTAGGTACCTAACCCTGAAATATACCCCACATCTTTAAAAAAAAAAAGAAGATCCAGTATATAGCAGTGGAATAGATTTGACTTTTTTGGGCAGGAATAGAAGGGATGAGGTGGAGAAAGAAGCTAAGAAGAAAAACAGAGATACTTTTTCATGTATAACAGCATGTTTTATGAAAGCTTTTCATATATAACGTATCAGAATAGCCCCACTATGCAATGAGGGCGAATAGAGAGAGTGTGTCCCCTTCTTTCTGTATTACAGGACACGGTGTCAGGGTCTCATAAGCTGCTGTGTTATTAGACACACTGGAATGGTCTAACTTTGTGTCACTAGATGCATGTTTGTATTCTTTAGGCCTCATGCTTGTTTCTTCACCCTTCAGGTATATGAGCTGCCATTTTTAGTGGCTCTGGATCATAGGAAAGAGTCTGTGGTGGTTGCTGTGAGAGGGACCATGTCTCTGCAGGTAACGCTGGAGCCTGACATACCAGACCTGGGAGCTTGGGGGGGGGATGGAACGGGAGCGTAAGTCAGCAAACTGGAGATGTGAGAAAACATTTTTAAGTAAAAATAAGGCTAGACCCTGAGGAAGTGAGTCCAGGGTTGTGAAATACTCCCTTCGCAAACAATGGAGTTGTTTCCTCTTAACTGAGAGCTGTCCGGAACAGCCGTCCGCAGATTGGCTTCCTACCAGAGGAGCTCCTGGGGTGCCTGCCTGGCTCCCTTTTGCCTAATTTTCCTGAATGTGCCCAGCCCGACCCTGAATCCGTCCCCTCGAATTTCTGACATATAGAGCTGTGGTGGGATAGTATGTTAAGCCTTGCTGCCAAAGTTCCACTGCTCCTCACTGTAGGTTCTGTAGTGACCGAAAGTTCAATCCGAGAGACCACCAAGAGCCAATTCCAATGAAAGTTCAAGAGGGTCTTTATTTACAAGCTCGAGCCTGGGCCTCTGTCAACAACCGACACAGTGGAGTACATTCAGAGGCCCTGACTTCCTTAAGCAGATGCCTTTTATGCTTTTACACAAAGGGAGGAGGAGTTTGGGGGGGGCTTTCCAGTTGTGTTACCATTTAATTGGGTAGTAACCTCTGGTGGTCAGCTTAATCGTGGAGGATTGGCTAGCCTGACTCGGGCTGACCTTAGTCCATTAGCTAGGGAAGTTACAGGGACATCTGGAAACTTAGGTGATTACCCCCTGGCACCTGATTGGATGTTGCTAAGGGGAAAGTGAGATAAGGGAAGGGGTTGAAGCTTGTAACCAGAGCTTTGCAGTTTTTCCCATAACTGAAACTTTAAACAGTTACAGGTTATGTTTTAAGACAGAAAACTAAAAATGGCTGTGCTGTTGTCCACAAGCCAATTACATATTTATTGGGTTATACCATGCTCTTAACCTAAGTCTATGATATACTCTATTACTGTCCTCTCAGTTCCTGCTCTGGGCCCTCACTGCTCCCCCGAGGCCTGCTCCTCTCCGGCCTGCTCCTCTCCAGGTGCAGCAGGAACTGCCATTTACCCACCCCCAGCCCCTTCTATGCCTCCTTCATCCCTAACTTCTGTGCCTTTTGAAGATACTAGACAACTTTTTCCCTGTTGAAACTCTCTTCTCTCCATTTTTGGGAACTGGCCACTCCTCAGTTCACTTCCTGGTTCTATCTTCTCTGCTGACGCAGAAAATATAACGAGACTCCATAGCTTGTGCCCTCGGCCCTCTTGTCCTGACTGGCTCTGGGAGCAGCCCCCCTGGTTCCAGGGCCAGGACCCCACATCTGCGTTGTCAGGAGCCATCTGGGTCTCCCAGAGGCACCAAAGAAGCCAGACTCGTCCCTTTTCTAGGCCTGCTCTTCCCATTAGGCCTCCTCTTCATAGTAATTCTATCAGTGTCCCCCAGTTGTCCATTTAAGAACCAGCAGAGTTGTCTTTGATTTCTCTGCTAACCTGCAATTCAGTGTGAAGGTCCTGCCCTAGCCCGGGCCTCTCTGGCCGTCTACTCTTTCTCCTCAGCACCACGGCCCCACTCCTGGCCCCAGTCCTCTTTCCTGTACCATGAAGTAGTTTCCCATCCCTGTCCCTGTTGAGTCTTCTCTCTCTGATCTGTCCTACACACTTTCCACAGAACACTCTTTCTAGAACACAGATCATGCTTAGAAACCTCCAGTGGCTTTCCACTGCTTTTAATGTGAAGTTTATGTTTCTAACCACAGCTTTGTTGGTGCTTTGTGACCTGACCCAGCCAGGCTTCCCAGTTCCCACTCTGCACACTACGCCACATGCCAGTTGTCTTCAACTCTGATAGGGCACCTGTGGAGCTTTTTTAATAGAGTTGGTGTGGAGCCCCATCCCCAGGGCCCCCAGCCAACTGGAGTGCTTGGGCCATGCCTGTTCCCCGGGTCCTGCTGCCTCCCGAGTGAGGATGCACCCTGTCTTCTCTGCTTCCTGAATCAGCCTTTTCCTTGGGACTCTGGCTCAGGCACCACCTCCTCCACAGGCTCCTTCTCTGGGAGGTGCCCCCACCCCCGAGGCTGTGCTCTCTCTGACCTGTTGGCCCCTTACTGGGGAACCAGTCCATGGGACTCTTTCTTAGGTTTCAGTGACCCTTTACTGTGAGCCCCTAGGGATGGGAGTGTGCTTTGCTTAATACCCTGGTACAGGTTCTGTGCTGGGTCTATGTGGGTCTTTAGAATGTGTGTGTGCATGAGGAGAGGCAGAGGGTGTATCTTAGATGCACCCCGTGTTCCCTTCTCAAGTTCCCTTGGGTTTCCCTACCAGGTTCAGTTCTCAACAGTTCGACCAAGAAACTGTGCCATCCCCAGTGTCCCTCAGAGGAAGTGTCGTGTGAGTGGGGACACACCCACCATTCACCCACCCTGTACGTCCCAGGCTAACGGCTGCTTCTGTCAATGCCCCTTTTCACAGGACATTCTTACTGATCTGTCAGCAGAGAGCGAGATACTGGACGTGGAGTGTGAAGTGCAAGACCGCATGGCACACAAGGTATAAGCCCTGGGGTGTGGGTGTCCTGTGAATGCCAGCTGTGTAGCACTTAGCTACCACATCAATTCTCACAACAGCCCTATGAGGCTGTGGGGTTTTGTTAGCTTTAAGAGAGAGAAGCTGGCCAGGTGCAGTAGCTCAGCCTGTAATTCCAGCTCTTTGGGAGGCTGAGGTGAGAGGATTGCCTGAGCCCACAGGTTTGAGACCAGCCTGGGCAACTTGGTGAGACCTCGTCTCTACAATAAATCACACACAAAAAAACTAACTGAACTTGGTGGCGTGCATCAATAGTTCCAGCTACTTGGAAGGCCGAGGCGGAAGAATCGCCTAAGTCCAGTAGGTGGAGGCTGCGGTGGCTGTGAGTGTGTCGCTGTACTCCAGCCTGAGCAACAAGAGTGAGACTCCAACTCAAAAAAAAAAAAGAGAGAAGCCCGTTCAAAGAGGTTGCATACCTTGCCTGACGCCACATGGTGACTGGAATAAGTAACAGGTTGGCCATTGGAGCTCAGCTTTGTGGCTTTTCTTTCCTCCTCATTAAAGTAATACATTTTTATGGTAAAGAGAAGGTTTAGCACAGTACAGAGCAGTATAGAGTGAAAATTTTGTGCCTCCCACCTCAGGAGACAGACCCACACTGTTGACACATTTGTGTGTGTCACTCCACAAGTTTTCTGTGCAGATGTAGCTGTGCCCAGGTTCTCAGTGTCCCCTTATCGTGTTATGAAGGTGCATAAGCTCCTGAAGGAATAGAAAACCACCTGCCCTGAGTAGAACTGTGGTTTTTTTAAAGTTTTTAGTTGTGGTAAGATGTGCATAAACAGTATTTATCATTTAACCATTTGTCAGGGTACAGTTCAGTGACATCGATGTGTCACAGTGATGTGTACCCATCACCGCTGTCTGTGTTCAGATGTTTGTATCATCCCCCACCGAAGCTCTGCACCCATGAAACACTAACTTCCCTGTCCTCCCTTCTCCAGCCTCTGGTAACTTCCATTCTGCTTTCTGTCTCTATATAAATTTGCCTGCTCTGGGAACCTCATATAAGTGGTATCATTACAGTATTTGTCCTTATTTCACGGAGCATAATGTCCTCCAGGCCTATCCAGCCTGGATTATTCTGGTGCCCAGACTGATCCAGCCTTTTGAAGGCTGAATAATACTGCATTGTATGGAGAGTATCACACTTTGTTTATCCATTCATCCATCAGTGGACACTTAAGTTGTGACTACCTTTTCGCTTTTGTGAATATTGCTGCTGTGGACATGGATGTACAGATATCTACTTGAGTTCTTCCTTTTATTTTTTTTAATTTTTTAAAATTATTTTTAATTTTGTTCTTAGAGATAGGGGTCTCGCTATGTTGTGCAGGCTGGTCTTGAAGTCTTGGCTGCAAGTGATCCTCCTGCCTCGGCTTCCCAAGTAGTTGGGATTACAGGCATAAACCAGCACACCGGACTCACTCTGTAGTTTTTTTTTTTTTTTTTTTTTTTTTTTTGAGTTGGAGTCTCACTCTGTTGCCCAGGCTGGAGTGCAGTGGCACACTCACGCTCACAGCCACCACAGCCTCAACCTGCTGGGCTCAGGCAATCCTTCCGCCTCAACCTTCCAAGTAACTGGAACTACAGGCATGGGCCATAACGCCTGGATAATTTTTCTTGATTTATTGTAGAGATGAAGTCTCGCCAAGTTGCCCAGGCTGGTCTTGAACCCATGGGCTCAGGCAATCCTCTCACCTCAGCCTCCCAAAGTCCTGGGATTATAGGTATGAGCCACCACACCCAGCCTGAGTTCTTCCTTTTAATTCTTTTGGGTAAATACCTAGAAGTGGAATTGCTGGGCCGTATGGTAACTCTGTTAAATTTTTTGAGGAACCAACAAACTTTCCCACAGTGACTGTACCATTTTACATTCGCCCCAACAAGGCATGAGGGTTCAAATTTTTCCACATCCTTGTCAACACTTGTTATTTCCCCCCTTTTTTTAAAACATGCTCTGCCAAGTTTTATTATAAAGAACAATTTTGCATGTTTTACTTTTCACCAGTCTGTTCTGGCATGCTTCTGATGATGTCAGAATCACTTGGATTGATGACAGCCAGCGTGCATACTCTGTAGTATTTTCCACATGCTGTGCCCAATTCAATATTGTTGCCACTGTAGTGATGGACACCAGTTTTGGTCAACATAGTATAGTACTCTATTTCAGATTTCCTCAAAGCCAGGCACTTGTTGGCAAGGATGACGAATTTCGCTTTGCCTTGTCGGATCATCTTTAGAGTCTGTACCCGAGCACGTACTTTCCTCTTTCCGTAACCAGTTGAAGCCTTGAGTTGATAGACTCTAGCGACTTTTTTGTTTTCTTTGCGGCCACCATCTTTCTGCCTTAGGTGCGAGACAGCCCTCATCCAAAAGCAGCTGCCAAGATGGCCCTATTTTCCCTTTCATGATGGCCATCCTAGTGGGTGTGAAGTAGTATCTCATTGTGATTTTGGTTTGCATTTCCCTGATGACTAATGATGTTACAGAGCAGATTTTTTTTTTTTTTTTGAGTTGGAGTCTCACTCTGTCGCCCAGACTGGAGTGCAGTGGCCGCTCCCGGCCACCGCAGCCTCGACCTGCTGGGCTCCGGCGATCCTTCCGCCTCAGCCTTCCGAGTAGCTGGAACTATAGGCGCGCGCTACCATGCCCGGCTAATTTTTGATTTATTGTAGAGATGAGGTCTTGCCAAGTTGCCCAGGCGGGTCTCGAACCCGCAGGCTCAGGCAATCCACTCACCTCAGCCTTCCAAAGGCGCGGGATTACAGGCTGAGCCACCAAGCCCGGCTAGATTTTTTTTTTTTAACGTTTAGAAGAGGGTCTGGAATGATTCACTCCCAAAGGTTCTAGTGGCTCCTGGAGAAAAGGCACTGAGGTGTCAGTGGTGGAAGGCAATGGACTTGGACTTTGCTTTTATACATTTCATGTGTTTTTATACCCAAAACATGTCCTACTTCTATAGTAATCATTTTTTAAATGTTTCATTTTTATGTTAAAAACATTAGAGCAGGAGTGTGACTGTAGTTGCCTGTACTGCCGTGTCCTCTAGATGGTTTGCAGGGAGACACCAGAGCGGAGCTTTTGTTCTGCCTCCAGTTAGAAGTTTGAGAGGTACATTGACCAGTCAGCTCCAGAATCCCTTCAGGGCCCAGCAGACTCAGGCCCAGATTGTGGTCCTTCAGGGAGAGGCTTTATGTGACCACAAGCTGAGACATCAATGCTGGGCTTGCAGCTAATGCCTCCCTCTTGCCGTATGTGATAGTTTTTTCAGTTAACAGCTGTATCCTGGGGCTGGGAAGGAGCTGCTCACAGTCTGTTCTCTGCTCTTGACTTCACTGGTGCCGAGTTGTGCTGAGTTTTGGCTTTGATGCTGCTGACACAGTGATTGGAGTCCAAACCTGCGCAGCTGAAAACGGTCTTGGCATTTTGTTTGTTTAATGAGTGTGCCAAAGAGGCTCGGCCGCAGCAGTTGTTGTCCAACTTCTGTTTGGTTCTGAGTGCCCAGAATTGGTGCCTAATAAGTGTTCAGTGGAGTTGACTGAATTATGCAGTCATAGGCGAATAAAGGGGAATTTGGGGATGTGTCAAGAAGTGCTGTCAGAGTGTACACGGAATGTTGAAGGCTTTGGGGTTTTTCTTATGTGAGCCACGTTCAGCAATCTTGTGGAGTTCATAAATCTTAGGAATTTGCAATTTGCTTTAGAGATTACCCAGAACAATCTCTTACCTTATTTAGGATTTCCTCTACCTCATCCTGTTAGAACATAAGCTCCACAAGACAGGGACCAGGCCTAGCAGAGGAGAGGAACTTCCTTGAGGAGGCATTCCCAGGATGTTATTTCTCCCTGATGATGCTGCTTAATTTTCAGGAAGTCTGTTTCACAGGACAGATGCATATATTAGGAAGCTTTAAATTTATTAATTTTAAAAAATTAAACCCAAATCTGACCTCCCTAGAATTCATTTCTGTTGGTCTAGTTTTGCCTTTACAAGAACAGTGGATATTTATTAGTGTCATTGATTTAGCCCTTTTTTAAAGCTGGAGTCTCACTCTGATGCCCAGGCTAGAGTGCAATGGCACAATCACAGCTCACTGAAGCCTCGAACTCCTGGGCTCAGGTGATCCATGTGCATCAGCCCCACCAGTAGCCAGGGCTATAGGTGTGTGCCACCACGGCTGGCTAATTTTTATTTTTTTATTTTTTGTAGAGACAAGATCTTGCTATGTTGCCTAGGCTGGTCTTGAACCCCTGGGCTCAAGCAATCCTCCTGCCTCCACTTCTTAAAGTACTGGGATTACAAGCGTGAGCCACCATGCCCTGCCTAACTTAGAACTTTATGATGGGGGAGGAGTTTCTTCTTTTTTTTGAGACAGGGTCTTGCTCTGCCACCCAGGCTGAAGTTTTGTGGCAGAATCATAATTTGCTGCAGCCTCAACCTCTTGGATTTAAGAAATCTTCCCTGCTGAGCACAGTGGCTCATGTTTGTAATCCCAGCATTTTGGGGACTGAGGTGGGAAGACTGCTTGAGTCTAAGAGTTTGCAGTCAGCCTTGGCAACATAGTGAGACCTCGTCTCTACAAAAAAATTTTAAAAATTAGTTGGACATGGTGGCACATGCCTGTAGTCCCAGATACTTAGTAGGCTGAGGTAGAAGGATCACTCTGGATCCAGGAGGTTGAGGCTACAGTGAACCGTGATCGCACCACTATACTCCAACCTGGGTGTCAGAGTGAGGTCCCAACTCAAAGAATAAAAAATCCTTCTGCCTCTGCCTGCTGAGTAGCTGGGACTATAGACACAAGCCACCACACTTGGCTAATTTTAATATTTTTTTGTAGAGATGGGTTCTCCCTGTGTTCCCCAGGCTGGTTTTGAACTCCTGACCTCAAGTCATCCTCCTGACTCAATCTTTGAAAGTTCTGGGATTACAGACATGACCCACCAGCCTCTAAAACTTTATATGTTCTAATGTCATTTAAAAAGATCAGTCCTTTGTAGCAGGAATCCCCAAGCCCCAGGCCATGGACCAGTAATAGTCCATGGCCTGTTAGGAACTGGGCCACACAGCAGGTGAGCGGTGGGCAAATGAACGAAGCTTCATCTGTATTTCTAGATGTCCCCATCACTTGCATTACCACCTGAGCTCCGTCTCTTGTCAGATCAGTGGTAGTATAAGATTCTCATAGGAGCACTAGCCCTATTGTAAACTGCACAAGCAAAGGATCTAGGTTCACACTTCTTAGGAGAATCTAATGCTTGATGATCTGAGGTGGAGCTGAGGCAGTGTTGCTAGCTCTGGGGAGCAGCTACAAATACAGATTGACATTAGCAGTGAGGTTTGCACAGAGACCATAATAAATCGATTGCCTGAAGACTTATATCAAATCCTATCAGTGAGTGGCAAGCGAGTTGACATACTTCGGTTGTACAGCTGCATCTGGTGGCAGGCTTTCAGTCAGAATCTGACACTTATTTTAGTTTGCACGTGGCCTGTCCATTATTTTATCTACCACTTCCATCCATGCCTCTTTTTTTAATAATTATTTGCATTATATATTTTTTATAATTATAGTTGTACAATTATTTCATTATATCTGGCAATATAATGATAATAGAAATAAAGTGAACAATAAATGAATCATCCCCACCCATCCCCCACTCCTGGTCCATGGTAATGTCTTCATGAAACTGGTCCCTGATGCCAAAAAGCTTGGGGACCGCTGCTTTATAGTCTAAATCTGACTAGCCATAGCAACCTGGCTGCAGTAAATTGTGGTGTGTCTGTCTCCCTACTTGGGGAGATAATTAGACATTCTCAAACCAGTGTCCATACAGTGTAATCCTGTCTTCTGAGTTGCAATTAAACCTGCCTTGCCTGAGGATTGATAGCCACCTTCTTTGTGTTTTTAGGGGATTTCTCAAGCTGCCAGATACGTTTACCAACGACTCATCAATGATGGGATTTTGAGCCAAGCCTTCAGTATTGCTCCTGTGAGATTTTACTGAATTAGTCTTTTCTTTTCCTGTCATGAGCTGCTTATTGAGCTTTAACCTTTACCTCATTTTGCTATTTGTCCTCCAGGAATATCAACTAGTCATCGTGGGCCACAGCCTGGGGGCTGGAGCTGCTGCCCTGTTAGCCATCATGCTCAGAACCTCCTACCCACAAGTCAGGTGCTATGCCTTCTCCCCACCCCGGGGGCTGTTAAGGTAATTCTTAGTTTTCCTGTATCTAACCAGTTGCTACGTACGAGTCATGTGGTCAAGACTCATCTTTTAATTTAATTCAATTTAATTATAATTTCTCATCCTCAACAGAGTTTTGTGTTTTGAGGCACTATTTAATTGAAGAGGGAATGAATGGCCTTTCTTGGATCTACCTAAATGATTTCATTCTAAGATTCTTTTTTTTTTTTTTTTTTTTTTTTTTCTTTTTTGAGTTGGAGTCTCACTCTGTCACCCAGGCTGGAGTGCAGTGGCCGCTCCCGGCCACCGCAGCCTCGACCTGCTGGGCTCCGGCGATCCTTCTCCCTCGGCCTTCCAAGTAGCTGGAACTATAGGCGCACGCTACCATGCCCGGCTAATTTCTTGATTTGTTGTAGAGATGAGGTCTCACCAAGTTTCCCAGGTGGGTCTCGAACCCGCGGGCTCAGGCAATTCACTCACCTCAGCCTCCCAAGGCGCAGGATTACAGGCTGAGCCACCGAGCCCAGCTAGATTCTTTTTCATAATAGACTTTATTTTTTAGAGCAGTTTCACGTACACAGCAAAACTGAGCTGAAGGTACCACCATTTCTTTTCTGCCCCCCAACTTGCACAGCCTCCCCCATTGCCAGCATCTCCAACCAGAGTGGTACATTTTTTACAGACTATGAACCTACATGGACACATCATCACCCAGAGTCCATAGTGTACATTAGGGTTCACTCTTGGTGGTATGTAATCTATGGGTTTGGACAAATGCATAATGACATTTTTATGAGTTTGAAAAGTACTGTTTTCTTGCTGATTCAACATACTTACCATTGTTCTATGTAACCTTTTGCTCTGATTATTTCTACCACAATAAAAAAAAAAATAGGCTGGACGTGATGGCTCAGACCTGTAATCCCTGATGCTGAGGATTTGGGAGGCTGAGGCAAGAGGATTACCTGAGCTCAGGGGTTCGAGATCAGCCTCAGCAACTTGGTGAGACCTCGTCTCTACTATAAATCAAAAAAATGTGCTGGGCATGGTAGTGCACACCTGTAGCTTCAGCTACCTAGAAGGCTAAGGTGGAAGGATCACTTGAGCCCAGCAGGTCGAGGCTGCGGTGGCCGGGAGCGTGCCACTGCACTCCAGCCTAGGTGACAGAGTGAGACTCTGACTCAAAAATAAATAAATAAATAAAATAAAAATAAAAAAATAAGGAAAAAACATGAGCTGGGCATGGTGGCACACATCTCCCAACTACTCAGGAGGCTGAGGCAGGAGGATCGCTTGAGCCCAGGAGTTCAAGGCCACATTGAGCTATGATCATGCCACTGCACTGTATCCTGGACAGCAGAGCATGACCCTGTCTTTAAAAAATAAATCCATAGCCGGCTCGGTGGCTCAGCCTGTAATCCCGCGCCTTTGGGAGGCCGAGGTGAGTGGATTGCCTGAGCCCGCGGGTTCGAGACCCGCCTGGGCAGCGAGACCTCATCTCTACAACAAATCAAAAAATCAGCCGGGCGTGGTAGCGCGCGCCTGTAATTCCAGCTACTCGGAAGGCTGAGGCGGAAGGATCGCCGGAGCCCAGCAGGTCGAGGCTGCGATGGCCGGGAGTGGCCACTGCACTCCAGTCTGGGCGGCAGAGTGAGACTCCGACTCAAAAATAAATAAATAAATACATACATACATACATAAGAAATTGCTTATTTTTTATCATCCGGCTACCCTATTTTTATTTATTTTACTACTGGTGGATATTTATATTCTTTTCATTTTTCAATATTATAAATATATCAATATCTTATACATAAATATTACTGTACTTTTTAATTTTTTTTTTGAGTTGGAGACTCACTCTGTCACCCAGGCTAGAGTACAGCCACCCCAGCGTTGACTTGCTGGGCTTGACAATCCACTCACCTCAGCCTCCCAAAGTGCTAGGATTATAGACTGAGCCACCAAGCCCAGCCTTAAATTTCTTAAAGCTCTTTTTAAAAATATGTATATTATTGGCCGGGCACTGTGGCTCAAGCCTGTAATCCTAGCATTTTGGGAGGCCAAGGCAAGAGGATTGTCTGAGCCCAGAGGTTCGAGACCAGCCTGGGCAACTTGGTGAGACCTCATCTCTACAATAAATCAAAAATTAGCCGGGCATGATAGCGCTCACCTGTAGTTCTGGCTACTTGGAAGGCTGAGGCAGAAGGACCGCCTGAGCCTAGCAGGTCAAGGCTGCGGTGGCCATGAGCGTGCCACTGCACTCCAGCTTAGTGACAGAGCAAGACTGCAACTCAAAAAAAAAAAAAAAAAAAAAAAAAAAAAATATATATATATATATATATATATATATATATGTATATATATATATAAAACAGATACATGAGAGTAGTTTTTTTTCTTTTTTATTCTATTGTTTCAGTTTAAAATTGATCTTTATTTTCTGTCAGATTCCCATTTGTTTTAACTTTAAAATCATCTTGAGTGAGCGTGACTTTTTAAAATAATTGGTTTTGTTGTGAAACAAAGATAAAACATACATTTTTGAGAATAATAGTAAGCAAACATCCATTAACCTGGATACATTTTGCTATGTGAAAAAAGCCCAGCTCTAAAGACTACCTAAGTGTTGTATGACTCCTTTATAGGGACATGCTAGACAAGACACATCTATGACAGTACATTGGCAGTTGCCTGTGTTTGGATTTGGGATTGGGGCTGGGAATGACTGCAAAGGGGCACAGAGAGCTTTTGGGGGTGATGGAAATATTCTATGTCTCGGTTGTGGTAGTAGTTACACAATTACACACATTTATCAAAACAAAAAATGGGTGACTTTACGTAAATCACACTTCAGTAAGCTGATTAAAAAACATACATGCATCTCAACCCCCACACCCAAGTTGAGCAATAGAACACTGTCAATGCCCTAGAAGTCCTTTGTGTCCCTCTCCCTTCCTGCCCACAGATGATCACTATCCTGGTCTTTGTGGAAATTCTTCCGTTGCTTTACAAATTGTCTTACCACCTATATACATGCCTAAGTAATATAATTTGGTTTTGCTTGATTTTTAACTTTATATGAATGAAATTATACTATTTTTTTCTGTGTCTTCCTTTCTTTACTCCATACTATGCTTGATATTTGTATAATGTTATTCTATAGATTCTCATATTCCATCATACCTCCATCATACCTCTATCACCAGTTATTTTACCTATTTATTCATGATGGACACTGTTGTGTCCAGTGTGAGGCTATTGCAAACCTTTTCTGAGATGTATATCTAGATCACAGAGTTGCTCACACTTAAGCGGAAAGTGACAGTGTTTATTTGACAAGGTGGCCAATATATACCCTCACCAGGGATGTGCAAGAGTTCACCTTGCTCCATATTCTCACCAACTCCGATTGGTTCTGTCAAAATTATAACATTTTGCCAATCTCATGGGTGTATAATGGTGTTTCGCTGTGGTTTAATTTGCAGTTCCGCAATTACTAATGAAGTTGAGTCTCGATATTTGTTGGCTGTTGAGTTTGCATTTGTGAAGTTCCTTTTGCCCATTTTTTTCAAGTATACTTTTCATTGGATATTCTGTACTTCAGTTTTTTGTTGGCTGCAAATATGTTGTAAATATGCTCTTCCACTCCTTGATGTGTCTTTTTTCTTCACATTTTTTTTTTGGAGTTGGAGTCTCACTCTGTCACCCATGGTTGGAGATCAGTGGCACACTCACGGCCACCACAGCCTCAACCTGCTGGGCTCAGGCGATCCTCCCGCCTTAGCCTTCTAAGTAGCTGGAACTACAGGCATATGCCACCACACCCGACTACTTTTTCCTCACTTTAAATTGTGTCTTCAGCCTATCAGTTCTTTTAACAATACCTAATTTATCGGTCTTTTATGACTTTTCCATTTTTTGTTTCTGATTTAAGAACTTTTTATCAATCCCCAAAACATGGAACTAGTCTCCTATATTATCTCCTAAAAGCCTGTTGGTTTGGTTTTTCACCTTTATTTAGGTTCTTAATCTCTTTTGAGCTGCTTTTTTTTGTATATAGTGTGAAGTAGGGATGCAGTCTTTCCTCCCCCATGGACAATAAATTATCTTAGCACTGTTCATTGAAAAGTCCATCCTTTGTCTTACTACCATTCAGTAACACTTCTGTCATTTATAAGTACCCATATTCACATGAGTCCATTTCCATGACTTTCTTCTCTGCCTTTGGTCTAATTGTCTGTCTCTGCTCTAATACCACACTGAGTTGATTACTTTAGTTTTATATTAAGTGTTGACATCTACTTGTGCAGCTCTCCATGCCTTTTACTTTTACTTTTTTTTTTTGAGTCAGAATCTCACTCTGAAACCCAGGCTGGAGTGCAGTGGCACACTGTTCATGACCACTGCAGCCTTGACCTGCTGGGCTCAGGCAGTCCTTCCACATCAGTCTTCCAGGTAGCTGGAACCACAAGCATGCGCCACCACACCCAGCTAATTTTTTTGATTTATTGTAGAGATGAGGTCTCAACATGTTGCTCAGGCTGGTTTCGAATCCCTGAGCTCAGGCAATCCTCTCTCCTCCGCCTCCCAAAGTGCTGGGATTACAGGCAAGAGTCGCTGCGCCCTTTTACTTTTTCAAGAGCATCTTTGCTATTCTTAGTCCCTTGCATCTCCATATACATTTTAGAATCAGCTTTTTAAGTTCCTTAAACAAACAGCTTGTTGGAGCTGTGATATGAACTACCTTATTTTCTAGTTCAGTTGGGAGAGAATTGACATCTCCACATTATTAAGATTTCCATTCTCTGAACATTATATTACTCTTCACGTATTTAGGTACTTTTTACTGTCTTTCAATAAGGTTTATATTTCTCTCTGTAAAGTCTCATTCTCATCTACCTTTTGTTAGATTAATTCCTTAGAGACCTCATATAGCTGTTTCTGTTTGTTGCTGGTATATGTATACAGCCATAGTATTTGGATTATTTATCCAGTAACCTTGTTACATTTCTTATTAATTATAACTCATTTAAAGATGCTTTTGAATTTTTTCATGTATATAATAATCTCATCTGTAAATGTAGTCTTTTGTGTGTACATGAGGGGGCAGTTCTTTTTTAATGTATTTGGGCATGAAATTTAGATTCTTGAATCTCTGAATTGTTAGTCATTGTCTTTTCACATATTGTCCTGTTCTGTTGGCTCATCCTTTTTCTTTAGACTCTTGTTAGATATATTTTATGCCTTCCTACACATTAGTTGCATATCCCTTACCTTTGGTTTATTTCTTTTGTATCATTGTTTCTGTGTGCTGCATTCTGGATTGTTTTCTTAAAATCTGTTTTCTAGTTTACTAATCTTCTCTTCAGTTGTTTATAATCTAAGTTGTCTATTTTGTTATGGAATTTTATTTATTTATTTATTTAGAGTCAGAGTCTCATTCTGTCACCCAGGCTGGAGTGCAGTGGCACAATCATGGCTTACTGCAGCCTTGGGCTCAGGTGATCCTTCTGTCTCAACCACCTATGTAGCTGGGATTACAGGTGTGTGCCACCAAGTCATGCTAATTTTTTTATTTTTTGTAGAGAAAAGGTCTCACTATATTGTCCAAGCTAGTCTTGAATTCCTGGGCTCAAGCAATCCTTCCACCTCAGCCTCCTCTGAAGGGCTGGGATTACAGGTGTAAGCCACCATGCTCAACCTGTTATGGATTTTTTTTTTCTTTTTTAAAGAATTTTCAATTAAAACTTCAAACGAAAGTAGAGAATAGTATAGTGAACACCCATTTAGTCAGCTTCAAAAGTTTATCAACATATGACTAATCATATTTCATAAACCCTAACCCTGTTTTCCATATATCCCCACACCTTACTTCAAAGTAACCAAATCTGAGACATTATATCATTTCTTTTTTTTTTTTTTTTTAAGTTGGAGTCTCCCTCTGTCACCCAGACTGGAGTGCAGTGGCCGCTCCTGGCCGCCGCAGCCTTGACCTGCTGGGCTCCGGCGATCCTTCTGCCTCAGCCTTCCAAGTAGCTGGAACTACAGGCGCGCGCTACCACTCCCAGCTAATTTTTGATTTATTGTAGAGACGAGGTCTCGCCAAGTTGCCCAGGCGGATCTCGAACCCATGGGCTCAGGCAATCCGCTCACCTCAGCCTCCCAAAGCGTGAGATTACAGGCTGAGCCACCAAGCCCAGCTGACATTTTATCATTTCATCTGTAAGTACCTTAATATGTCTAGAAGATAAGAGACTTCTAAAAATTGTTAACAAAAATGTTTCGTTGATATTCAGTAGTCACATTTTCACATTGGATTTGGTGGATAGACCTGATCTCTACCAAAAAATACACACACACACACACACACACACACACACACACACACACAACACACACACATGTGATCAGGGTTTTTACCTTATGGCTCTCTTTTAACATACAGATTTTTTTTTCTTTTCTATTTTTTCATATTTGTTGAAGCAACCATGTCCTCTGTTCTGAAGAACTTGTCATATTATGGATTTTGGATGTCATTTAACATGTTCCACTGTCCTACCTAGGTTATTTGTATTTCCTCAAAAATGGTAGTTATTCTAGAGATTTGGTCAAATTATGGGTGGATGTTTTTTCTTCAAGTATTTGGTTACTTTTATACATAGTTCACACAGGAACAATGGGAATGCATTCGTGTTCACATTTTTCCCTTTATTTAGCAGTGCTCAGAATAGTGAACTGGTATTCCAGAAGGCCTAGCAGTGAGCATTAACTTTTTAAACTATCATTATATAAACTAATGAGCTTAAACATGTTCATTTCAGCCCATTGCCGTAATCCTTTTGATTTTCACAGTGTCCCATCTTTGGCCAACGGGAGTCCCTTCAAAGTAGGCGTCTCCTTCCTATTGACACAGCTTTAGTTGTCTTATCATTTTCTTGCTTTCTAGTACAAAAAATGTTGACAAGTCTTAGGCTTGAAATGAGATCAAGTTTTTTTTTTTCTTCCTTTCCCATATCTGGAATCAACCACTTCTTCCATGCAGTATTGGCTCCTTATAGTGGGAGATAGTATTTACAGACTATAATCTGGGCACTGGGGATTCTCACTGCCACAGAGCTGGTCATAGTTTCTAGACCCTTTTATTATAAAGAGCTATAGGACATGCTTTTTGTTATACCAACGAGAAAATATACCTTTAGTTCATACTGACATTCGTAGTTTAAAGATCAGAGTTTTTAGGCCTGGCGTGGTGGTTTCGTGCCTGTACTCCCAGCAGTTTGGGAGGCCAAGGTGGGAGGGTTGCTTGAGGCCAGGAGTTCAAGACCAGCCTTGGCAAAGTAGGGAGACCTCATCTCTACCAAAATTTTATATATATGATCAGGATTTTTACCTAAACTGTTTTTACTGAAATTCTTTCTTTTTTCCTTCTATGCTGAAAAACTTGGTTTCTGTCAACACTAACTAATCCATTTATTACACTCTCCCTCCCCTCCAATACATGTACATGTAGAAATACATAGATCATAGTTTCAGAATAGTAATACCTATATAACATCTATACTATGCATGGTTGCACATACCTGTAGTTGTAGCCTAGTGACTCAAGAGGTTGTGACAGGAAGACTGCGTTCAAGCCCAGCCTGGGCAAAGTAGCAAGATCCCATCTGCAAAACAAACAAGCAAGCAAAGCATCTAACAGTATGATTACTGAAAGTAGTCTGAGATAGCTTTGTGGGTTTTTTTTGTTCTCGGGATATATTCCAGGAACGTAAGGCCAAATTACTCTTGCTCTGAAGTCACTCGAAATAGTTGTTTTCTGTTTGGTTAGTGCACTATTAGGTTCATTTGTTTCATCTGACTTTTGATTTTAGGGACTGCTTTTGTTGTTTTATTTAATTTTGTTCTCTAATTATGTAGAATAAAATACTAGGTTCCTTGGAAGGCTGAGGTGGAAGGATCGCCGGAGCCCAGCAGGTCGAGGCTGCACTGGCCAGGAGCGGCCACTGCACTCCAGTCTGGGTGACAGAGTGAGACTCCAACTCAAAAAAAAAAAAAAAATACTAGGTTCCAAAGACTACAAAGCAAACTACATTCAGAGAAATCTAGTTTTCAAACTTATTCCCTCAAAAATGTCCTTTCTCTCACTCCAGAGGTAGCCATTTTTAATGATTTTTTAACTTATCTTTTCATTATTTTCATATATGTAAGTAAATATGTATGTACTTGTACTCCTCACTACTTAGATAAAAGATAGCATTGTACCTGCTCTTCTGCCTCGTTATTGTTGTTTATAACTTTAGCAGTACACACTGAGATTATCTTGTGGCAGCACAGATAACCCTCATTCTTTTGTACAGCTGAAGGGGACTCATTTATGAGCTGAATATGGTTCTCCATGGATGGATAGTTGGGTGGTTTCCAGCCTCTGCCATTGCAAGTAATGTTGCAGTGAATAGCCTTTCGCATCTGCCTCTACATTTTTCCTGGTGCATCTCTGACAGAGTCTTCCAAGTGCTGTTGCTGGGTGAAGGGATGGATGAATGTGCTTGGTCTGCCATCCTGATCCAGTTCGATATTTTAGCTATGGAGCATCTCTGTGGAATGTATATTGTGGCTTTAATAGAATCTGGCCAGTGAGTTTCTCTAACTGAAGTTTCTGTTTTATTTCTCCTCCCTTTTAGAGAATAGAGAACAGGGTTGAGTTTGGTGGAAACTAACCTCTCAAATCAGTGTAACTTGATTTCTGTCTTTGAAGCCCTCTGTGGGCAATATAGTCATAAAACTAACTTTTTTGTTTGAAATTGCAGCAAATCTCTTTATGAATACTCTAAGAACTTTATTGTGTCACTTGTCCTGGGAAAGGATGTGATCCCCAGGTAAGCGCTGGATGGGTTGTCTGTGGGTCGGGCCGTTGAAAAGACTGAGTACTGAGCCTCAGTGTGATTTTTTTACTGAGCAGGTTAAGTGTGACCAACTTGGAAGACCTGAAGAGAAGGATTTTGCGAGTGATTGCTCACTGCAATAAGCCTAAGGTAATTTGGGATGCTCTTTTAAGGGGATCTGCAGGAAGCTTGGGCCTATCCATGGTATGGCATGTGGAGCTGAGAGGAGTTTTCTGCATTTATAGCCTCTTAGCCCAGGGCATTTTATGCTGTTTCTTGAAGTTCTCCCTCCACCCTCTGGACAAGATTTTGTCTAGGACTCTATATGTGATGCCTAAGAAAGCAAGTGGCTAGAGCAAGTATGTGAAATGTCACAGTTAGAAAATACTAGCCGGGCTCGGTGGCTCAGCCTGTAATCCCGCGCTTTGGGAGTGTGAGGTGAGTGAATTGCCTGAGCCTGCGGGTTTGAGACTCGCCTGGGCAACTTGGCAAGACCTCATCTCTACAATAAATCAAAAATTAGCCGGGCGTGGTAGCACGCGCCTGTAGTTCCAGCTACTTGGAAGGCTGAGGCGGAAGGATGGCCGGAGCCCAGCAGGTCGAGGCTGCTGGGTGACAGAGTGAGACTCCAACTCAAAAAAAAAAGAAAGAAAGAAAAAGAAAGTACTATAATAGGGCCAGATACAGTGTCTCATGTCTGTAATTCCAGCACTTTGGGAAGCTGAGGCAGGAGGATTGCTTGAGGCTAGGAGTTCAAGACCAGTCTAGGCAACATAGTGAGGCCTCATCTCTACAAAAAAACAAAATTAGCTTGGTGTAGTAGCGTGCACCTGTGGTCCTAACTACTCAAGAGGCTGAGGTGAAAGGATCACCTGATCCCAGGAGGTCAAGACTGTGGTGAGCTATCACCATGCCACTGCACTCCAGCCTGGGCAACAGAGTAAGACCCTGACTCAAAAAAAAAAAAAAGAAACGAAGGAAGGAAATACTATAATAAACTATCCCTGTTTTAATTAAGATTTGCTTTTTTCCAAACTTTTTTGTTTTGTGTTATGACTGACAGTATTCTGATGTTTTTTGGCTATATTGACCCGAAGCTTAAAAAGTAAGACTGCCAGCCGGGCTCGGTGGCTCAGCCTGTAATCCCGCGCCTTTGGGAGGCTGAGGTGAGTGGATCGCCTGAGCCCGCGGGTTCGAGACCCGCCTGGGCAGCGAGACCTCATCTCTACAATAAATCAAAAAATCAGCCGGGCATGGTAGCGCGTGCCTGTAATTCCGGCTACTCGGAAGGCTGAGGCGGAAGGATCGCCGGAGCCCAGCAGGTGGAGGCTGCGGTGGCCGGGAGCGGCCACTGCACTCCAGTCTGGGCGACAGAGTGAGACTCCGACTCAAAAAAAAAAAAAAAAAAGTAAGACTGCCAATTACAGATTTTAAGAAGTGCTGGTGTATAATCAGAAAAAATAAAATTTTAAATTAATTTTATCAAACCCCCCCAGTTTTTAAAAAAATTAACATCTAATGTCTTTAAAGAAAGGATAGGGCCGGACGTGGTGGCTCACGCCTATAATCCCAGCATTTTGGGAGACTGAGGTGAGAGGATTACCTGAGCTCATGGGTTCGAGACCAGCCTGGGCAACTTGGTGAGACCTCATCTCTACAATAAAATCACAAAATTAGCCGGGCGTGGTGGCACATACCTGTAGTTCCAGCTACTTGGAAGGCTGAGGTGGAAAGATCGCCTGAGCCCAGCAGATCGAGGCTGTGGGGGCCATGAGCGTGTCGCTGTACTCCAGCCTGGGCGACAGAGACTCCAACTCAAAAAAAAAAAAAGAATTAAGGGTAACTTTCTCTAAATCGGCATTATTTGGTTTTCAAATATTCTAAGTGTGATGGCTCCACTGCCCAAGTGAAACCCCACACTCATGGCCCCCAATTGGCGTGGGTGTTTGTCCCGAGCCCTGAGAGTGGGCCACCAGCCAGCACAACTCTTGGCTCCAGGAAATCTCTGGTGACAGCAAATGCCCAGAAGAGTGACGCGGTCTCCCTTCTTGGGTCTCGCCCTCAGTACAAGATCCTACTGCAGGGGTGCCGGTATGAAGTGTTTGGAGGAAGCCCTGACAACTTTCCCACCGAGCTGGAAGGGGGCGGCCAGACAGACCTGACCCAGCCTCTTCTCGGGGAGCAGAGTCTGCTGACACACTGGTCTCCCGCCTACAGCTTCTCCAGCGACTCCCCCCTAGACTCTCCTCCCAGGTACCCCCCTCTGTACCCTCCTGGCAGGATCATCCACCTGGAGGAACAGGGCACCTCGGGGAGGTGAGTGCGGACGGGTCTGTGGGGCTGACACCACCAGTGAGAGAAACTCGAGTGGTGGGGCAGAGCAGCTTCGCTAGTTGGTTGTCCTTTTCTGTTGAAGGTTTGGCTGCTGCTCTGCTGCTCAGTACAGTGCAAAGTGGTCACATGAAGCAGAATTCAGCAAAATACTCATAGGCCCAAAGATGTTAACAGACCACATGCCGGACATCCTGATGAGAGCCTTGGACAGCGTGGTCTCCGACAGAGCGGCTTGTGTCTCCTGTCCAGCACAAGGGGTCTCTAACGTCAACACGGGGTAACCTGGGCCCCTGGAAACTGCCCCAGAAACGATGGACTCACACTTTTGCGCTTAAACTGACTGACTGTCCGAATGATTCCCGTGTCACCCAGACAGTGGATGTCTAGCAACAGGAGTTGGGTGGTCACTAAATGTGACGGTCTTGTAAATGACTGAACAAGTCACAGGAAATTGGCCACAGGGTTAGCAGAATCAGGAGGGCGCGCTGAGGTGATCGGACTCCTAAGCACTCCTAAGACTGAAGTGAATGTGGAGAAAGTCTGGTGCCCTGTGGCCCCTCGGCCGTTTGAGATCTGCTCAGGGAGGGCTGGAAGAACCTCAACAGATCTGTGGACTTTCCGCCCTCTGGCAGCCCTTTTCGCTGTAACTGGCTTACAGGTGTGCAGTTTATTTTTTCAAACTGGGTTTTCCCAGCCCTACAGCCGGGACCATTGGGAGAGTGTTTTCTCCTGGGTGGCACCAAAGTCAGCCCTGGGCTGATCAGGAATGAGGACACAGCCACTCCAGGAAGTGAGTGGCGGCCACGGCTCCTGCCTTCCTGAGCTCCCGCACTTCAGCTCCTGGTTTACACTGTCTGGTTGTTTTGTTCACATCAAGAGTCGACTGTGTCATTCTCGTGTACTATTCTGGCTCTGAGGTCAGCCTGTGGATTCAGGAGTTAAAAAAATAAAGCACATGTCATTACAGTCAGTATCTGTACAGTAATGTGCTCTGCTACGGGAGGTTTCCAGGTAAGTCTAATTTACTGAATGGTTTTACAGCAATCATGTTTTAAGGGATCTTGTGGGGAGAGATTTCTTGAAGTTCAAGCTAAAGATGGAAGATTGCACAAGTATTGGATTCCGCCCCTTCCCCCATGGGAAGCCCAATAAAATGACAGTAGTGGGATTTCTCTGAAAAGCACAGACTCACAGGAAAAAGACTAGAATGGTCAGATGACTAGAGGTAGACAGAATCCTGAGGAAGGAAAGACAAGAACCAGCCTTGCTTATAAGACAGATCCCTGCACACCTGTGGCTTAGGTGTGAAAGCAGATGAGGACCAAAGGGCAGGTCTGCTTGAAATCTGGAAGAAACCTGGCCCTTTTTCTCTGGGGTCGAGGGTGGGACCTGGACGCCGGCACAGGTAAGGAAACGAGATGATGTTCCTCAACTCCTTCAGCCTGGCTCTGAGTCTTCAAGAAGATTCTCCAGGGATATCTGACCTCAGGAGACATACTCTTAGGGCCTCTCCTCAGCTATTGCAGTTATACCATCTCACAGTTTTGGAAAAGCAGCAGAAGGCCCTTTTTAAAACTGCAGGTGAAATGCCATGGCAGCATGCAGCTGCTACAAGTTTTGTTTCTTCACACTGTCCTGCACTTACCTAGTGGCAGAAATAGTTAGGAGTCACTATCCACTGACTCCGTGCATAGTGTAACACTCCTGGTGTGCTGTGTCCAACCTCAACCTTTAAGCATGAGCCAAGGACTGCCAGACACTTGAGGAACAGGAGACAAAAGAAACAGGATGTAGTGGCTTGGGACCCGGAGGAAGTGCTGTAACACAGAACTGACCCAGGAGGCTCAAAGTGGACATTTATTTAGAGAGTAAAAACACCTGAAAATGAAATGCATCAGAGATGAAATCAAAAGCTCAAAGACAAACCAGGAAAAGGTTAAGAGACCATTCCAGGAGGTCCAGTATCTGAGTAAGAGTTCTAGAAAGAAAGTTTAAGGACATGAGTTTCCAGATGGAAAGAGCCTACCAAGTGCAGAGCACAGTGGATTAAAATAAACCCTAAAGCATAGTAGACAAAAGACTCACAAGATTCAAAAGAGAAAGCACATCCCGATGGTAATGGCTAAGGGAGATAATGAAAGAACTGCCTTCAAAAATCTGAAGTCAGATGTGGTGACACTCCTGTAGTCTCAGCTAGTTTGAAGGCAGGAGGCTCACTTGAACCCAGAGTCCAAGTCTAGCCCGGGAAACGTAGCAAGACTCCAACCTCTAAGAAAACCATTTTAAAATAGAAAAAAAATCTGAAGGGAAGTTATCAAACTAGAATGTTAGACCCAGCTGTAAGTACCACAGTAGAAGTTATTTTCAAAGATGCAAAGACTCAAAAATAGTCGTGTGTTGCTGCACAGCTAGGCTGTATGGTACAGCCTACTGCTCCTAGGCTACAAACTTGTACAGCATGTTACTGTACTGAATGCTGCAGGCAGTTGTAACACAATGGCACTTCTCTTTTTGTTTTTGAGTTGGGGTCTCACTCTGTCGTCCAGGCCGGAGTGCAATGGCATGATTATGGCTCACCGCAGCCTCGACCTGCTGGGCTCAGGCGATCCTCGTACCTCGAGGATCTTTCTATAACTACTTTCTATAACTGCATTTTTTCCCCCTAGCGGTGGTCTTACTGACACTCAGGCAGGACAGTGGCATGCTCAAAGCCACCACAACCTCCAACTGCTGGTCCCAAGTAGCTGGAACTGCAGGTGTACATCACCACATCCAGCTAAATTTTTTTGAACTTTTTTGTACTGTATTGCCTAGGCTGGCCTCGAACTGCTGGGCTCAAGCGATCCTTCTGCCTGAACCTCCCAACACTTGGATTACAGGTGTGAGCCACTGTACCCAGCCAGTATATCTGAACATAGAAAAGGTGCGACAAAAATAAAGTATCTCAGTCTCGTGGGACCACTGTTGTATATGCAGTCTGCTGTTGATGGAAACTCCATTATGCAGTCCATGATGTACACACTTCCTCCCACACCCTTTTCTCAGAAGCTCTTGGAGAAGCTGTTCATCAGGATGAAGCAAATCAATGGACAATCAGGACAGAGGAAATAAAGGTCAACAGAGAAGAAAGATGATCCAAGTTGTGCGGGAGAGGCAGTGTTGTTGCTACGTGGCACAGCTATGAGTAGTTTCTGTCGTAGCAATCATGCAAACACTGAATTGTGAAGCCCACCAAAATCAGTGAGGGGATAGGAGAGGGTTTGCCTGGGGGAGTGAGGCTCAACTAGGAAAAAAGCCTCACATCTTCCATGGTGGGAACGTCAACGATAATGGCTGAATCCGAAAGATTCGACTAGCAAGAAAAACATTATCATGTAGACATGAAGGTAAATATCAAAAACTGGATGAACTGAACATGTTGCTTCTGGAGAGACTATTAAGGGGAAAGACTGTTTTCCTAACCCTTAAAACTTTCTATAACTGCATTTTTCCCCCTAGCGGTGGTCTTACTGACACTCAGGCAGGACAGTGGCATGCTCAAAGCCACCACAACCTCCAACTGCTGGGGTCAGGCAATCCTTCCGGTTAATTTTTTGATTTATTGTAGAAACAAGGTCTCACCAAGTTGCCCACGCTGGTCTCGAACCTGTGGGCTCAGGCAGGCCTCTCTTCTCTGCCTCCCAAAATGCTGAGATTACAGGCATGTGCCACCACACCCAGCTTAAAACTGCATATTTGGTAAAAAATTAAGAGTCAAAAATAAAGCCTTAGCTGGGCCGGGTGGCATGTGCCTCTAGTCCTAGCTACTCAGGAGGCTGAAGCAGAAGCACTTGAGCCCAGGAGCCTGGGGCTGCCGTGAGCTGTAATCGTGCCACTGTGTTCCAGCATAAGCAACAGAGCAAGATCCTGCCTCTGCTTAAAAGTCTTAAAAGCAATAAAAAGGTACATTTCGACAACAGATTCTACCATGAACCTTTTTATAGTCCAAACCTAGGCTCCAGAAAGGATCTTGGGTCATGTAGTCCACCAGCCTCACCCTGCTGCGCTAGGCTGGATTCCCAGTGTCTGCGTCTCCAGCCCCCAACTCCGGGCAGTGATGTGCACACATGCCCCGACTTGGCGTTCCCACGTGAGCACCTTGCCACCCTTCAACAGGTCCAAACCTGAACGTTACTCCACCCCGCTGAGTTGTTGCTGTGGACCTGCCCCCCCCATCTCCCCCAGAGGCGGCTTTCCCTCCTGCGTAAAAACACACACTGCAAATGAGTGTCTCCGACAACCCAGGGTTTTCAAGTGAGGCAAACATACACTAGGAGCTTGTCCATCAAGTCTAAAAAATTCAAGTATTACCAGTCATATGATTCAAGGATTTATTAAGTCATACATGCAAAACATACTGCTAATTGCATTAGCAAAAGATCAATGTAAAAACACTCCACAATTCTGCAACTGTCAATTTAAAAAATTTTGTTCTAGTGGTTGAAAGGCCCAACGTTGTATTCTTGCCAGTGAGTTAAGTTGTACAGAACATCGTCAGCACTAGCACAGTTTACAGAACCTCACAGACCCAAAGGAACATTGTTAGCAAAGCAACGACAGGAAGCGTGTCCATGTGGGTGAGGTAAAAAGGGTCAGTATTGGTCAAGTGACAGTGTTGGTAATCTGGCAAGACAGTGATGTTAAGAAGGTTCAAATTTGAAGAATATCTAAAATAGTTTAAAAACTGTGAAGCTGCAACACATGATTTTTACACCTAGTTACTAGAAAACTAAGGAAAGCAATTATTAGCTTTGAATAAAGTAACATGAAAACAGGAAAGCACTTTTACTAACCTACAAAAAAAGTCTAATGCATTTATCAGAAAGATTTTATAATACAAGGAGGCATATTGCTCAGTAAGAAGGGGTTCTATAAGAAAAGCACTTCCTAAGTTAGCAGTTAAGGGAATGACCAATTCAAAGATGAATTAAATGCCCAATTTTGGAAGGATGACAGGTGTGAGAAAGGAAAAGCTGAAGAAAACACTGATAATACCAACCTTTCTTCATCATCTACTGCATATAACAGAAATTAACCTTTTAAAATTTTTACCCGTGACACTTACTATTCAGTTTGATTATTCCTTGTACAATGTAGTGTAAATTAATCTCCACTTCATAGTTTGTCAAAATACTGTCTTCATTCTTTGATCACGTCAAGTGTTTCACACACTCCACCCCAGCACACCCACAACTCAGTAGAATACTTCATTAGGAGACATGTGAATAAGAGTTCTGTTGAAAGTCCAGCAAAAGCTGATCAACTAATTTTTTTTTAATTCACTATGAAATTAAAAAGACTGATCCAAAGAACTGAGTTATTCTCATCTCATTATAATATACAGTACATGTTATGTAATGAACATGGGTTGATAAATTATCGGTGCATTAAATGGCAACGTTTCATTAAGGAGGCTGTTCTGCTTTACATATCCAAAAACTACTTAGAAAGTGTATCTCCTAACTTCAGAAACTACAGTCTTAAGCAAAGGTCTTTAAACAGTTTAGTGCTTAGTGTTCTTAACACAACAATGCAACCTAGTTCAGAAGGTATTTTGGCAACTCTTAATCTGAGCAAGAGTAGGGACTTTTGAAAAATAAGGCTTTAAGAAGGCTTGTCATTTTAGGGCTAAATTTTAATAGACTGTGAGTCGGAACTCTTACATTTAGAACAAACAAAACCTTAAAATTACTGATTGGTTCAAAATGGTTTTATGGAAAAATTAATCTGTAACAAAAACTTGGCATTGAGTGCGAAGGCTCCACTGTTTTTTGAGCAAAGCGTACAAAGGTTCCAAGGGACAGGATCAAGAACAAGGGGCTTGGACATTTACAACAACAGGCATTTTCTCTTCCTCTTCTTCACGGGAGGTGGGCAGAGAACTGCTCTGATAGCTTCGTCAAACACTGTCTTGAGGCCTCGCTGTGTGAGAGCAGAGCACTCCAGGTATTTTACAGCACCTGCAAGAAACACAACTCTTCTGATCAGAACACTGGCAAGAGGCAGCTCCCTGGGACCTAGCACCTTCTGCCAGCATGGCATGTCAGAGCCAACTCCTAACCCTGCCTCCACCTCCCAGCGCTAACATTAAGACCCAGAAGGGTCTTCCTTGGCTGGTTCCCCCAGAGCGAGCCACGACAGACTCCAGTCTCTGTCATTAAAAGATGTGCAAAACAGATACAAAAAGATTTCAGGATTTCATACCAATCTCCTTAGCCATGGCTAAACCCTGTGGATAGGTGATGGGGGTCAGCTTCTTCTCCTTTAGTTTCTCAATCGTGTCTTTATCATCCCTAAGATCAAGTTTAGTTCCCACCAGGATGATGGGAGTGTTGGGACAATGGTGCCGCACTTCGGGATACCACTAGATGAGAAGAGAGGAACAAAGGCGGTAACACTCTATAAGCTTTCTTCACCTCAGTTACACCCAACAGATGTCACACTGAATGCGCACGAGGAATGCGCTTGCAGCCACCCAACCTCAGTCACTGCCTTCCCCAAGAGCCTTCATGCAGCTCACACCTTCACTTCAAACCTTGAAGAAATGTAAGCCAGGACTCCCTAGTGATCCGACGGAATGGGCTCTGTCAAGTAATAGCACAAAGGAAGGAAGGTCCTCTCTCAAAGCAAAGTGATTTAGTAAAATTAGTCAAATTCTTAGGGATGTCTGAGAAAATCATTCAAGGATGAGACTAAACAAACTGACTACTCAGAAGTCTCGGCTCTTTTGCCATTCTCTCCATTGAAAATGTCCCTGAAAAAATAAAAATAGAAAAAATGCCCCTGGTCACCACTGAAGGGCTTCTCATCATTTTCACTAAGGAGTTTGTGAATGATGCTGGAGCAGGAGAAAGAAGTGTTCAAGGGCTGGGCACAGTGGCTCACACCTGTAACCCCTACACTTTGGGAGGTGGAAGCGAGAGGACTGAGCTCACAGGTTCGAGACCAGCCTGGGCAACATGGTGAGATGTCTCTACAATAAATTTAAAACTTAGCTGGGCGTGGTGGTGCATGCCTGTAGTTCCAGCTACTTGGAAGGCTGAGGTGAAAGGATCACCTGAGCCCAGCAGGTCGAGGTTGCAGTGGCTGTGAGTGTGCCATTGCACTCCAGCCTAGAAAGTGAGACTCCAACTCAAAAAGAAAGAAGTGATCGTTATTTTTATTAGGCTGACTCCAAAGTGCTTCATTATTTTAATGCGAAATACAAAACTTCTAAATCAGAACCTGAAGCTTTAAAAGTCTACATGTTAGCCAGGCGGTGGCTCAGCCTGTAATCCCGCGCTTTGGGAGGCGGAGGTGAGTGGATTGCCTGAGCCCGCGGGTTCAAGACAACTTGGTGAGACCTCATCTCTACAATAAAAATCAAAAATTAGCTGGGCGTGGCAGTGTAGTTTCAGCTACTCGGAAGGCTGAGGTGGAAGGATCGCCGGAGCCCAGCAGGTCGAGGCTGTGGTGGCCGGGAACGGCCACTGCATTCCAGTCTGGGCGACAGAGTGAGACTCCAACTCAAAAAAAAAAATTTTCTTCTGGCCAGGTGTGCTGACTCATGCCTATCATCTCAGCACTTTGGGAGGCCGAGGCAGGAGGAATGCTTGAGCCCAAGGGGTTTGAGACAGCTTAGGCAACATAGCAAAACCATGTCTTGTTTTTTACAAAAATAAATAAGGTCGGATTCAGCGGCTCAGCCTGTAATCCCAGCACTTTGGGAGGCTGAGACGAGTGGATTGCCTGAGCCCCTGGTTTTGAGACCAGCCTAGGCAACTTGGCGAGACCTCGCCTCTACAAAAAAATCAAAAATTAGACAGGCGTGGTAGCTCACATCTGTAGCTCCAGCTATTTGGAAGGCTGAGGCAGCAGGATCACCGGAGAACAGCAGGTTGACGCTGGGGTAGCTGTGAGTGTGCCACTGCCCTCCAGCCTAGGCAATGGAATGAGACTTCAACTCATAAATAAATATTTCTTCTGAGAGTGACACACACACACACTTTTTTTTCTCAAATCCCCACTTACCTTTGCACGGACATTTTCAAATGATGCTGGACTCACAAGGGAAAAACAAATTAGGAATACATCCTATAAAAAAGAAAAACAGGGCAACATTTAGAAAAAGAGCTCACAACGATGAACGCACACTTTGGTTTCTACATGCTGTTGGGAATGAATCATCAGATGCAGTGTGCCTACGAGGTACCAGCAGCTTGTGTCAAAAGCTCCCTGGATAAAACTTCAATTTGTCAGTTCCCAAACCAGGACCAGCACATCAAGCAACCAGTTACTCGTGAAAAAGGGGAAAATATGCTGGAAGCTATCTGAGGCTAGGGAGACACCAAATCAGACCCCTGTTCTTGGCGGGCAACCGAATGATCTAAACAGAACAAAATCGCGTGAAGGCACTCTTCCAGTATTTCTGTAAAAGTTGGTCTCTCTGCTTCCCAAAAGCAGAATCCGTTTTAAAAACAACATCTACAAATGCTGCTCTTCATTAGCTCCCCAGGGTACGTCAAGTACAACTGCTTCTTCAGGAACTGCTTGTCAAAGTCTCTGGCACAAAGTTGGGACTCGGATATTTGCGACTTGAGCCCTGCCCTCCATGAGAAAGGATGGTATAATGTTTAAGCGGCATCCTCATGGCTGACAACCACCCTCTTGCTGTCACAGTATCAAACACAATCAGGGCTTCTAGAGAACTTGCACCCAGGGCAGTTGTAGCTTAAGTAGAGATGCAAAGAAAAGCAGGTGCAGCATATATACTTGGAGAGACTTTTTGGTTAAAGGTAAAATATTTGAGTTTTCCCTCCCATTCTGTATTATGTATAAAGTCAGATTCAAATATTTGCCTTGTAAAAAAATAATGCCCAAGAATTTTAAAATGCTAGTTCTATAAAACATTTTCCCAGAAAAAGGTAATTTTGCTACTTTGTGAAATGCACACAATCCCTAAGCTAACACTTTAAGCCATCCAGCTGATATCTTGTACCTGAAAGGGAAAGAAACATCCCACACAACAGCTCTTTATAAATGACATTTAAAAATGCTGGCACATGCACAAGCTCGTCCAAGAACCACCACAGCATCCCGGCAACCACCTCAAAGCAGGGTCAGGTTAGCTCACCAGCACTGCACAGGCGTGCGCCCAACAGCCCCATCATACAGGATGCCACAGCGAAGAAAGAAGGCCTTGGCAGCAAGGTTAGTCCTGCTCTGGCTCAGCACACAGCCAGTGGGCTTCGAGACGGAGTCTCCACATCTGCGCCTCCGACCGGCCCGGAGAGAAGCCCTCTCACTCACCCCTCCTTTCACGTGGGAGGAGGGAAGATAGCAGCTCAATACTGCTTTAATTCAAGCTGGTGGGTAAACCATCAGGCTCTATGAAAGTGTTTCATCAAGCAAAACCCCAGCCTTGAGCGAATTAGTTATAAAACACTCAAGGAACCTGAGGTTCAATAAGACATCCTAGGAATACTAGGTGAAATGAGAGAACAGATAAAGCTTGAAACTGAAGTCGATTGAAAGTTTTACATACGGCAATTGGCTTGTCTTTCCCCCTGGAGGTTATATCCTTACCGTACGTTTCTCCAACCTAGTAATGTATGAGAACTTGGTTTGAGTTTAGTACAAACTGAGGAAAATAAAAATCAATATAACCTGTTATTAATTCTTTATCAGAATTTGTCTCAACCCTCCCAAGGAATCCAAAAGTATATAATAATCTAACACATCTTCGATGACAAATGCCACTGAAACACTCCAAAAAACCTGGCCAAAAGTGAGCATGTATCCCTGAGGAGTTAAATGGTGCTGAAGACAGAAGTCAGGCAGATACTGGGGCTGTGACAAAGGGGCTCCCTAATGTGACAGCACACACCAGAATTTACAGCCTGCATGTTAAAGCTGGAGATGTTCAGAACTGTCTGCTGAACGCGAAGGCATGCTCATGTGCTGTTGCTGGCATCCAATAGCGACAGGCACATCTTTCAAAGAGTTCCATCCAAGTTCTCAGACACAAGCCCAGTTGAAGCCACAGCAAACAGGAAAGGTGCTTCTATAAAATATGCCTACCACAGGGCTCTCCCAGAACAAAGCCAGGCCTGAGAGCTGACAGTGTTAACGGTTCCTGAACACTCAAGGTCTCCTGTGCAGAAATGTTGTTCCTATCTCCCAGCTAGTTCTGGCAGCATGGTTTGGATTTACAGACTTGCTTTACCAAAATGAACAGTGTTGTTGACACTAAGACCTTTGATTCTGGGCCCCTCTACAGATTGGATCAGTTCAACCCTTAGCAACAAGTTTCTAGAAGTAACATTTCCAGTGTCCTAGCACAATTCTTTCATTTCTTTGTTTAATAAAAATTGACAGACTTACTCTTCCAATACAGAACACTGAAATCCTTTTAAGAAAAGGATGAGAGAATTATTTTAATTTCATCTCACTCAAGCTTCTCTGATTTATAATTCAAAGAAAATATTAGTTTCCATAGCTATCCTGGTTTAATGTACGGGCTATTTTTGAAGATCTGCCCTCCCAAGGACTTGATATAGTGCCAAATTTTTACTGTGATAGAGACTCAATGGGACCGGTTGGTCACAAAAATGCGGCTTCAAAAGGTCCTGTCATTACACTTGTTGTATCCCTTTCAATTTTTAACAACCTCTCTGATGGAGAAGAAACACGTACAACAGGAGTGAGCAGTTCCACTTTCCATCCTCCATTAGCATTACGCCATCTGCCTGTTCCTTCCTTGTTCCTTCTTCCCCAGCCTAAATATAGCTTTCAGAAAACATGTCTAGTGTTTCTGATACTTACTTCCTAGCACCAGTTCCCTCTGACCTTCGCTTTCCTGATGCCTCGGTGCATGGAGGATGTGCTGGTCAACCTGAGCCGGGAGTCTATTCTTCCCTGTCCTTGTAACACTCGGGGTGCCTCAGAGACCGCCCACCTGTGTCTCTTGAAAGGTCTCTTTCCTCCCTCACAGGTCACTTTGTTTTAGAACCTCAGGCTGTCTCCAGTCACCGGCCCAAACTTCCAGTCATCCTGAACACTACTTTCCTCTTTCTCACTACACCAGACTCCCACTGTGCCTATTATGAACATGCCAAGTCCTCCATGACTTTCTTTCTCCCACATCACAAGCCAACTTCTTCCTCGGTGGTCAAAGTGTAGCCAGAGCAGCTCTTGCAGCTGCCTCCTCTTGCCCAAAAATGGTACCATCCACAAAAAGACAAGAAAGACACTTTCAGAGGAGTGAGACTGGGCAGACATCTGGATGGCTGAAATCTCACTACTACACAAAAGTAGTATCATTTTGCTTGCATTTTATTCTTTTCCAAATGCTTCCTACCTGGATTTTATTTCAGACTCAAAATTTTTAAAAATACAGATATTCTATGCACAGGGAAAAGGACCAGGATATATAAACATGACAGAGAAAAGACAGAACCAAAAGAAGCTGGACATGTGTTCTTGGTATGGAAGCTCTAAGAAAATAAGCTTAGAAGAAAAAAGCAGTCCGTAATGTCTGAGAACTGGCCCGGTGGCTCACAGCTTCGCCATGGTGAAGGCTTTCCTGTTGAACAGAATAATCTCCTAGAACACTGACATCAGACAAGGTCACCAAGTGATGATGTCAAAATGAGACCAAAAGTAGGTAAATTTTTAAAAGACTTCAAGCCAGGCGCAATGGCTACGCCCATAATCCTATAATCCTAACACTTATGAGGCTGGGGCAGGAGGACTGCTTGAGTCCAGGAGCTCAAGACCAGCCTGGGCAACATAGTGAGACCTCATCTCTATAAAATGTCCAAAAATTAGCTGGGCGTGGTAGCATGCTACTCAGGAGGCCAAAGCAGGAAGATCGCTTAGCCCAGGAGTTTGAGGCTGCAGTGAGCTTCAGGGATTGTGCCGCTGCACTCCAATCAGAACAAGAAAGTGAGACCTGACTCAAAAAAATAAGATAAAAATAAAAAGACCATCTCATAATCTTGCCTGGTGCAAACAAATGCAAGGTCACAATGCAAACTACAAAATCACCAAACATCTCTCACTCTCAGTTCATATGCATGAGGGACTACGTTTTTAAGCCAATCATAGCTTTAACCTTGCTTCATTCTCCCACCTTCAAGATAAGATTCATTAAAAATACCCAATCACAGCATTACCCTGCTTCCTGGCAGCAGCCAAGTGAGTAAATCCCTGCTGTGAGCCCCCACCTCCAAAATCATCTAACACAGCTGACACCCACCCACAGCCCTCAGGTGTGTGCCTCTTTCTTGGATGAGGCACACCCAATTCTGTTTAACTACAAGTGTGTTCCTAGTGATCTTTGGCTCGAGGGCACTAACACTTGTAAATAACAGGCAAACTCACAAAGGCTGAGGCATTCTGAGACTCAAAATTGCCAAGGTGAACAGCGTAGTTTTCTTTCTTATCTACTGTAGCATAGTCTAGCCCACTACTTTAAAACCTTTCTCAAGTTAGAACACACAGAGAAAATGAAAAGACTGGCATGACACACTGGGATCCTGGCTGACCCCAACAAAGAGGACCAACATCTCAGCAAATCAGCCGCATAGTCTTTATCTCGGAACACACAGGGCTCAGGCCTTGTTGTGACACTGGCAGGTGGCGCTCTCATGCTCCCACTCTGCTGCTAATCCTGACACAAGAAGGCCAATAAATGTCAAGTGGCCGGCACAAGTTAAGATGTTGGACCTGAGCATTATACTGGTCCTATCTTGATTCTGTACCTGCCAACTGAAAATGAATATGCAGAACTTACAAAATATTTTTAAGAGAAAATATTTAATGATTACTTAATTTGGAAAAATAAAAACCTGAAGGGTAATTTCACCTAAAAATGACAATTACTAGCTTATGATCTTTTGGAGAACTAAGTAGAAATTAATTCGTTTCGGAGAACTAAGTGGAAATTCAACAGACTTAACTTAGCAACACAGAGTTAGGCAGCAGAGAAGGGTGTCAATATTAAGTAACCACAGATACATTAACATCTCTTTTAGGCCACCCTGGACAAGCAATCTTCCAACTGGTTCTTTAGGAGTGGATCTTGGATGAGCCACATAAATAGGCCTGCAGACCAAGGAGCCAACAATCGGACATCACTTTCAATTTAGGGAGAAATTTAGAAGTTACCCCTGTCAACAAGAGTTCAAAGTGCTATCCTATAACTCCTTTTGGCAGGACAGTGTGGCTCAAAGGAAAGAGATCTTTCAGGCACTGGTATTTGAGCATTTGCCTCTTTTTTTTTTTTTTTTGAGTTGGAGTCTCACTCTGTCGCCCAGACTGGAGTGCAGTGGCCGCTCCCAGCCACCACAGCCTCGACCTGCTGGGCTCCGGCAATCCTTCCGCCTCAGCCTTCCAAGTGCTGGAACTACAGGCACGCGCTACCACACCCGGCTGATTTTTTTATTTGTTGTAGAGATGAGGGCTTGCCAAGTTGCCCAGGCGGGTCTCGAACCCGCTGGCTCAGGCAATTCACTCACCTCAGTCTCCCAAAGCGTGGGATTACAGGCTGAGCCACTGAGCCTGGCAGAGCCTGCCTCTTAATTGCCAAGATAATTTCCTTATCTCCGAAGGAGTCCAAGCAGGAATGTCTTTAACTGCTAGTTAAGCACTTTCCCATTTTTGCTCCTTAAGCTCCCACCTTATTCTGCCTTGCTGGTACATGGTGGATTACACAGTAAATGGTTTACAGGACTTTTCTGTGAGCTACCTGAGCACAAGAATCATGTCTTACTCTATTCTTGCTACTCAGCTATTTTATAAAAAAAAGAGTTCGCTGCCTTATACAGATGAAACATAAATTAAGTCCTAAGTCCTACAAAGACTACACCCACTTTGAACTCAGGACTCACAAACTACAGCTTCATTCAATCTAAGGAGAGCCCTCCTTCCTTATCTGTGTGTTCCTTGCACACCAAGTGGACTCTTGCCAAGTCACCTTTGACTTACTGTGAGTGACTCCCTTAGGAAAAAAGGCCTCACCCTACTCTGTACCCTCTGAGTCACAGTAGGGTGGCTCTCATTTCTCAGAAGTGACACCACACCCTTCCAGATATATCCAGCAAGTTGGAGATTCCTACTCTACCAATCAACATGTTTTTATATCCATTTAAAATCTGGGATTAGCCGGCTCGTTGGCTCAGCCTGTAATCCCACGCCTTTGGGAGGCTGAGGTGAGTGGATTGCCTGAGCCCGCGGGTTCAAGACCCACCTGGGCAACTTGGCAAGACCTCATCTCTACAATAAATCAAAATGAGCCGGGCGTGGTAGCGCAAGCCTGTAGTTCCAACTACTTGGAAGGCTGAGGCAGAAGGATCGCCGGAGCCCAGCAGGTCGAGGCTGCGGTGGCCGGGAGCGGCCACTGCACTCCAGTCTGGGCGACAGAGTGAGACTCCAACTCAAAAAAAAAAAAAAAATCTGGGATTATTAAATACCCACTGAGTTTATAGTTTCCTAAGATATTTAAGAATTGAATCATTTGGTGATTATGGGTCGATTTTCAATACTTACAGCAGACTGGAACTCAAGTTATTTTCATCCATACTACCCCTTGAAACAAAGCAACATACCAGACACGATGTCTCAAGCCTGTTCAGGGAGGTCAAGATGAGGGGAGTGCCTGAGCCCACGGGTTCAAGAACAGCCCGGGCAACTTGGCAAGAACTCATCTCTACAATAAATCAAAAAATTAGCCAGGCATGGTAGTGTGCGCCTGTAGTTCCCGCTACTTGGAAAGTTGAAGCGGAAGGATTGCCTGAGCCCAGCAGGTCGATGAGTGAGCATGCCACTGCACTCCAGTCTGGGTGACAGAGTGAGATTCCGACTCCAGAAAAAAAACCAAAAAAAACACAAAGCAACGGTTAAATCAAAGCCTGCCTTTCACTAGGATGTCTCCCTGGCCCCAACCCTTCTGGCCAACCCAGGATTACTGAGAGGACCCACAGCAACTGCCACTCATTTGGGCACAACATGGAACTGCGAAGCTGGCTAGAATGAGAAGGAATCCTAACGGCAGCGAACCCTGGTGTGTCTGCAACATGCCAGGGACTGCTTTGTGTGCCTTCTTGTACATCAGCTCATCTAACCCTATGAGGAAGCAGGCAAAGATTAGAGAGATGAAGAAGCCTGTTTAAGGTCACAAGCTAGGAAATGAGAGAGCAGGATGTGAATGTAAGGAATGTGCTCTGTTGTCTGTGGTGCATATTTAAGTTCCACTTCAAACAGGCACTGTCTCCAAAACTGTTTTTAAATATACTTTTAGGGTCAGGTACAGTGGCTTATGCTTGTAATCCTAGCACTTTAGGAGGCTGAGACAGAAGGACCACCTAAGTCCAAGGAGTTTGATACCAGCCTAGGCAACACAGCAAGACCTTGTCTTTCAAAAGCCCCACAAAAATTAGCCGGGCACTGTGGTGCATGTCTGTAGTCCCAGCTACTTGAAAGGCCGGGCTCAGTGGCTCAGCCTGTAATCCCACGCCTTTAGGAGGCTGAGGTAAGTGGATTGCCCAAGCCCGCAGGTTCAAGACCCGCCTAAGCAACTTGGGCGAGACCTCATCTCTACAATAAATCAAAATGAGCCGGGCGTGGTAGCACGCACCTGTAGTTCCAGCTACCTGGAAGGCTGAGGCGGAAGGATCGCTGGAGCCCAGCGGGTCGAGGCTGCGGTGGCTGGGAGTGGCTACTGCACTCCAGTCTGGGTGACAGAGTGAGACTCCAACTCAAAAAAAAAAAAAAAAAAAAGCTGAGACAGAAGGATCACCTGAACCCAGATGGCAGAGGCTGCAGTAAGCCATGATCGTGCTGCTGCACTCCAGCCTGAGTGATAGAGTAAGACCCCATCTCTACAAAAATAAAAATAAAAAAATTAGCCAAGCACAGTGGCATGAGCCTGTAGTTCCAGCTACCTGGGTGGCTGAGGCAGAAGGATCGCCTGAGCCTGAGACCAGGAGGTCAAGGCTGCAGTGAGCCATGATCATCCCACTGCATTCCAGCCTGAGTGACAGAGTAAGACCAGACAAAAAACATTAATAATAAATATATAAATACACACACACACACACACACACACACTTTAAATACACACATACACACACACACACACACACACACACACTTTTTAAAATGAAGAACAAATATATAAGTAAGGAAATGACACACGTGAGACAACTACTTAAAAATGGATTTTAACCATAATACTGTCTTATAAGTACCCACTGTTTTCACCAACTACTGCTCTAATTAGCTAAATAAACCATTTAGTTGTCCAATATAGAAGCAAAACTATCTAGAAGTTTTTTCTGATTGGGCACAGTGGACAAATTTTACAAAACTGAAACCTCAATCTACATTGCAAAGATTTAGGTGCACAAACCATAGAAATTATGTATTTTATGGGAAAAAAATTTATTAAACCCATATGATTACTTACTAACATGATTTAAAGAAACCTTGATCTTAACTGCTTAATTTGAATCTGTGGCACAAAACTGTCACAAAGCAAACCATCTTCAAACTAACTGCTGTTAAAAAACTAATATGCAGAGCCGGGCTCGGTGGCTCAGCCTATAATCTCAGCACTTTGGGAGGCTAAGGTGAGTGGATTCCATGAGCCTGCCGGTTCAAGACCCGCCTGGGCAACTTGGCGAGACCTCATCTCTACAATAAATCGAAAAAAAGAAAAGTAGCCAGGTGTGGTAGCACGCACCTGTAGTTCCAGCTTTGGAAGGCTGAGGCGGAAGGATTGCCAGAGCCCAGCAGGTCGAGGCTGCAGTGGCCAGGAGTGTGCCACTACACTCCAGTCTGGGCAACAGAGTGAGACTCCAACTCAAAAAAACAAACAAACAAACAAAAAACCTGATATGCATAAACAAAACCAAAAAAGAAAGTTCCTATTTCATATGGTTCCCCTAAAATTTAGTGAAGACTGTAAAATGCACAGCACTGGAATAGCTGGTAATGCTCAACAAAGAAAACCCTTGGAATGTATCTAGAGGAATATTTACTACTGAACCAATTTAACCTTATTTGCTATTACTCAATACCCTCAAATGATGGCAATATAAGCAAATCTGTAGGTGATATACATTAACTAAACTTACAAGAATTAAACTGTATACTCTAAAAGACACATTAAAAATCAGCTGCAATCCTTACTGTTTGCGGATAGGATAGGGGGCGTAATCTGTCATAATCTTCTTGTCCAGCTGTATCCCATAAGCCCAGATTCACCGGTTTTCCATCTACCATAACATTGGCAGAATAATTGTCAAAGCTGTAGAATGGAATAAAAATAGTCAGTCACAGATATGGGACCTAAGTCACTGTCCTACCGGCATCCTAGAGGAGATAGGCTGACATGGCTGGGAATGGGCCTGGAGCTACCACATCAGCAAATGCCCCTGCAGGAACCTGGAGGGAAAGAGGCAGAGCCAGAATAGCAAAAACACAAATCCACAGCTTGAGGGTAAAAAAAAAAGTCAAGAAACAAAAGACACACTAAGTGAAACAAATTACTGTCAGCAATAAAGAAATTTCTGCCTTTAATAAATAGTAAGTTAAATTCTTCTCCTAGCCGGGCTCAGTGGCTAGCCTGTAATCCCGCGCCTTGGGAGGCCGAGGTGAGTGGATTGCCTGAGCCCGCAGGTTCGAGACCTGCCTGGGAAGTGAGACCTCATCTCTACAATAAATTAAAAAATCAGCCAGGTGTGGTAGCGCATGCCTGTAGTTCCGGCTACTCGGAAGGTTGAGGCGGAAGGATCGCCGGAGCCCAGCAGGTCAAGGCTGCGGTGGCCGGGAGCGGCCACTGCACTCCAGTCTGGGCGACAGAGTGAGACTCCAACTCAAAAAAAAAAAAAATTACGTGGTGGCTCACACCTGTAATCTCAACACTGGGAAATAGAGATGGGAGGATTACTTGAGTCTAAGAATTCCAGACCAGCATAGGCAACATAGGGAGACCTCATCTCCACTAAAAAATCCAAAAATTAGCTGGGCCTGGTGGTATGTGCCTATAGTCCCAGCTACTCAGAGTCTGAGACAGAAGGATTGCCTGAGCCTAGGAGTTCAAGACTGATGAGCCATGATCATGCCACAGAACTCCAACCTAGACAGCAGTGAGACACTGACTCAAAAAAAATTGCTACTGGTATGAAAGTAGTTCATGTTTTAAAATCTTGGCATTGTAATTCAAACCAGGACAAGTACTAAACTAAGGATACAATGGAGGAGCTTTTAAAAGGAAAGAATGCCTGGCACAGTGGCTCAAACCTGTAATCTCAGCACTTTGAGAGGCAGAGGTGAAAGGATTGCCTGAGCTCAGGGATTTGAGACCAGTCTGAGCAACTTGGCAAGACCTCATCTCTACAATAAATCAAAAAATCCAACCGGGCATGGTAGCACATGTCTGTGGTTCCATCTACTTGGAAGGCTGAGGCGGAAGGATCGCCTGAGCCCAACAGGTTGAGACTGTGGTGGCCACAAGCCTGCCACCGCACTCCAGCCTGGGCAACAGAGTAAGGCTCCGATAAAAAAAAAAAGTCAAGAATGTATTTTTAGACCAGCCAGGCAACTTGGTAAGATCTCATCTCTACAAAAAATAAAAAATTAGCTGGGCATGGTAGCATGCACCTGTAGTTCTGGCTTCTTGGAAGCCTGAGGTGGAAGAATTGCCAGAGTCCAGCAGGTCGACACTGGGTGGCCGTAAGTGTACCACTGCACGCCAGCCTGGGCGACAGAGTGAGACTCCAACTCAAAAAATATATATATATTTTTATATACTCTTGACATTAAAACTTTAGGGGGTCTTATATGATACAGAGTTAAGATCTGAGTAAAGTTGCAATGTGATATAAATTTTTTTTTTTTTTTTTTTTTTGAGTTGGAGTTTCACTCTGTCACCCAGACTAGAGTGCAGTGGCCGCTCCCGGCCACCACAGCCTCGACCTGCTGGGCTCCAGCGATCCTTCCGCCTCAGCTTTCCAAGTAGCTGGAATTACAGGCGCGCGCTACCACGCCCGGCTGATTTTTTTGTTTATTGTAGAGATGAGGTCTCGCTGCCCAGGCGGGTCTCGAACCCGCGGGCTCAGGCAATCCACTTACCTCAGCCTCCCAAAGGCGCGGGATTACAGGCTGAGCCACCGAACCCGGCCGATATAAAATTTAATGACCAAACTAGCTTTCATAAAGAAAAGGTTTGATACATGTGGTAACAATGCTTCCATGAGAAAAGAGTATTCAATACATGGTATTATATTTTCCTCTATCAAGGAAAACGAAGTCCTTGACTCATTACCAAAAATAAATTCTAAATGAATTAAAGTTAAAACTTTAACCACAAAAATCCTAGGAAAAAATCCTAGAGAATATTTCTGCATCATTTAAGGAATGGCCTTCCTAAGTACAACATAAAACTCAAGGGAGGGAGAGGTGGCACTTTTTTACATAAAAATGCCAGACTTCTATATGTCAGAAGACACGATAACTAAGCTCAAAGACAAATGGGAAACCATGGGGAAGAACTTTTTTTTTTATTTACAAAAAATTCATCAGGGTGGGTGTTGTGCATAGCTGTAGTCTCCACTACTCAGGAAACTACAACGAAATTGCTTAAGACCAGGAGTTCAAGGCCAGCCTGGGCAATAGAGTAAGAAGAGACTGAGAGAGAACTAAAAAGTTCCATCAGCAAGAAAAAAAAGCAAACTTTCAACACGCAATTTATAGAAGATTATAAATGAACAGTAAACATTCAAAGCATTTAACCTCACTGGTGGTAAGAAATGCAATTCATGAGATAATTTTAACCCACATTAACCACAGTGTATATTAAAGTGTCATTTCAGTCACAGCCAACAAAGTGACAGCCTTTTAGACAATTTGGTAGCTATCTATCAAAATTTAAAACATCCATTCACTGTCATTTGATTTGCACAATTTCACTTCAATAATCAGGTGTGTACAAAGATGTGTGTGACGTTTCACACAGCACTGTTTGTAATGCCAAAAAAAAAGACCCAGTAACCAGTAGTTAATTCACTTACAGTAATTCAAAATCATTAATGATTTAAGCTTTATTTACATGTATAAATAATGTAAATCCCCATCATAAATTCAGGATATTGGCAGTATGATTTTACTTATATTTTTAAAACGGGGCCGGGCGCAGTGGCTCACACCTATAATCCCAGCACTTTGGGAGGCAGAGGTAAGAGAGGATTGCCTGAGCCAGGGGTTCAAAGGCCAGCCTGGGTAACTTGGCAAGACCCTGTCTCTACAATAATCAAAAAACTAGCCAGGCATGGAGGTGCGTTCCTGGAGTTCAGTTACTGGGAAAGCTGAGGCGGAAGGATCGCCGGAGCCCAGCAGGTTGAGGCTGTGGGCCATGAGCGTGCCACTGCACTCCAGCCTGGGTGACAGAGTGAGACTCCAACTCAAAAAAATAAAATAAAACAAATTAAATTAAATTATATTAAAAATGGGGCCAGGCAAGGTGGCTGCCTTTAGGGAGCCAAGATGATTGTCTGAGCCTGGGTGTTCAAGACCAGCCTGGGCAATTTGGTGAGACCTCGTCTCTATAATAAATCAGAAAAAAACTAGCCTGGCATGGTGGCGTGCATCTGTAGTTCCAGCTACTTGGAAGGCTGAGGCAGAAGGATCGCCTGAGTCCAGGAGGTTGAGGCTGCAGTGGCCATGAGTGTGCCACTGCACTCCAGCCTGGATGACAAGAGTGAGACTCCAACTCAAAAAAAAAAAATTAAGGACCAGGTTCGGTGGCTCAGCCTGTAATCCTAGCACTTTGGGAGGCCGAGGTGAGTGGACTGCGTGAGTCCAAGGATTCAAGACCAGCCCGAGCAATTTGGTGAGACCTTGTCTCTACAATAAATTTTAAAAATTAGCCAAGCAGCCGGGCTCGGTGGCTCAGCCTGTAATCCTGCGCCTTTGGGAGGCTGAAGTGAGTGGATTGCCTGAGCCTGCAGGTTCGAGACCCGCCTGGGCAGGCGAGACCTCATCTCTACAATAAATCAAAAAATCAGCCGTGCGTTGTAGAACGTGCCTGTAATTCCGGCTACTCGGAAGGCTGAGGCGGAAGGATCGCCGGAGCCCAGTAGGTCGAGGCTGCGGCGGCCGGGAGCGGCCACTGCACTCCAGTCTGGGCGACAGAGTGAGACTCCAACTCAAAAAAAAAAAAAAAAAAATTAGCCAAGCATGGTAGTGAATGCCTGCAGTTCCAGCCATTTGGAAAGCTGAGGCAGAAGGATCGCCAGAGTCCAGGTCGACGCTGGGGTGGCCATGAGCTTGCCAATGCACTCCAGCCTGGGCGACGGAGTGGGACTACGACCAAAAAATTTTTTAAAATTTAAAAAATGTAAAACAGACATGAAGCTGGGCGCAGTGGCTCACACATGTAATCCCAGCACTTTGGGAGGTGGAGGCAAGAGGACTGCCTGAGCCCACGGGTTTGAAACCAGTCTGGGCAGCATGACGAGACCTTGCCTCTACAATAGATTAAGAAAAAAAAATTACATGGTTGCAGTGGCGTGTGCCTGTAGTTTCAGCTACTTGGAAGGCTGAGGTGGAAGGATCTCCTGAATCCCTCAGGTCAAGGCTGCATTGAGCGTGCCACTACATTCCAGCCTGTGCAACAGACTGAGACTCCAACTCAAAAAAAAAAGGAAGAAAAGTCATATCTGTTCATATGTGGATTAAGGATGGCTTTCTAGCAAAACAAGTGGTCAAAGAACTCTAAAAAACATATCCTAGACAAGTTAATTTAACTTAATATACTTACACAGTAGGAATATACTCTCCAGGAAATGCATTGGTTGTATAACTGATCAGTAGACAAGTTTTACCTACAGCTCTAAAGAAGAAGAGAAAGAAAGGCTGTTTAGTCAACATCAATGTAATCCTAGCTTATCCAATACTCTGTTAAAATAATTTCTAGAAAAAAAAGCAAGGTTTATACCACATACTTAGCATTAAAGTTTTCTATAATCTTTTATTTATCACTACACAAACACTTTCATCCTGAAATTTAAAGTAAACTAGAATTTCTCAGAAAGGCAGTCAGGAGCCATCACATTCTGTTTAGGTACATGGCTTTAGCACTAATAGTCAAAAAATAGTTCTTTGCGTAAGTACAAGGTTCAACAGAAATAATTTTAAGACTTAAAAAATCTCTTCAGCTGGATGTGGTGACTCATGCCTATCCCAGCACTTTGGGAGGCTGAGGCAAGTGGATTGCCTGAGCCCAGCCTGGGCAACATGGCGAGACCTTGTCTCTACATAAATCAAAAAATTAGCCAGCATGGTGGCACACGCCTGTAGTTCCAGCTACTTGGAAGGCCTGAAGCGGAAGGATCGCCTGAACTCAGCAGGTCAAGGCTGTGGTGGCTGTGAACATGCCACTGCACTCCAGCCTGGGCGACAGCTCCAACTCAGGAAAAAAAAAAAGTCTCTTCAGTGAACATCTGTAGAAGACTTTCATTCAAGAATTTTAAATCCTATCCTTAAGATATTTTGATTGACCAGCCTGAGCACATGGTGAGTTCTTGTTCCTACAATAAATTTTTTAAAAATTAGCTGGGTGTGGTGGCACATGCCTGTGGTTCCAGCTACTTGGAAGGCCAAGGCAGAAGGATCACCTGAGCCCAGCAGGCCGAGGCTGCGGTGGCCATTGAGTGTGCCACTGCACTCCAGCATGGGAGACAAAGCAAGACTCTGACTCAAAAAAAAAAGATATTTTGATTAATACAAATACACAAACAGTAGCTTTCCTCAGCAACTTATACTTTGTTACTTCTACAAGTAACTTATTTTGCTGCCTTAGGTGGCACAGCTCAAAATCCCACCACATTCCTAAAGCCTCCTCTCTGGCAATCAATAAGGACTGTTCTTTTGATGAGACTGCTTAGTCAATAAACCACACAACTTTCCTCACATTAATTCACCTGTATTCATTAGCCACCTCTCCTGTCCCTATCCTCACATATCACCATAAGCCACTAAAGCAAGGTTAACACAACATATTTCGGATATATTCATCAATGGCTCAGGGATGATGAAGCAAATTTCTCAGAGAACTGTAGAAAGAAACACTCCAGAGACAGGAGCACTGTCTGCGCAACTGGTAATGTGTACAGACTAATATTAGTGTCACCAGTGTGTCTCTGGGAAGAAATCAAAGTGGTATTTGAAAGCCTCCCAAACACTTGGAATTTTTTTCAAGAGACTATCACCTAAAAATTAAGAAAACCAGCATACCATTCACAAAAAACAAAGATATTCAAATTTTACAACATTTACAGGGCAACTTCAAGGGCTTCTGTGAGAGCCCAAGTCTCTGGCATCCTTAGGAGTAATTAGCCAAATGTTCTCCTTAATGAGGTCTTCTCCCTGTTCTGTCGTCAGTTTAACCAAGGTCCTGATGATACATCGGTGTCGTAATCAGTAAGATTCTGTCACTTGGTCAGACTTAGTGGCTCAACCTGTAAACCCAGCACTTTGGGAGGCCGAGGCGAAACGGACTGCCTGAGCCCACCGGTTCAAGACCAGCCAGGGCAACTTGGCGAGACCTCATCTCTACAATAAATCAAAAATTAGCATATGCCTGTAGTTCCAGCTACTTGAACAGCTGAGGCGGAAGGATCATTGGAGCCCAGCGGGTCGACACTGGGGAGGCCATAAGCATGGCACTGCACTCCAGCCTGGGCAACAGAGTGAGACTACAACTCAAAAAAAAAAGATTCTGTCACTTAATTTCAATTACTATAAATCACGATTCACCATAAAGAAGTTAAATGCTTTTTTCTATTTTCCCTCACACTCTTACACTCTTAGCTTAGTGAAAACCTCTCAACAAGGGCAGATCACAGGTCCATCCAGTCTTGCCAATACTTGTTTCACTCATAACATTATGAAGGACTTAACAAAAACTATCAAAGATCTCAGAGAGTCAAATATTGTATCATCAGAAGGTAAACTCCAACTCCTAAAGGCTTTCTAAACAGAAATGACTCACTGGACATACATTTTGTTAAAAGCTTAGAATGTCAAAATAAACCTGTATGAGCAAGAGTCTAAGATTTGGAGTCAGAACCTTGGATTTGAGAGGCAGGACCAGCTCCTGTCACTTACTTATAATTTTTGGCATGTTTCAACTTCCTCATGCCTCAATTTTCTCACCTCTAAGATGAATGCAAAACTACCAACTCCATCACCAAACTATTGTATGCATTAATAAAATTTCAATTTATACCATGTACTATGCCAGGAAGTATACTGGGTGCTAAAGATATCACAATGAACAAGACCTTATGAACTGTATGCAGTTATTAAACTAAAAATATGAAGAATGCAGTCATTCCGTAAAATTATAGGTGTGACAGGTGTTATTAAAGATGCTCTGAGCTGGGCTCGGTGGCTCAGCCTATAATCCCGCGCCTTTGGGAGGCTGAAGTGAGTGGACTGCCTGAGCCCGTGAGTTCGAGACCCGCCTGGGCAGCGAGACCTCATCTCTACAATAAATCAAAAAAATCAGCTGGGCATGGTAGCGCGCGCCTGTAATTCCGGCTACTCAGAAGGCTGAGGCGGAAGGATCACCAGAGCCCAGCAGGTCGAGGCTGCGGTGGCCGGGAGCGGCCACTGCACTCCAGTCTGGGCGACAGAGTGAGACTCCAACTCAAAAAAAAAAGATGCTCTGGAAATGTAAAGCAAAAGAGCTAACTTTTCTTTTCTTTTTTTGAACTGGAGTCTCACTCTGTCACCCAGACCGGAGTGCAGTGACATGCTTCCGGCCACTGCAGCCTCAACCTGCTGAGCTCAGGCAATCCTCTCACCTCAGCCTTCCAAGTAGCTGGAACAAATTATTTTTTAAAATTTATCGTAGAGATGAGGTCTTGCCAAGTTGCCAAGGTTGGTCTCGAACCTGTGGGCTCAGGCAATCCTCTCACCTTGGCCTCCCAAAGTGCTGGGATTATAGACGTGAGCCACCACGCCCAGCCTTTTTTTTAAGTTGGAGTCTCACTCTGCTGCCCATACTGGAGGGCAATGGCACCATCACAGCTCACCACAGCCTTGACCTTCTGGGCTCAGGTGATCCTTCCACCTAAGCCTCCTGAGTAACTGAGACTACAGACACACACCATTACACCCAGCTAATATTTTTTTATTTTATGTAGAGACGAGGTCTCCCTATGTTGCCTCAGCTGGTATGGAACTCCTGGACTCAAGCAATCCTCCTACCTCAGCTTCCCAAAATGTTGCAGTTATAGGCATGAGCCACTGAGCCCGGACCATTAGCACTTCTTTTAAGATACTGTTCTAACTATCTGCTGTATATATGAGGAACAAAATCGCTATTACAAATACAAGCTGTGTCTAAACGGCTCTAAAACGTCCTTTCCTGAACTGCATCTTCAGTTGAGGCATCATCTTTTGCAAGGCTTAACTGTGAAGGAATTTCAAGGTACTGGCATAATCTGATACTGACTAAAATCCTTCTATCAACCATTATTTGCTACAAATCTATGTTCTGTAAGAACATGATTAAATCACAGAACTCTGACTTTAAAGTGCATGTCTTGGTTTTGATAAATTTTTTGCTTAATTTCTTAAAACTAATAGAAGGAAAAGATTATTTCCCTCCCACTAATATATTTATAATCCTTGTAAACACATTGCACAAATCAACTTTGGAGGCCAAAGTCGACATCTGCACTAGGCAAAGTAACAGCCTTTCCCTCCATGAAGAATAGAAGCCGTATTTGGCTACAAGCCTTAACTAATGCACCGCAGAATTTCTGGAAGTTACTATGTGCTTTGGAATTTCCAACTTTATATACTTAACTGCACAGTTCAACCTTTTTTGAATCTTTGAAAGATGCTGTAACTCTAGAAAATGAAGGCCAAGTGCAGTAACTCATGCCTATAATCCTAGCGCTTTGGGAAGTACAGGTGAGAGGACTGAGCCCACAGGTGAGAGGATTGAGCCCACAGGCTCAAGACCTGGGCAATTTGGCAAGACTTCGTCTCTGCAATAAATCAAAAAAGTAGTCAGGCATGGGGATGCACACCTGTAGTTCCAGCTACTTGGCAGGTTGAGGCAGAAGGATCACCTGAGCCCAATGTGTCGGAGCTACAGTGGCCATTAAGTGCCACTGCACTCCAGTCTGGGTGACAGAGTGAGACTCTGACTCAAAAAAAAAAAAAAAAAAAAAGAAAAAGACAATGAACGTGAGTCTGCTGGAACAAAGTTCACATCAGTTCTATATTGGATCTTCCCCTAGCTCATGACATTACAATTTTGTCTAACCTATCTCTGCTTCCCCTGCTCTATCCTGCAGAATTCACCACAAAGTGACAGTGAGACTCCAACTCAAAAAAATAAATAAATAAATAAGGAATCCAGGAAGCTCAAAAATAAGAACTTTCTGTCTATGCTGTCTTTTTTTTTTTTTTGAGTTGGAGTCTCACTCTGTAGCCCAGGCTGGAGGGCAGTGGCACACTGACAGCCGCCCCAGCATTGACCTGCTGGGCTCCAGCAATCCTTCCACCTCAGCCTTCCGAGTAGTCAGAACTACAGGCATACGCTACCAAGTCCAGATAATTTTTTGATGTATTGTAGAGATGAGGTCTCACCAAGTTGCCCCGGCTGGTCTCGAATCCCTTGGTTCAAGGCAATCCTCTCACCTCGGCCTCCCAAAATGCTGGGATTACATACAGGCTTGAGTCTTCGTGCCCGGCCGCTGTCTTTTTTTTTTTTTTTTTGAGTTGGAGTCTCACTCTGTTGCCCAGACTGGAGTGCAGTGGCCACTCCCGGCCACCGCAGCCTCGACCTGTTGGGCTCCGGGGATCCTTCTGCCTCAGCCTTCTGAGTAGCCGGAATTACAGGCACATGCTACCATGCCCAGCTAATTTTTTTAATTTAATGTAGAGATGAGGTCTCACTTGCCCAGGCGGGTCTCGAACCCGCAGGCTCAGGCAATCCACTCACCTCAGCCTCCCAAAGGCACGGAATTACAGGTGAGCCACCGAGCCCGGCTTTTTTTTTTTGTTTTTTTTTTTTTAAGGTCAGTTGATCTTAGGACAGAACAGCCTGAGTCTTCCAATGACAATTATAATTATAAACCAAGCGGGGCTCGGTGGCTCAGCCTGTAATCTCGCACTTTAGGAGGCTGAGGTGAGTGGATTGCCTGAGCCCGCGGGTTTGAGACCCGCCTGGGCAACTTGGTGAGACCTCATCTCTACAATAAATCAAAAATTAGCCAGGCGTGGTAGCGCGCGCCTGTAGTTCCAGCTACTCGGAAGGCTGAGGCGGAAGGATCACCGGAGCCCAGCAGGTCGAGGCTGTGGTGGCCGGAAGCAGCCACTGCACTCCAGTCTGGGCGACAGAGTGAGACTCCCAACTCAAAAAAAATAAAATAAAATAAACCAAAATACAAAGCATGTATTGCTATCTAAAAGTTAGTTGAGCAAAGTGGCTCACACTTGTAATACCAGAACTTCAGGAGGTCGAGGTGGGAGAATCATTTGAGCCCAGGAATTCGAGATTAACAAGGGTAGCATAGTGAGATCTCATCTCTACAAAAAACCACAAAAATTAGCTGGCTGTCTATAGTCCCAGCTAGTGGGGGAGAAGGGGGCAGGGTGGAAGGATCACTTGAGCCCAAGAGATTGAGGCTGCAATGATCATTCCACAGCACTCCAGACTGGGCAAGAGAGGGAGACCCTGTCTCAAATCAACAACAAAAAATGTGTATCTTAAGGACAAAGTAGCAGAATGTAGTGGAAATGTAAACTATAAGTATCAAATATACATTCATACTTACTGAATAAATTAGAGACCTTAAATGAAGGTCTTCAATTTACACTGAGAAATAAGGTACGGGGATTCTGAAACAGTAGGCCTTCGATAAATGCATAACTTGCAGAAAACCTGTTGAGAATATATGACTAGAGTAGTACAGTGCAGCAAAAACACAAAACTCAATCTAAAATTCTGATGTTCTACTACCAAAGGAGACATTACAACCAACAGACAGGTGACTACAAACAAGTGACATCACAAAGCAAGCTATTGTCACTACTAGAGGCTTCAAAATTAAGGCACTAAAGTTTCTCAAACACTCAGGCTGAAAATACTACCTATAATTGTGTTGAAGTCTAAAGCAGGTTTTAGATGATGTACTGAACTTTAGACCGTCCTTCTAGAATCAAGTCTAACCCTGCTGTAGTTGATGAGTCAGCTGAACATACAGAGGGCAAAAATAAGAATTTCTATCTGGCCAGGTGCAGTGGCTCACAACATAATTCCAGCACTCTGGAAGGTCAAAGTGAGAGGATTGCCTGAGCCCATGGTTCAAGAACAGCCTGGGCAACTTGGTGAGACCTCATCTCTACCAAAAAAAAAAAAAAAAATTAGCCGAGCATAGTAGAACGTGCCTGTAGTCCCAGCTACTTGGAAGGCTGAGGCAGAAGGATCGCCGGAGGCGATGGCCAGGAGTGTGCCACTGCACTCCAGTCTGGGCGACAGAATGAAACTCCAACTCAAAAAAAAAAAAAAAAAAACTTATATTTAACTGCACACCACCCCCATTCTCTTCAACATCAACTCCTTTATTATATCCTCTTAAAATACTCCCTCTGATAATGGGAAGACATGTGATAAAGGAAACAGAGCAAAATGCTGATCACAGAATCTAGGCAGTCGATATGTGGGTACTGACTCAACAATTCTTTCAATTTTTCTCTAAGTTTGACATTTTTTATGTTAAGAAAAAATGGAGGAAAATTATTTCTCATAACATGGTAACTATATTGGTAGCAAGATTTCTGATTTTTTTTTTAAATCTCCTTTCTAGGAAGATTACAATTATAAGAGCTACCTGGGGATACCGAAGTGAAAAAGTAGAAAGTATTATGACATCAGATGACTAATGTAAAAGACAGAACATTATAAAGGGTGGATTTAAGGTTTCTAAAAACGGCTTCCTGATACTCCTTCACTTAACTCAACCCCGAATTTTTACTGGTATTATCATTGGAAATTTTTTTTTTTGAGTTGGAGCCTCACTGTCACCCGCTGGAATGCAGTGGCACACTCACGGCCACCCCAGCCCAGCATCAACCTGCTGGGCTCCAGTGATCCTTCCGCCTCAGCCTTCCAAGCAGCTGGAACTACAGGAGCGTGCTACCACACCCAGCTAATTTTTGATTTATTATAGAGACGAGGTCTTGCCAAGTTGCCTGGGCTGGTCTCGAACCCGCAGGCTCAGGTAATCCACTCGCCTCGGCCTCCAAAGTGCTGGGACTACAGGCTTAGTAATAATCGGGAAATTATTTTAAAAAGCATTACGTGTAATTTTATCAACCAAGAGCAGAGTCATATACTAAAGCTAAGTTTGGAAGCCAGTGTAAGATGAATATGAAACCCCATGCCTCAAGAAGAAACACACAAAGACAATTCATGAAGAGCTTAAACAAATCAATGGATCATGCTATCCCTGTTCAACAAAAAAGAGAGTAACTGGTGCACATTCCTGTAAGGATGATGTCATGGAAGACATCTTTTTTGTTGTTGTTTATGTTTTTGTTTTTGTTTTTTGAGTTGGAGTCTCACGCTGTCACCCAGGCTAGATGGAGTACAGTGGCAGGCTCACGGTCACCAGTCTCGATCTGCTGGGCTCAGGTGAATCCTTCTGCCTCAGCCTTCCAAGTAACTGGAACTACAGGCACCATGCCCAGCTAATTGTTTTATTTGTTGCAGGGATGAAGTCTCACCAAGTTGCCCAAGCTGGTCTCAATTCCCTGGGCTCAGGCAATCCTCTCACCTCAGCCTCCCAAAGTGCTGGGATATTAGGCGTGAGCCACCATGCCCGGCCTTTTTTTAAAGTTTTACGGAGTTTTAAGTTTTACAGAGTTTATTAGTGAGAAGAGAAGGAAAAAGGAAGACTCATGGCAAAAAGGCCTGCCATCGGGAAGTTTCCCTCAAAAAAGAAAAACAGTGCCATGCAAGGTATTTTTAATGCTAAAAAACTAAACTTAAAAACTCCTAGACAGTATTGTCTAAGTCAGACACTGGGCTGGATAAATCACTAGCCCAATCTGGACATGTTCTGTATAAAGAGAAAAACATAGGGGGCTTTAAGTCATCCACTAGTCTTCTAGTCAACTAAAGCCAAAATAACACTATTAAAAACAGCTGTTAGCTGGGTACAGTGGCTCAAGCCTGTAACCCCAGCACTTTGGAAGGCTGAGATGGGAGGATTATCTGAGCCTACCTGAGCCCACAGATAACATGACTAGATCTCTCCACAATTAAAAAAAAAATTAGCTGGGCGTGGTGGTACAAGCCTGTAGTTCCAGCTACTTAGAAGACTGAGGTGAAAGGATCGCCTGAGCTCAGCAGGTTGAGGCTGCAGTGGCCATAAGCGCACAACTGCACCCCAGCCTGGGTGGCAAAGTAAGACTCCAACTCACATCAATCAATAAATAAAAATAGCTGTTTGTAAATATCTGAATGCCAAGATGCTGTTTTACCTAAGTAAAGCTGAGAACAATTTTGGGGGCAAAGAACCCCTAACTAAAACTTAAAGGCCCTGTGTTGAGGAAGAACTATCTTAAAATTTAAAAAATGTCAAATCTTATCTCATATTTTCTACCCAACACTAATTAAATAGCTATATAGGAAATAATCTATTCGAAGAATATAAGCCGGGTTCACACCTGTAATCCCAGCACTTTGGGAGGCCAAGGCGAGAGGACTGCATGAGCCCACAGGTTCGAGATCAGCCTGGGCAACTTGGCGAGAACCCATCTCTACAATGAAAACAAACAAACAAAAACAGCCGGGTGTGGTGCTGTGTGCCTGTGGTTCCAGCTACTTGGAAAACTGAAGCGGAAGGATCACCTGAGCCCAGCAGGTCGACGCTGTAGTGGCCATGAGCATGCCACTGCACTCCAGCCTGAGCGACAGTGAGACTCCAACTCAAAAAGAATATAGGCTAAATAATCCTAGTTAAAATATGGTTGTGACATAGCTTTTAACCATAATTCCTAAGAATATTTATCTTACTATCTGTGGCTTTTGGCACGACAGCAATCCTAATTTAGAGCTATCGAACATGCTTTGCGAATTGTATTTGACATGTTTGATATGGGTCTATGGGTCTATGATCAGCCTCTGTATCAGTCAAGGTCCCAGAGGATTAAAGTAAGAACATTTTAAGCCAGGGTCGGTGGCTCAGCCTGGAATCCCGCGCCTTTGGGAGGCTGAGGTGAGTGGACTGCCTGAGCCCGCGGGTTCGAGACCTGCTCGGGCAACTTGGCGAGACCTCATCTCTACAATAAATCAAAAATTAGCCAGGCGTGGTAGCACGCACCTGTAGTTCCAGCTACTTGGAAGGCTGAGGCGGAAGGATCAACTAAACCCAGTAGAGGTCAAGGCTGCAGTGGCCATGAGTATGCCACTAACTCCAGCCTGGGCGACAGAGTGAGACTTCGACTCAAAAAAAAAAAAAAAAAAAAAAAAAAAACCTCAAAATTTAGACCCATATTTGCAGCTTTAACAATTTCTGAATAAAAGAACATTCCAACTACATAATCAGGAATATAATTTATTCAGTTAAAAGCAGAACAGTTGGCCAGACTTGGTGGCTCAGCCTGTAATCCCAGCACTTTGGGAGGCCGAAGTGAGTGGACTGTCTGAGCCTGCGGGTTCAAGATGAGCCAGGGCAACTTGGTGACACCTAGTCTCTACAATAAATCAAAAATTAGCCAGATGTGGTAACACGTGCCTGTAGTTCCAGATACTTGGAAGGCTGAGGCGGAAGGATCGTCGGAGCCCAGCAGGTCAACGCTGGGGTGGCCAGGAGAGTGCCACTCACTCCAGCTTGGGCAACTAAGTGAGACTCCAACTCAAAAAAAAAAAAAAAAAGGGCAGAAAAACTGCTGGGCGCAGTGTCTCATACCTATAATCCCAGCACTTTGGGAGGTTCAGGTGAGAGAGGATTGCCTGAGCCCACAGGTTCGAGACCAGTCCAAGCAACATGGTGAGACCTTACAACTACAACAAATCAAGAAAAAATAAGCTGGCCATGGTGGTGCACACCTGTGGTTCCAGTTACTTGGAAGACTGAGGCAGAAGGATCCCCTGAGCCCAGCAGGTGGAGGCTGTAGTGGCCATGAGCGAGCCACTGCACTCCAGCCTGGGCGACAGTAAGAGTTCGACTCAAAAAAAAACAGAAAAATATTTTTGGCATGGAAAATTGTGTCTCTACATTTTTCACTTAAGTAGTATTTACTACATATCATCCCTTATCTAAAGGAATACAGCTTGAATTATTTTTATAAAGATACATTTTACTTCCTATCATTTAGCCCTATTCAACATCAATATCAGAGTATTACAAAACTATTGCTGGGCTGGGCATGGTGGCTCATGCCTGTAATCTCAGCACTTTAGGAAACCAAGATGGGAGGATTGTTTGAGCCCAGGAGTTGGACACCAACATAAGACCTGGTCTCTACAAAATGTTAAAAAAAAAAGCGAGCATGGTGGTATACACCTGCAGTCCCAGCAACTTGGTAAGCTGAAGCACAATCGCCTCAACCCAGCAGGTCAAGGCTGAGGTGAGTCATGATCAACCCACTGCTCACTGGCCTGGGTAACAATAAGACCGCGATTCAAAAAAACTCAAGGCCAGGAACTGTGTCTCTTAATTAAGACTATTACTCCCTCCCAGAGCATTACAGTAGCAGAAACAGCAGTAATGTGAATAATGGTACTTGGCATTGACTAAACACTCAGCAAGAGGCCAGGCACCTATGAGGCACTTAATGTCCAGCACCTTGTTTATTAGTCTTGTTTCACTTCCCCTTGAGGTACCTCTTGGGGGGGATGGGTGATATGCCCAGGATTATCTCTTAAGGGGTGGGGTGGGTATTTGAAGGAAGGATCCAGATCCCATGTAGACATTCAGCAACTATTAGACGAGATTAAAAAGTCGATATAAATAGTATAAATGTTAGTGTTAAATAAACTAAATGTATCTGCTGTGCTCATGTTTTACTTTTAGACATTTTCAATTAAGAATATTACCTACTATGGTCGGACATTATAAGCTGTTTGACTTAGAAAACTAAGCCGGACGCACTGGCTCATGCCTGTACTTCCAGCTGCTTGGGAGGCTGAAGCAGGAGGGTCGCTTGAGCCCAGGAGTTCAAAGCAGCAGTGAGCTATGATTGAGCCACTGCACTCCAGCCTGGGCTACAGAGTGAGACTGTCTTAAAAAACAAAAACTCCTATGTAGTGCTTCACATTCTGAGCATTACTGATTCTGCATT